>JAJVHD010000063.1:0-529961 GCA_022207745.1 Brachionus rubens
CGTTGTATATACCGTTGCGAAAGCTCGCAAAAAACTGAAACAAGATTGATGATTGGTTAATCAATTTTCAAGACGAACTAATCAATCAATTTTTGGTGTTACACTTTTGATTGGTAAGGGAGAAATCCACTCGTTGGTATATAACGTTGAAGCTTCGCAAAAAACTGACAAGATTGATTGAAAGCTCGCCTAATCAATCATTTTTTGGTGCTTACTTTTGAACAAGATCCAATCGTTGTATTGGTTAATCAATTTTCAGAAACACTCACTAATCAATCAATTTTTTGGTTTTTTTACTCGTTGATTTAGAGAAATCGCGTTGTAATAACCGTTGGAATTGTTCAAAGAAAATGAACCAAGATTGATTGATTGGTATATACCACTACTAATCAATCAATTTTGGTGTTAAATTTTGATTGGTAAGAAAAAATCGTTGTATATACCGTTGGAAAGCTCGCAAAAAAACTGAACAAGATTGATTGATTGGTTAATCAATAAAATCAATCAAAAAAAAAATCGTTGTAGATACAAAAAAAAAAAAAGATGATTGATTGGTTAAAAACGGTTAATCAATTTAAAACACTCACTAATCAAAGAAACTTTTGATTGAAGAGAAATCAAAAAAAATAAAAAATACTGAACAAGATTGATTGATTGGTTAATCAATTTTCAACACTCACTAATCAATCAATTTTTTGGTTTTAACTTTTGATTGGTAAGAGAAATCCAATCGTTGTATATACCGTTGGAAAGCTCGCAAAAAACTGAACAAGATAGATGGTTAATCAATTTTCAAAACACTAATCAATCAAGATTTTTTAAAAAAAAACTCATATATACCGTGGAAGCTCGCAACAAGATTGATTGGTTAATCAATTTTCAACACTCACTAATCAATCAATTTTTTGGTGTTAACTTTTGATTGGTAAGATAAATCCAATCGTTATATATACCTTTGGAAAGCTCGCAAAAAACTGAACAAGATTGATTGATTGGTTAATCAATTTTCAACACTCACTAATCAATCAATTTTTTGGTGTTAACTTTTGATTGGTAAGAGAAATCCAATCGTTGTATATACCGTTGGAAAGCTCGCAAAAAACTGAACAAGATTGATTGATTGGTTAATCAATTTTCAACACTCACTAATCAATCAATTTTTTGGTGTTAACTTTTGATTGGTAAGAGAAATCCAATCGTTGTATATACCGTTGGAAAGCTCGCAAAAACTGAACAAGATTGATTGATTGGTTAATCAATTTTCAACACTCACTAATCAATCAATTTTTTGGTGTTAACTTTTGATTGGTAAGAGAAATCCAATCGTTGTATATACCGTTGGAAAGCTCGCAAAAAACTGAACAAGATTGATTGATTGGTTAATCAATTTTCAACACTCACTAATCAATCAATTTTTCGTGTTAACTTTTGATTGGTAAGAGAAATCCAATCGTTGTATATACCGTTGGAAAGCTCGCAAAAAACTGAACAAGATTGATTGATTGGTTAATCAATTTTCAACACTCACTAATCAATCAATTTTTTGGTGTTAACTTTTGATTGGTAAGAGAAATCCAATCGTTGTATATACCGTTGGAAAGCTCGCAAAAAACTGAACAAGATTGATTGATTGGTTAATCAATTTTCAACACTCACTAATCAATCAATTTTTTGGTGTTAACTTTTGATTGGTAAGAAATCCAATCGTTGTATATACCGTTGGAAAGCTCGCAAAAAACTGAACAAGATTGATTGATTGGTTAATCAATTTTCAAAACTCACTAATCAATCAATTTTTTGGTGTTAACTTTTGATTGGTAAGAGAAATCCAATCGTTGTATATACCGTTGGAAAGCTCGCAAAAAACTGAACAAGATTGATTGATTGGTTAATCAATTTTCAACACTCACTAATCAATCAATTTTTTGGTGTTAACTTTTGATTGGTAAGAGAAATCCAATCGTTGTATATACCGTTGGAAAGCTCGCAAAAAACTGAACAAGATTGATTGATTGGTTAATCAATTTTCAACACTCACTAATCAATCAATTTTTTGGTGTTAACTTTTGATTGGTAAGAGAAATCCAATCGTTGTATATACCGTTGGAAAGCTCGCAAAAAACTGAACAAGATTGATTGATTGGTTAATCAATTTTCAACACTCACTAATCAATCAATTTTTTGGTGTTAACTTTTGATTGGTAAGAGAAATCCAATCGTTGTATATACCGTTGGAAAGCTCGCAAAAAACTGAACAAGATTGATTGATTGGTTAATCAATTTTCAACACTCACTAATCAATCAATTTTTTGGTGTTAACTTTTGATTGGTAAGAGAAATCCAATCGTTGTATATACCGTTGGAAAGCTCGCAAAAAACTGAACAAGATTGATTGATTGGTTAATCAATTTTCAAAACTCACTAATCAATCAATTTTTTGGTGTTAACTTTTGATTGGTAAGAGAAATCCAATCGTTGTATATACCGTTGGAAAGCTCGCAAAAAACTGAACAAGATTGATTGATTGGTTAATCAATTTTCAACACTCACTAATCAATCAATTTTTTGGTGTTAACTTTTGATTGGTAAGAGAAATCCAATCGTTGTATATACCGTTGGAAAGCTCGCAAAAAACTGAACAAGATTGATTGATTGGTTAATCAATTTTCAACACTCACTAATCAATCAATTTTTTGGTGTTAACTTTTGATTGGTAAGAGAAATCCAATCGTTGTATATACCGTTGGAAAGCTCGCAAAAAACTGAACAAGATTGATTGATTGGTTAATCAATTTTCAACACTCACTAATCAATCAATTTTTTGGTGTTAACTTTTGATTGGTAAGAGAAATCCAATCGTTGTATATACCGTTGGAAAGCTCGCAAAAAACTGAACAAGATTGATTGATTGGTTAATCAATTTTCAACACTCACTAATCAATCAATTTTTTGGTGTTAACTTTTGATTGGTAAGAGAAATCCAATCGTTGTATATACCGTTGGAAAGCTCGCAAAAACTGAACAAGATTGATTGATTGGTTAATCAATTTTCAACACTCACTAATCAATCAATTTTTTGGTGTTAACTTTTGATTGGTAAGAGAAATCCAATCGTTGTATATACCGTTGGAAAGCTCGCAAAAAACTGAACAAGATTGATTGATTGGTTAATCAATTTTCAACACTCACTAATCAATCAATTTTTTGGTGTTAACTTTTGATTGGTAAGAGAAATCCAATCGTTGTATATACCGTTGGAAAGCTCGCAAAAACTGAACAAGATTGATTGATTGGTTAATCAATTTTCAACACTCACTAATCAATCAATTTTTTGGTGTTAACTTTTGATTGGTAAGAGAAATCCAATCGTTGTATATACCGTTGGAAAGCTCGCAAAAAACTGAACAAGATTGATTGATTGGTTAATCAATTTTCAACACTCACTAATCAATCAATTTTTTGGTGTTAACTTTTGATTGGTAAGAGAAATCCAATCGTTGTATATACCGTTGGAAAGCTCGCAAAAAACTGAACAAGATTGATTGATTGGTTAATCAATTTTCAACACTCACTAATCAATCAATTTTTTGGTGTTAACTTTTGATTGGTAAGAGAAATCCAATCGTTGTATATACCGTTGGAAAGCTCGCAAAAAACTGAACAAGATTGATTGATTGGTTAATCAATTTTCAACACTCACTAATCAATCAATTTTTTGGTGTTAACTTTTGATTGGTAAGAGAAATCCAATCGTTGTATATACCGTTGGAAAGCTCGCAAAAAACTGAACAAGATTGATTGATTGGTTAATCAATTTTCAACACTCACTAATCAATCAATTTTTTGGTGTTAACTTTTGATTGGTAAGAGAAATCCAATCGTTGTATATACCGTTGGAAAGCTCGCAAAAAACTGAACAAGATTGATTGATTGGTTAATCAATTTTCAACACTCACTAATCAATCAATTTTTTGGTGTTAACTTTTGATTGGTAAGAGAAATCCAATCGTTGTATATACCGTTGGAAAGCTCGCAAAAAACTGAACAAGATTGATTGATTGGTTAATCAATTTTCAACACTCACTAATCAATCAATTTTTTGGTGTTAACTTTTGATTGGTAAGAGAAATCCAATCGTTGTATATACCGTTGGAAAGCTCGCAAAAAACTGAACAAGATTGATTGATTGGTTAATCAATTTTCAACACTCACTAATCAATCAATTTTTTGGTGTTAACTTTTGATTGGTAAGAGAAATCCAATCGTTGTATATACCGTTGGAAAGCTCGCAAAAAACTGAACAAGATTGATTGATTGGTTAATCAATTTTCAACACTCACTAATCAATCAATTTTTTGGTGTTAACTTTTGATTGGTAAGAGAAATCCAATCGTTGTATATACCGTTGGAAAGCTCGCAAAAAACTGAACAAGATTGATTGATTGGTTAATCAATTTTCAACACTCACTAATCAATCAATTTTTTGGTGTTAACTTTTGATTGGTAAGAGAAATCCAATCGTTGTATATACCGTTGGAAAGCTCGCAAAAAACTGAACAAGATTGATTGATTGGTTAATCAATTTTCAACACTCACTAATCAATCAATTTTTTGGTGTTAACTTTTGATTGGTAAGAGAAATCCAATCGTTGTATATACCGTTGGAAAGCTCGCAAAAAACTGAACAAGATTGATTGATTGGTTAATCAATTTTCAACACTCACTAATCAATCAATTTTTTGGTGTTAACTTTTGATTGGTAAGAGAAATCCAATCGTTGTATATACCGTTGGAAAGCTCGCAAAAAAACTGAACAAGATTGATTGATTGGTTAATCAATTTTCAACACTCACTAATCAATCAATTTTTTGGTGTTAACTTTTGATTGGTAAGAGAAATCCAATCGTTGTATATACCGTTGGAAAGCTCGCAAAAAAACTGAACAAGATTGATTGATTGGTTAATCAATTTTCAACACTCACTAATCAATCAATTTTTTGGTGTTAACTTTTGATTGGTAAGAGAAATCCAATCGTTGTATATACCGTTGGAAAGCTCGCAAAAAACTGAACAAGATTGATTGATTGGTTAATCAATTTTCAACACTCACTAATCAATCAATTTTTTGGTGTTAACTTTTGATTGGTAAGAGAAATCCAATCGTTGTATATACCGTTGGAAAGCTCGCAAAAAACTGAACAAGATTGATTGATTGGTTAATCAATTTTCAACACTCACTAATCAATCAATTTTTTGGTGTTAACTTTTGATTGGTAAGAGAAATCCAATCGTTGTATATACCGTTGGAAAGCTCGCAAAAAACTGAACAAGATTGATTGATTGGTTAATCAATTTTCAACACTCACTAATCAATCAATTTTTTGGTGTTAACTTTTGATTGGTAAGAGAAATCCAATCGTTGTATATACCGTTGGAAAGCTCGCAAAAAACTGAACAAGATTGATTGATTGGTTAATCAATTTTCAACACTCACTAATCAATCAATTTTTTGGTGTTAACTTTTGATTGGTAAGAGAAATCCAATCGTTGTATATACCGTTGGAAAGCTCGCAAAAAACTGAACAAGATTGATTGATTGGTTAATCAATTTTCAACACTCACTAATCAATCAATTTTTTGGTGTTAACTTTTGATTGGTAAGAGAAATCCAATCGTTGTATATACCGTTGGAAAGCTCGCAAAAAAACTGAACAAGATTGATTGATTGGTTAATCAATTTTCAACACTCACTAATCAATCAATTTTTTGGTGTTAACTTTTGATTGGTAAGAGAAATCCAATCGTTGTATATACCGTTGGAAAGCTCGCAAAAAACTGAACAAGATTGATTGATTGGTTAATCAATTTTCAACACTCACTAATCAATCAATTTTTTGGTGTTAACTTTTGATTGGTAAGAGAAATCCAATCGTTGTATATACCGTTGGAAAGCTCGCAAAAAACTGAACAAGATTGATTGATTGGTTAATCAATTTTCAACACTCACTAATCAATCAATTTTTTGGTGTTAACTTTTGATTGGTAAGAGAAATCCAATCGTTGTATATACCGTTGGAAAGCTCGCAAAAAACTGAACAAGATTGATTGATTGGTTAATCAATTTTCAACACTCACTAATCAATCAATTTTTTGGTGTTAACTTTTGATTGGTAAGAGAAATCCAATCGTTGTATATACCGTTGGAAAGCTCGCAAAAAAACTGAACAAGATTGATTGATTGGTTAATCAATTTTCAACACTCACTAATCAATCAATTTTTTGGTGTTAACTTTTGATTGGTAAGAGAAATCCAATCGTTGTATATACCGTTGGAAAGCTCGCAAAAAACTGAACAAGATTGATTGATTGGTTAATCAATTTTCAACACTCACTAATCAATCAATTTTTTGGTGTTAACTTTTGATTGGTAAGAGAAATCCAATCGTTGTATATACCGTTGGAAAGCTCGCAAAAAACTGAACAAGATTGATTGATTGGTTAATCAATTTTCAACACTCACTAATCAATCAATTTTTTGGTGTTAACTTTTGATTGGTAAGAGAAATCCAATCGTTGTATATACCGTTGGAAAGCTCGCAAAAAACTGAACAAGATTGATTGATTGGTTAATCAATTTTCAACACTCACTAATCAATCAATTTTTTGGTGTTAACTTTTGATTGGTAAGAGAAATCCAATCGTTGTATATACCGTTGGAAAGCTCGCAAAAAACTGAACAAGATTGATTGATTGGTTAATCAATTTTCAACACTCACTAATCAATCAATTTTTTGGTGTTAACTTTTGATTGGTAAGAGAAATCCAATCGTTGTATATACCGTTGGAAAGCTCGCAAAAAACTGAACAAGATTGATTGATTGGTTAATCAATTTTCAACACTCACTAATCAATCAATTTTTTGGTGTTAACTTTTGATTGGTAAGAGAAATCCAATCGTTGTATATACCGTTGGAAAGCTCGAAAAAAACTGAACAAGATTGATTGATTGGTTAATCAATTTTCAACACTCACTAATCAATCAATTTTTTGGTGTTAACTTTTGATTGGTAAGAGAAATCCAATCGTTGTATATACCGTTGGAAAGCTCGCAAAAAACTGAACAAGATTGATTGATTGGTTAATCAATTTTCAACACTCACTAATCAATCAATTTTTTGGTGTTAACTTTTGATTGGTAAGAGAAATCCAATCGTTGTATATACCGTTGGAAAGCTCGCAAAAAACTGAACAAGATTGATTGATTGGTTAATCAATTTTCAACACTCACTAATCAATCAATTTTTTGGTGTTAACTTTTGATTGGTAAGAGAAATCCAATCGTTGTATATACCGTTGGAAAGCTCGCAAAAAACTGAACAAGATTGATTGATTGGTTAATCAATTTTCAACACTCACTAATCAATCAATTTTTTGGTGTTAACTTTTGATTGGTAAGAGAAATCCAATCGTTGTATATACCGTTGGAAAGCTCGCAAAAAACTGAACAAGATTGATTGATTGGTTAATCAATTTTCAACACTCACTAATCAATCAATTTTTTGGTGTTAACTTTTGATTGGTAAGAGAAATCCAATCGTTGTATATACCGTTGGAAAGCTCGCAAAAAACTGAACAAGATTGATTGATTGGTTAATCAATTTTCAACACTCACTAATCAATCAATTTTTTGGTGTTAACTTTTGATTGGTAAGAGAAATCCAATCGTTGTATATACCGTTGGAAAGCTCGCAAAAAACTGAACAAGATTGATTGATTGGTTAATCAATTTTCAACACTCACTAATCAATCAATTTTTTGGTGTTAACTTTTGATTGGTAAGAGAAATCCAATCGTTGTATATACCGTTGGAAAGCTCGCAAAAAACTGAACAAGATTGATTGATTGGTTAATCAATTTTCAACACTCACTAATCAATCAATTTTTTGGTGTTAACTTTTGATTGGTAAGAGAAATCCAATCGTTGTATATACCGTTGGAAAGCTCGCAAAAAACTGAACAAGATTGATTGATTGGTTAATCAATTTTCAACACTCACTAATCAATCAATTTTTTGGTGTTAACTTTTGATTGGTAAGAGAAATCCAATCGTTGTATATACCGTTGGAAAGCTCGCAAAAAAACTGAACAAGATTGATTGATTGGTTAATCAATTTTCAACACTCACTAATCAATCAATTTTTTGGTGTTAACTTTTGATTGGTAAGAGAAATCCAATCGTTGTATATACCGTTGGAAAGCTCGCAAAAAACTGAACAAGATTGATTGATTGGTTAATCAATTTTCAACACTCACTAATCAATCAATTTTTTGGTGTTAACTTTTGATTGGTAAGAGAAATCCAATCGTTGTATATACCGTTGGAAAGCTCGCAAAAAACTGAACAAGATTGATTGATTGGTTAATCAATTTTCAACACTCACTAATCAATCAATTTTTTGGTGTTAACTTTTGATTGGTAAGAGAAATCCAATCGTTGTATATACCGTTGGAAAGCTCGCAAAAAACTGAACAAGATTGATTGATTGGTTAATCAATTTTCAACACTCACTAATCAATCAATTTTTTGGTGTTAACTTTTGATTGGTAAGAGAAATCCAATCGTTGTATATACCGTTGGAAAGCTCGCAAAAAACTGAACAAGATTGATTGATTGGTTAATCAATTTTCAACACTCACTAATCAATCAATTTTTTGGTGTTAACTTTGATTGGTAAGAGAAATCCAATCGTTGTATATACCGTTGGAAAGCTCGCAAAAAACTGAACAAGATTGATTGATTGGTTAATCAATTTTCAACACTCACTAATCAATCAATTTTTTGGTGTTAACTTTTGATTGGTAAGAGAAATCCAATCGTTGTATATACCGTTGGAAAGCTCGCAAAAAACTGAACAAGATTGATTGATTGGTTAATCAATTTTCAACACTCACTAATCAATCAATTTTTTGGTGTTAACTTTTGATTGGTAAGAGAAATCCAATCGTTGTATATACCGTTGGAAAGCTCGCAAAAAACTGAACAAGATTGATTGATTGGTTAATCAATTTTCAACACTCACTAATCAATCAATTTTTTGGTGTTAACTTTTGATTGGTAAGAGAAATCCAATCGTTGTATATACCGTTGGAAAGCTCGCAAAAAAACTGAACAAGATTGATTGATTGGTTAATCAATTTTCAACACTCACTAATCAATCAATTTTTTGGTGTTAACTTTTGATTG
The DNA here is from genome assembly GCA_022207745.1 of Brachionus rubens. Lineage (NCBI taxonomy): Eukaryota > Metazoa > Rotifera > Eurotatoria > Ploima > Brachionidae > Brachionus > Brachionus rubens. The sequence goes on from JAJVHD010000063.1 coordinate 9,245, forward strand.
GTAAGAGAAATCCAATCGTTGTATATACCGTTGGAAAGCTCGCAAAAAACTGAACAAGATTGATTGATTGGTTAATCAATTTTCAACACTCACTAATCAATCAATTTTTTGGTGTTAACTTTTGATTGGTAAGAGAAATCCAATCGTTGTATATACCGTTGGAAAGCTCGCAAAAAACTGAACAAGATTGATTGATTGGTTAATCAATTTTCAACACTCACTAATCAATCAATTTTTTGGTGTTAACTTTTGATTGGTAAGAGAAATCCAATCGTTGTATATACCGTTGGAAAGCTCGCAAAAAACTGAACAAGATTGATTGATTGGTTAATCAATTTTCAACACTCACTAATCAATCAATTTTTTGGTGTTAACTTTTGATTGGTAAGAGAAATCCAATCGTTGTATATACCGTTGGAAAGCTCGCAAAAAACTGAACAAGATTGATTGATTGGTTAATCAATTTTCAACACTCACTAATCAATCAATTTTTTGTTGTTAACTTTTGATTGGTAAGAGAAAACCCATCGTTATATATACCGGTGGAAAGCTCGCAAAAAACTGAACAAGATAGATTGATTGCTTAATCAATTTTCAACACTCACTAATCAATCAATTTTTTGGTGTTAACTTGTGCTTGGTAAGAGAAATCCAATCGTTGTATATTACAGTTGGAAAATTCTCGCAAAAAAAAATGAAAAAGATTGATTGATTGGTTAATCAATTTTCAACACTCACTAATCAATCAATTTTTTGGTGTTAACTTTTGCTAGGTAAGAGAAATCCAATCGTTGTATATACCGTTGGAAAGCTCGCAAAAAACTGAACAAGATTGATTGATTGGTTAATCAATTTTCGACACTCACTAATCAATCAATTTTTAGGTGTTTCCTTTTGATTGGTAAGAGAAATCCGATCGTTGTATATTACGTTGGAAAGCTTCGCAAAAAAGGAACAAGATTGATTGACTGGTTAATCAATTTAAAACACTCACTAATCAATCAATTTTTTGGAGTTAACTTTTGATTGGTAAGAGAAATCCAATCGTTGTATATACCGTTGCGAAAGCTCGCAAAAAAAATGAACAAGATTGATTGATTGGTAAATCAAGTTTCAAGTCTCACTATTCAAACAATTTTTCTGGTGATTAACTTTTGATTGGTAAGAGAAAGCCAATCGTTGTATATACAGTTGGAAATCTCGCAAAAAACACTGACCAAGATTGATTGAATGGTTAATCAATTTTCGACATTCACTAATCAATCATTTTTTTGGTGTAAACTTTTGATGGGTAAGGGAAATCAATTCGTTGTATATACCGTTGGAAAGCTCGCAAAAACCTGAACATGATTGATTGATTGGTTAATCAATTTTCAACACTCACTAATCAATCAATGTTTTTTGGTGTGAAACTTTGTGATTGGTAAGAGGAAATCCAATCGTTGTATATACCGTTGGAAAGCTCGCAAAAAACTGAAACAAGATTGATTGATTGTTAAATCAATTTTAAAAACACTCACTAATCAATCAATGAGTTTTGGTGTTAACATTTGATTGGTAAGAGAAATCCAAGCGTTGTATATACCGTTGGAAAGCTCGCAAAAAACTGACCAAGATTGATTGATTGGTTAATCAATTCTTAACACTCACTAATCAATCAATTTTTTGGTGTTAAGTTTGATTGGTAAAGAAGAAGTCCAATCGTTGTATTGTATCTACCGTTGGAAAGCTCGAATAAAACTGAACAAGATTGATTGATTGGATTATCAATTTTCAACACTCACTAATCAATCAAATTTTGGGTGTTAACTTTTGATTGGTAAGAGAAAATCAATCGTTGTATATACCGTTATTAAAGCTCGCAAAAAAATGAACAAGATTGGATGACTGGTGTAATCAATTTAAAACCACTCACTAATCAATCAATTTTTTGGTGTTAAAACTTTTGATTGGTAAGAGAAAATCCAATCGTTGTATATACCGTTGGAAAGCTCGCAAAAAAACTGAAACAGATTGATTGATTGGTTAATCAATTTTAAACACTCACTAATCAATCAATTTTGTGGTGTTAACTTTTGATTGGTAAGAGAAATCCAATCGTTGTATATACCGTTGGAAATCTCGCAAAAAACTGAACAAGTTGGATTGATTGGTTAATCCCAATTTTCAACACTCACCTAATCAAATCAATTTTTTGGTGTTAACTTTTGACTTGGTAAGAGAAATAAAATCGTTTTATATAACGTTGGAAAGCTCGCAAAAAAACGAAACAAGATTGATTGATTGGTGAATCAATTCTTCAAACACTCACTACCAGCAACATCAATTTGTTGGTGTTAACTTTTGATTGGTGAGAGAAAGCCAATCGTTGTACATACCGTTGGAAAGCTCGCAAAAAACCTGAACCAGATTGATTGATTGGGTAATCAATTTTCAACCCACTCACTAATCAATCAATTTTTTGGTTGTTTAACTTTTGATTGGGTAAGAGAAATCCAATCGTTGTATATACCGTTGGCAAAGCTCGCAAAAAACTGAAAAAGATTGATTGATTGGTTAATCAATTTTTCAACACTAACTAAATCAAGCAATTTTTTGGAGTTAACTTTTCAATGGTAAGAGAAATCCAATTGTTGTATATACCGTTGGAATAGCTCGCAAAAAACTGAACAAGATTGGAATGATTGGTTAATCAATTTTTAAACACTCACTAATCAATCAAAATTTTTTTGGTGTTAACTTTTGATTGGTAAGAGAAAATCCAATCGATGTATATACCGTCGGAAAGCTCGCCAAAAACCGAACAAGATATATTGATTGGCTAATCAATTTTCAAACACTCACTAATCAATCAATGTTTTGGTGTGAACTTTTTGATTGGTAAGAGAAATCCAATCGTTGCTATATACACGTTGGAAAGCTCGCAAAAAACTGAACAAGATTGATTGATTGGTTAATCAATTTTAAACACTCAATAATTCAATCGTTTTGGTGTTTACATTTGTTTGGTAAGAGAAATCCAATCGTTGTATATTCCGTTGGAAAGCTCGCAAAAAACTGAACAAGATTGATTGATTGGTTAATCAATTTTCAACACTCACTAAACAATCAATTTTTTGGAGTTAACTTTTGATTGGTAAGAAAAATCCAATCGTTGTATATACAGTTGTAAAGCTCGCAAAAAACTGAACAAGATTGATTGATTGGTTAAATCAATTTTTCAACACTCACTAATCAATCAATTTTTAGGTGTTATTTTTTAATTGGTAAGAGAAATCCAATCGTTATATATACCGTTGGAAAGCTCGCAAAAAACTGAACAAGATTGATTGATTGGTTAATCAATTTTAAATACTCAATAAATCAATCAATTTTTTGGTGTTAACTTTTGATTGGTAAGAGAAATCCCATCGTTGTATATACCGTTGGAAAGCTCGCAAAAAAACTGAACAAGATTGAGTTGATGGGTTAATCAATTTTAAACAATCACTTATCAATCAATTTGTTTTGGTGTTAACTTTTGATTGGGAGGAGAAATCAAATCGTTGTATATACCGTTGGAAAGCTCGCGCAAAACTGAAACAAGATTGATTGATTGGCTTACATCCAACATTTTCCACACTCAATAATCAATCAATTTTTTGGCGTAGTTAACTTTTGATTGGTAAGAGAAATCCAATCCTTGTATATACCGTTGGAAAGCTCGCCAAAAAAGTGAACAAGATTGATTGATTGGTTAATCAATTTTCAACACTCACTATAATCAATCAATTTTTTGGTGTTACACTCTATTTGCACTTGGATAGAGAATATACACCCGTTGTATATAACGTTGGAAAGCTCGCACCAAAACTGAACAAGATTGATTGATTGGTTAATCAATTTTGAAACACTCAATAATCAATCAATTGTTTGGTGTTAACTTGTAATTTGGTTAAGAGGAAATCCACTCGTTGTATATACCGTTGGAAAGCCCGCATAAAACTGAACAAGATTGATTGATTGGTTAATCAATTTTAAAACACTCACTAATCCCAATCAATTGTTTGGTGTATGTTAACTGTTGATTGGTAAGAGAAATCCCATTCGTTGTATATACCGTTGGAAAGCTCGCCCCCCAAAAAACTGAACAAGATTGATTGATTGGGTAATCAATTTTAAAACACTCACTAATCAATTAATTTTTAGGTGTTAAATTTTGATTGGTAAGAGCAATCCAATAGATATTTATACCGTTGGAAAGCTCGCCAAAATCTGAAAACAAGATAGATTGATTGGCTGATCAATTTTCAACCCTCACTAATCAATCAATTTTTTGGTGTTAACTTTTTGATTGGTAAGAGAAATCCAATCCTTGTATATACCGTTGGAAAGCTCGCAAAAAAGCTGAACAAGACATTGATTGACTTGGTTAATCAATTTTCAACACTCACTAATTCAATCAATTTTTTGGTGTTAACTTTTGATTGGTAAGAGTAAATCCAAACGTTTTGAATAATACCGTTGGAAAGCTCGCAAAAAAACTGAAACAAGATTGATTGATTGGTTAATCAATTTGAAACACTCACTAAATCAATCAAATTTTTTGTTGTTAACTTTGGATGGGTAAGAAAATCCAATCCTTGTATATACCGGTGGAAAGCTCGAAAAAAAATGAAGAAGTTAGATTGATTGGTTAAAAAAACTTTTTTTTTTTTTTTTTCAATTTTCAACACCCACTATTCATTCATTTTTTGGTTGTTAACTTTTGATTGGTAAGAGGAAATCCAATCGTTGTATATATTACCGTTGGAAAGCTCGCAAAAAACTGAACAAGATGGATTGATTGGTTAATCAATTTTCAAGTCTCACTAATCAATCAATTTTTTGGTGTTAACTTTTAATTGGTAAGAGAAATCCAATCGTTGTATATTCCGTTGGAAAGCTCGCAAAATACTGAACAAGATTGATTGATTGGTTAGTCAATTTCAAACACTCAATAATCAATCTTTTTTGTGGTGTTAACTTTGGTTTGGAAACAGAAATATAATCGTTGTATTATTACCGTTTTCAATCTCGCAAAAAACTGAACAAGATGGATTGATTGGTTAATCAATTTTAAACACTCACTAATCAATCAATTTTTTGGTGTTAACTTTTGATTGGTAAGAGAAATCCAATCGTTGTATATACCGTTGGGAAAGCTCGCAAAAAAGCTGAACAAGATAGATTGATTGGTTAATCAGTTTTCAACACTCGCTAATCAAATCAATTTTTGGTTGTTAACTTTTGTTTGGTAAGAGACATCCAATCGTTGTATATACCGTTGAAACGCTCGCCAAAAAAAGTGAACAAAGATTGATTGGACTGGTTAATCAATTTTTCAACACTCACTAATCAATCAAGTTTTGGTCGTTAACTTTTTATTGGTAAGAGAAATCCAATCGTTGTATATACCGTTGCGGAGCTCGCAAAAAAAACTGAACAAGATTGCTTGATTGATTAATCAATTTTAAACACTTCACTAATCAATCAATTTTTGGGTGTTGTAACTTTTTGATTGGTAATCGTTGTATATACCGTTGGAAACTGAACAAGAATGATGAGTTAATCAATTTTTTTGAGTGAAAATCCAATCGTTGTATATACCGTTGGAAAGCTCGCCAAAAAAGAACAGATTGATTGACTGGTTATCAATTTTAAACACCACTACTCATCAATTTTTTGGCTGTAACTTTTGATTGGTAATGAGAAATCCAATAGTGTATACGGAAAGCTCGCAAAAAATTTTTAATCAATTTTCAACACTTTTCAATCAATTTTTTGGTGCTTGATTACCGTTGGAAAGCTCGCAAAAAACTCGCAAACAACTGATTGGATTGATTGGTTAATCAATTTTCACCACTCACTAATAGAGAGAATCAATTTTTTGGTGTTAACTATTTGATTGTAAGAGAAATCCAATCGTGTGTATAACGTTTTTTTTTTTTGGAAAGCTCGCAAAAAACTGAACAAGAATTGTTGATTGGTTAATCAATTTTAAACATCTCACTAATCAATCAAGTTTTTGGTGTTTTAACTTTTGATTGGTAAGAGAAATACAATCGTTGTATATACCGTTGCGAAAGCTCGCAAAAAACTGAAAAAGATTGATGACTGTTAATCTATTTGTAAAACACTTCAATTAATCAATCAATTTTTTGGTGTTAACTTTGATGTGTAGAGAGAAATCCAAACGTTGTATTACCGTTGGAAAGCTCGATTGAACAAGATTGATTGAGGTTAATCAACAAACATTTTTTGGTAGAACTTTTTTGATTGTTTTGGTGGAAAAAGGTTGATTGAAAGTGTTAATCATTTTTTGATTTTTTTTTTGTTAACTTTTGATTGGTAAGAGAAATTTTTTTGGTTGGTCGATTGATGATTGGCTCAAAAAACTGAATTTTTTGGTGTATTTTTTTTGGTGTTAACGATTGGTAAGAGAAATCCAATCATTGTATATACCGTGGGAAAGCTCGCAAAAAACTGAACAAAGGATTGAATGATTGGTTAATCAATTTTCAACACTCACTAACTCAATCAATTTTTTGGTGTTAACTTTGATTGGTAAGAGAAATCCAATCGTTTTGTATATACCGTTGGAAAGCTCGCAACAAAACTGGAACCAAGATGATTGATTTGGTTAATCAATTTTAAACACTCACTAATCAATCAATTTTTTTGGTGTTAACTTTTGATTGGTAAAGAGAAATCCCATCGTTGTATATACCGTGTGAAAGCTCGCAAAAAAACTGAAACAAGATTGATTGACTGTTAATCAATTTTAAACACCACTAATTCAATCAATTTTTTGGTAGTTAACTTTTGATGGGTAAGAGAAATCCAATCGTTGTATATACCGTTGCAAAGCTCGCAAAAAACTGAACAAGATTGATTGGTTATTGTAACAATTTTACAACGCCACTAAATCAATCAATTTTTTGGTGTTAACTTTGATTGGTAAGAGAATCCAATCGTTGTATATACCGTGAAAGCTAGCAAAAAACTGAACAATCCTTCCCAGATTGATTGATTGGTTAATCAATGTTAAACACTCACTAATCAAGCAATTTTTTGGTGTTAACTTCTGATAGGCGTTAAGAGAATCCAATCGTTGGAATATACCGTTGGAAAGCTCGCAATAAAAATGAACAAGATTGAGCGATTGGTTAATCAATTTTCAACATCACGAATCAATTTTTTTATTTTGATGGTGACGTTGTATATACCGTTGGAAAGCTCGTTGAACAAGATTGATTGATTCCAATCAAATTTTTTGGCTTTGTTAATCATTTTTTGATTGGTAAGAGAAATCCATCGTTGTTATATACCGTTGGAAAGCTCGCAAAAAACTGAACAAGATTGATTGATTGAGTTAATCAATTTAATCAACGCTCACTAATTCAATCAATTTTGGTGTTAACTTTTGATTGGTATAGAGAAAACAATCGTTGTATCCATACCTTTGGAAGACAAGCTCGCAAGAAAAATGAACAATCGATGATTGATTGGTTAATCAATTTTCAACACTCAATAATTCACAATTTTTTGTGTTAACTTTTGATGCGTAAAGAGAACTCCAATCGTTGTATATACCGTTGGAAAGCTCGCAAAAAAAAACTGAAAACAAGATTGATTGATTGGTTAATCAAATTTTCAACAACACTAATCACTAATCAATCAATTTTTTGGTGTTAACTTTGATTGATTGGTATAGGTAGAAAATCCAATCGTTGTATATACCGTTGGAAAGCTCGCAAAAACCAGAGTGTGATACAAGTATTGATTGATTGGTTAATCAGAAATTTCAACACCCACTAATTTAATTTTGGTGTTACTTTGATGGTAAGAGAAATCCAATCGTTGTATATACGTTGAATAGCTCGCAAAAAATACTGAACAAGATTGAATTGATTGGTTAATCAGTATTCAGTAACACGTTCACTAATCAATCAATGTTTATGTGTGATACTTTTGATTGGTAAGAGAAAATCGAATAAGTATAGAGATTTTATCAAGCAAAAAAACGTTAGAATCTTAAAAAATTTAATTTGGAGAAATATTGCCTCGCCCCCCCTATAATATACAAATCCCTTGTGTTGTTTTTGTCAATTTGAAATATTTTTTGTAGTTAAAACCGCCTTATGTTTGACCGCAAATTGATTTTTTTTTCGGGGTGAGTCTTTTATAGGTTATCGGTATTTTTTTAATATTTCCTTTAATATTCCCCTAATAGAATGACATGATCGTTGTATATACCACGTTGGAATAGCTCGCAAAAACACTGAAGCACGTGTTAAATTAAATTCCTTTCTTTATCAGGTCACGTTTGCTTATTCATTTCCATTTCTTTAAGGGGTTCACTACTGAGGTAGGGTCTGTATACAGAGAAGGTAATATTATAATCATGGTAATCAATGTCTTTTGGTACTGAGGATCAAGATGATTGATTGGCTAATCAATTTTCAACACTCACTACGACAATCAATGTTTTTGGGTTTGTTAACTTTTGATTCGTTAAAATGGTAAGAGAAATCCAATGACGAACTGTTGGTCAGCTAGTACTGATACTGAATGTTACTGATTGCCCTTAATACTGATACTCGACTGATACTGACTATTTTCAACTTTTTATCCAATTTTACCTTTAGGATCCAAGTCTCGAAAAAACTGAACAAAATTGATTGATTGGTTAAGCAATTTTAAAAACTCACTATCAATCAATTTTTTGGTGTAACTTTTGATTGGTAAGAGAAATCCAATCGTTGTATATACCGTTGGAAAGCTCGCAAAAAACTGAACAAGATTGATTGATTGGTTAATCAATTTTCAACACTCACTAATCAATCAATTTTTTGGTGTTAACTTTTGATTGGTAAGAGAAATCCAATCGTTGTATATACCGTTGGAAAGCTCGCAAAAAACTGAACAAGATTGATTGATTGGTTAATCAATTTTCAACACTCACTAATCAATCAATTTTTTGGTGTTAACTTTTGATTGGTAAGAGAAATCCAATCGTTGTATATACCGTTGGAAAGCTCGCAAAAAACTGAACAAGATTGATTGATTGGTTAATCAATTTTCAACACTCACTAATCAATCAATTTTTTGGTGTTAACTTTTGATTGGTAAGAGAAATCCAATCGTTGTATATACCGTTGGAAAGCTCGCAAAAAACTGAACAAGATTGATTGATTGGTTAATCAATTTTAAACACTCACTAATCAATCAATTTTTTGGTGTTAACTTTTGATTGGTAAGAGAAATCCAATCGTTGTATATACCGTTGGAAAGCTCGCAAAAAACTGAACAAGATTGATTGATTGGTTAATCAATTTTCAACACTCACTAATCAATCAATTTTTCGTGTTAACTTTTGATTGGTAAGAGAAATCCAATCGTTGTATATACCGTTGGAAAGCTCGCAAAAAACTGAACAAGATTGATTGATTGGTTAATCAATTTTAAACACTCACTAATCAATCAATTTTTTGGTGTTAACTTTTGATTGGTAAGAGAAATCCAATCGTTGTATATACCGTTGGAAAGCTCGCAAAAAACTGAACAAGATTGATTGATTGGTTAATCAATTTTCAACACTCACTAATCAATCAATTTTTTGGTGTTAACTTTTGATTGGTAAGAGAAATCCAATCGTTGTATATACCGTTGGAAAGCTCGCAAAAAACTGAACAAGATTGATTGATTGGTTAATCAATTTTAAACACTCACTAATCAATCAATTTTTTGGTGTTAACTTTTGATTGGTAAGAGAAATCCAATCGTTGTATATACCGTTGGAAAGCTCGCAAAAAACTGAACAAGATTGATTGATTGGTTAATCAATTTTAAACACTCACTAATCAATCAATTTTTTGGTGTTAACTTTTGATTGGTAAGAGAAATCCAATCGTTGTATATACCGTTGGAAAGCTCGCAAAAAACTGAACAAGATTGATTGATTGGTTAATCAATTTTCAACACTCACTAATCAATCAATTTTTTGGTGTTAACTTTTGATTGGTAAGAGAAATCCAATCGTTGTATATACCGTTGGAAAGCTCGCAAAAAACTGAACAAGATTGATTGATTGGTTAATCAATTTTAAACACTCACTAATCAATCAATTTTTTGGTGTTAACTTTTGATTTGTAAGAGAAATCCAATCGTTGTATATACCGTTGGAAAGCTCGCAAAAAACTGAACAAGATTGATTGATTGGTTAATCAATTTTCAACACTCACTAATCAATCAATTTTTTGGTGTTAACTTTTGATTGGTAAGAGAAATCCAATCGTTGTATATACCGTTGGAAAGCTCGCAAAAAACTGAACAAGATTGATTGATTGGTTAATCAATTTTCAACACTCACTAATCAATCAATTTTTTGGTGTTAACTTTTGATTGATAAGAGAAATCCAATCGTTGTATATACCGTTGGAAAGCTCGCAAAAAACTGAACAAGATTGATTGATCGGTTAATCAATTTTCAACACTCACTAATCAATCAATTTTTTGGTGTTAACTTTTGATTGGTAAGAGAAATCCAATCGTTGTATATACCGTTGGAAAGCTCGCAAAAAACTGAACAAGATTGATTGATTGGTTAATCAATTTTCAACACTCACTAATCAATCAATTTTTTGGTGTTAACTTTTGATTGGTAAGAGAAATCCAATCGTTGTATATACCGTTGGAAAGCTCGCAAAAAACTGAACAAGATTGATTGATTGGTTAATCAATTTTAAACACTCACTAATCAATCAATTTTTTGGTGTTAACTTTTGATTGGTAAGAGAAATCCAATCGTTGTATATACCGTTGGAAAGCTCGCAAAAACTGAACAAGATTGATTGATTGGTTTAATCAATTTTAAACACTCACTAATCAATCAATTTTTTGGTGTTAACTTTTGATTGGTAAGAGAAATCCAATCGTTGTATATACCGTTGGAAAGCTCGCAAAAAACTGAACAAGATTGATTGATTGGTTAATCAATTTTCAACACTCACTAATCAATCAATTTTTTGGTGTTAACTTTTGATTGGTAAGAGAAATCCAATCGTTGTATATACCGTTGGAAAGCTCGCAAAAAACTGAACAAGATTGATTGATTGGTTAATCAATTTTAAACACTCACTAATCAATCAATTTTTTGGTGTTAACTTTTGATTGGTAAGAGAAATCCAATCGTTGTATATACCGTTGGAAAGCTCGCAAAAAACTGAACAAGATTGATTGATTGGTTAATCAATTTTCAACACTCACTAATCAATCAATTTTTTGGGTTTAACTTTTGATTGGTAAGAGAAATCCAATCGTTGTATATACCGTTGGAAAGCTCGCAAAAAACTGAACAAGATTGATTGATTGGTTAATCAATTTTAAACACTCACTAATCAATCAATTTTTTGGTGTTAACTTTTGATTGGTAAGAGAAATCCAATCGTTGTATATACCGTTGGAAAGCTCGCAAAAAACTGAACAAGATTGATTGATTGGTTAATCAATTTTCAACACTCACTAATCAATCAATTTTTTGGTGTTAACTTTTGATTGGTAAGAGAAATCCAATCGTTGTATATACCGTTGGAAAGCTCGCAAAAAACTGAACAAGATTGATTGATTGGTTAATCAATTTTCAACACTCACTAATCAATCAATTTTTTGGTGTTAACTTTTGATTGGTAAGAGAAATCCAATCGTTGTATATACCGTTGGAAAGCTCGCAAAAACTGAACAAGATTGATTGATTGGTTAATCAATTTTAAACACTCACTAATCAATCAATTTTTTGGTGTTAACTTTTGATTGGTAAGAGAAATCCAATCGTTGTATATACCGTTGGAAAGCTCGCAAAAAACTGAACAAGATTGATTGATTGGTTAATCAATTTTCAACACTCACTAATCAATCAATTTTTTGGTGTTAACTTTTGATTGGTAAGAGAAATCCAATCGTTGTATATACCGTTGGAAAGCTCGCAAAAAACTGAACAAGATTGATTGATTGGTTAATCAATTTTAAACACTCACTAATCAATCAATTTTTTGGTGTTAACTTTTGATTGGTAAGAGAAATCCAATCGTTGTATATACCGTTGGAAAGCTCGCAAAAAACTGAACAAGATTGATTGATTGGTTAATCAATTTTCAACACTCACTAATCAATCAATTTTTTGGTGTTAACTTTTGATTGGTAAGAGAAATCCAATCGTTGTATATACCGTTGGAAAGCTCGCAAAAAACTGAACAAGATTGATTGATTGGTTAATCAATTTTAAACACTCACTAATCAATCAATTTTTTGGTGTTAACTTTTGATTGGTAAGAGAAATCCAATCGTTGTATATACCGTTGGAAAGCTCGCAAAAAACTGAACAAGATTGATTGATTGGTTAATCAATTTTCAACACTCACTAATCAATCAATTTTTTGGTGTTAACTTTTGATTGGTAAGAGAAATCCAATCGTTGTATATACCGTTGGAAAAGATGGAAAAAACTGAACAAGATTGATTGATTGGTTAATCAATTTTAACACTCACTAATCAATCAATTTTTTGGTGTTAACTTTTGATTGGTAAGAGAAATCCAATCGTTGTATATACCGTTGGAAAGCTCGCAAAAAACTGAACAAGATTGATTGATTGGTTAATCAATTTTCAACACTCACTAATCAATCAATTTTTTGGTGTTAACTTTTGATTGGTAAGAGAAATCCAATCGTTGTATATACCGTTGGAAAGCTCGCAAAAAACTGAACAAGATTGATTGATTGGTTAATCAATTTTCAACACTCACTAATCAATCAATTTTTTGGTGTTAACTTTTTGATTGGTAAGAGAAATCCAATCGTTGTATATACCGTTGGAAAGCTCGCAAAAAACTGAACAAGATTGATTGATTGGTTAATCAATTTTAAACACTCACTAATCAATCAATTTTTGGTGTTAACTTTTGATTGGTAAGAGAAATCCAATCGTTGTATATACCGTTGGAAAGCTCGCAAACAGAAGAACAAGATTGGTAGATTGGTTAATCAATTTTCAACACTCACTAATCAATCAATTTTTTGGTGTTAACTTTTGATTGGTAAGAGAAATCCAATCGTTGTATATACCGTTGGAAAGCTCGCAAAAAACTGAACAAGATTGATTGATTGGTTAATCAATTTTCAACACTCACTAATCAATCAATTTTTTGGTGTTAACTTTTGATTTGTAAGAGAAATCCAATCGTTGTATATACCGTTGGAAAGCTCGCAAAAAACTGAACAAGATTGATTGATTGGTTAATCAATTTTAAACACTCACTAATCAATCAATTTTTTGGTGTTAACTTTTGATTGGTAAGAGAAATCCAATCGTTGTATATACCGTTGGAAAGCTCGCAAAAAACTGAACAAGATTGATTGATTGGTTAATCAATTTTCAACACTCACTAATCAATCAATTTTTTGGTGTTAACTTTTGATTGGTAAGAGAAATCCAATCGTTGTATATACCGTTGGAAAGCTCGCAAAAAACTGAACAAGATTGATTGATTGGTTAATCAATTTTCAACACTCACTAATCAATCAATTTTTTGGTGTTAACTTTTGATTGGTAAGAGAAATCCAATCGTTGTATATACCGTTGGAAAGCTCGCAAAAAACTGAACAAGATTGATTGATTGGTTAATCAATTTTAAACACTCACTAATCAATCAATTTTTTGGTGTTAACTTTTGATTGGTAAGAGAAATCCAATCGTTGTATATACCGTTGGAAAGCTCGCAAAAAACTGAACAAGATTGATTGATTGGTTAATCAATTTTCAACACTCACTAATCAATCAATTTTTTGGTGTTAACTTTTGATTTGTAAGAGAAATCCAATCGTTGTATATACCGTTGGAAAGCTCGCAAAAAACTGAACAAGATTGATTGATTGGTTAATCAATTTTCAACACTCACTAATCAATCAATTTTTTGGTGTTAACTTTTGATTGGTAAGAGAAATCCAATCGTTGTATATACCGTTGGAAAGCTCGCAAAAAACTGAACAAGATTGATTGATTGGTTAATCAATTTTCAACACTCACTAATCAATCAATTTTTTGGTGTTAACTTTTGATTGGTAAGAGAAATCCAATCGTTGTATATACCGTTGGAAAGCTCGCAAAAAACTGAACAAGATTGATTGATTGGTTAATCAATTTTAAACACTCACTAATCAATCAATTTTTTGGTGTTAACTTTTGATTGGTAAGAGAAATCCAATCGTTGTATATACCGTTGGAAAGCTCGCAAAAAACTGAACAAGATTGATTGATTGGTTAATCAATTTTCAACACTCACTAATCAATCAATTTTTTTGGAGTTAACTTTTGATTGGTAAGAGAAATCCAATCGTTGTATATACCGTTGGAAAGCTCGCAAAAAACTGAACAAGATTGATTGATTGGTTAATCAATTTTCAACACTCACTAATCAATCAATTTTTTGGTGTTAACTTTTGATTGATAAGAGAAATCCAATCGTTGTATATACCGTTGGAAAGCTCGCAAAAAACTGAACAAGATTGATTGATCGGTTAATCAATTTTCAACACTCACTAATCAATCAATTTTTCGTGTTAACTTTTGATTGGTAAGAGAAATCCAATCGTTGTATATACCGTTGGAAAGCTCGCAAAAAACTGAACAAGATTGATTGATTGGTTAATCAATTTTCAACACTCACTAATCAATCAATTTTTTGGTGTTAACTTTTGATTGGTAAGAGAAATCCAATCGTTGTATATACCGTTGGAAAGCTCGCAAAAAACTGAACTAAATTGATTGATTGATTAATCAAAATTCGAAAAACACTAGTCAATCATTTTTTGGTGTTAACTTTTGATTGGTAGGAGAAATCCAATCGTTGTATATACCGTTGGAAAGCTCGCAAAAAACTGAACAAGATTGATTGATTGGTTAATCAATTTTCAAGACTCACTAATCAATCAATTTTTTGGTGTTAACTTTTGATTGGTAGGAGAAATCCAATCGTTGTATATACCGTTGGAAAGCTCGCAAAAAACTGAACAAGATTGATTGATTGGTTAATCAATTTTCAACACTCACTAATCAATCAATTTTTTGGTGTTAACTTTTGATTGGTAAGAGAAATCCAATCGTTGTATACACCGTTGGAAAGCTCGCAAAAAACTGAACAAGATTGATTGATTGGTTAATCAATTTTCAACACTCACTAATCAATCAATTTTTTGGTGTTAACTTTTGATTGGTAAGAGAAATCCAATCGTTGTATATACCGTTGGAAAGCTCGCAAAAAACTGAACAAGATTGATTGATTGGTTAATCAATTTTAAACACTCACTAATCAATCAATTTTTTGGTGTTAACTTTTGATTGGTAAGAGAAATCCAATCGTTGTATATACCGTTGGAAAGCTCGCAAAAAACTGAACAAGATTGATTGATTGGTTAATCAAAATTCGAAAAACACTAGTCAATCATTTTTTGGTGTTAACTTTTGATTGGTAGGAGAAATCCAATCGTTGTATATACCGTTGGAAAGCTCGCAAAAAACTGAACAAGATTGATTGATTGGTTAATCAATTTTAAACACTCACTAATTAATCAATTTTTTGGTGTTAACTTTTGATTGGTAAGAGAAATCCAATCGTTGTATACACCGTTGGAAAGCTCGCAAAAAACTGAACAAGATTGATTGATTGGTTAATCAATTTTCAACACTCACTAATCAATCAATTTTTTGGTGTTAACTTTTGATTGGTAAGAGAAATCCAATCGTTGTATATACCGTTGGAAAGCTCGCAAAAAACTGAACAAGATTGATTGATTGGTTAATCAATTTTAAACACTCACTAATCAATCAATTTTTGGTGTTAACTTTTGATTGGTAAGAGAAATCCAATCGTTGTATATACCGTTGGAAAGCTCGCAAAAAACTGAACAAGATTGATTGATTGGTTAATCAATTTTCAACACTCACTAATCAATCAATTTTTTGGTGTTAACTTTTGATTGGTAAGAGAAATCCAATCGTTGTATATACCGTTGGAAAGCTCGCAAAAAACTGAACAAGATTGATTGATTGGTTAATCAATTTTCAACACTCACTAATCAATCAATTTTTTGGTGTTAACTTTTGATTGATAAGAGAAATCCAATCGTTGTATATACCGTTGGAAAGCTCGCAAAAAACTGAACAAGATTGATTGATCGGTTAATCAATTTTCAACACTCACTAATCAATCAATTTTTTGGTGTTAACTTTTGATTGGTAAGAGAAATCCAATCGTTGTATATACCGTTGGAAAGCTCGCAAAAAACTGAACAAGATTGATTGATTGGTTAATCAATTTTCAACACTCACTAATCAATCAATTTTTTGGTGTTAACTTTTGATTGGTAAGAGAAATCCAATCGTTGTATATACCGTTGGAAAGCTCGCAAAAAACTGAACAAGATTGATTGATTGGTTAATCAATTTTCAACACTCACTAATCAATCAATTTTTTGGTGTTAACTTTTGATTGGTAAGAGAAATCCAATCGTTGTATATACCGTTGGAAAGCTCGCAAAAAACTGAACAAGATTGATTGATTGGTTAATCAATTTTCAACACTCACTAATCAATCAATTTTTTGGTGTTAACTTTTGATTGGTAAGAGAAATCCAATCGTTGTATATACCGTTGGAAAGCTCGCAAAAAACTGAACAAGATTGATTGATTGGTTAATCAATTTTAAACACTCACTAATTAATCAATTTTTTGGTGTTAACTTTTGATTGGTAAGAGAAATCCAATCGTTGTATACACCGTTGGAAAGCTCGCAAAAAACTGAACAAGATTGATTGATTGGTTAATCAATTTTCAACACTCACTAATCAATCAATTTTTTGGTGTTAACTTTTGATTGGTAAGAGAAATCCAATCGTTGTATATACCGTTGGAAAGCTCGCAAAAAACTGAACAAGATTGATTGATTGGTTAATCAATTTCAACACTCACTAATCAATCAATTTTTTGGTGTTAACTTTTGATTGGTAAGAGAAATCCAATCGTTGTATATACCGTTGGAAAGCTCGCAAAAAACTGAACAAGATTGATTGATTGGTTAATCAATTTTCAACACTCACTAATCAATCAATTTTTTGGTGTTAACTTTTGATTTGTAAGAGAAATCCAATCGTTGTATATACCGTTGGAAAGCTTGCAAAAAACTGAACAAGATTGATTGATTGGTTAATCAATTTTCAACACTCACTAATCAATCAATTTTTTGGTGTTAACTTTTGATTGGTATGAGAAATCCAATCGTTGTATATACCGTAAAAACCGAATTTTTTTGGTACGATCCCAAACCAAAACCGAAAATACCAATTTTTTTCGGTTTTTGACATTTTCGATGTCTCAAAAAAAAAAATTAATAAACAACGAAATTTTTCAAAATATTTTTAAATTTGAATCTTTTAGTCATTGTTTTTCAATTAGAATAGTTATTTAATCATTCAGTCTGTTCAATTCTTTAATTTCAAAGTTTGCTCTTAAAAAGCACTTAGAAATAAACAATTCAGTTTCCATATTTTGGTTTCTTTGGTTTGAAATAATGCCACACTTACTAAAAAATCGTTCGACGCATGCACTCGAAGCGTTTATATTTAGTAAAATGTTGGCTATTTTCAGAGTTGTGATACTGTCAGTATTTTACTGATCAGTATCAGTAAATTTCAGTATTCAGTATTACTGATACTGTTACTGATACTGATTGTAAAAATACTGATACTGAATAGAGTGTAAAATCAGTATTTCAGTAATACTGTTTAATACTGAAAATTTTATTTTTTATACTTTTTTAGATAATTTGAGTCGAATAAGTAAGATTTCATAGAAAAAAATTTAGAATATTAAAAAAATTTAATTTGGAGAAACTATTGCTTTATTCTATACAATCCCTTGTTGTTGTTTTTGTCAATTGAAATATTTTTTTAGTAAAACCGCTTATGTTTGAGAAAATTATTTTTTTTCGGGGTGAGTCTTTTATTATTTATCGGTCTTCTTTTTAATATTTTCCTTTAATAATCCCTTAATAGAATGAAATGATGTATTTTATATAAATAAATTAACTTCGAATAGTATAAAAACAACGTTAAGCACGTTAAAATTAAATTCCTTTCTTTTATCAGGCCAAGTTTTGCTTATTCGTTTCCATTTCTTTAAGGGGTTCACTTGAGAGGGCTCTGTATACAGAGAAGGTAATATTATATCATGTGTAAAATGTTTTTTTACTGATGGAAATACTGATCGGCTAAATACTGATACTGATTTTCTCGATACTGATTCCGTAAAAGAATACTGAATACTGACTGATACTGATGGTCTTAGTACTGATACTGACTGTTACTGATTGCCCTTAATACTGATACTGACTGATACTGATATTTTCAATACTGATCACAAGTCTGGCTATTTTACTTACTTTTGGAAGTGTAGCTTCGTGCCTATACCAAAACTCTTTTGTATTTTCTGTCGTTAAGAGCAATTTATTATTGTCAGCCGTAAGTATAGCTTTAAACTGGTTGATCTCATCTTGAAGCTCAATCGAAAAAATCTCAGTTGGCAAACTAGTGACCTGCAAGTAATGATCATTTGAAAAAAAACCCTCACAAAAAACCGATTGTGATTCTACAGTTGAAGCTGAATATGCTAATGGTTGATGATTAACTTCTGGATTTTCTGAATGTACTTAATTATCTTGAATGTTTAAAAGTTTCGGTCCAACTGTTTTTAGACTTGCTAAACCCTTTGTAAATAGGTTGTTAGCCCATGGTTTTCCAACCCACATTTTTAAACCTGAAACCTTAATTAGTGAGGCCGCCTTGAGTAGATAACATCATTTTTAAAAATGTAATTAAAAAAACTAATAATTGATAGAAATACCTCGTATATTGGCGAATTTAACTCATAATTAAACTTTCTAGTGATTGTTTGAATTAACAGATTTGCAAGTTAGCTTGGAACCGGATCTCACACCATCCTTTTGTAAGTGTCGATGAGCTAGAGTATGCCTAATTTAAACTTATTTAAATTTAGAATAAACAAACATGTTTAAACGAAAATTACCGATTGTGGTATCAGCAATTGAGGAATGATTGTTTTGTATTGATACGTTGAGAATATACGCAGGTTTTAATATTTGCATATAAACCTCGACTTCTTCTCGACTAACTGGACACCTTAAGTCTGGGTTATTGCGATCAAATAAATTGTTGTTGTAGGCTTTTAAGACTGATTCTAGCATAAGATAGGCTGATGACCATCGAGTTATGTTTTCTAGTCTCAGTCTAGTTTTGTTAAGCCTAAAGTTGCGATTTAGATTGATGCTTCTTCTGATATTAGAGTTTGATTTACTCAGTCTTCGTATCGAACTACACAAAGTTTTGTGCTTAATCATTGCATGACGTATAGCCAGATTCAATTTATGGCATGCGCATGAAAAACGAGGTATATCACTTGATCCCAACCGTATCTCCAAATTGGTCAGTGGGGCTCCTCTAGTTAAATCATAGTGAATATAAAAATCATATTCGATGTCCTCAGGGTTACTTTGATTTGTTCCTGCAAATTCAACATTATTATTGAATTGAATTGAGTTAACTTGTCCCGATATATCAGTAACTTCTCCCGCAACATCGTTTATTTCAATATCGAAACCATTAGGTTCTGTGTTTGAATTCGGAACAGGTGTGTTTGAGTCTTCAGCTTCACTATCATTTATTACTTCTCTAACGACTTAAATTATATAAAATAAAAAAGTATGTAGGTAAAAACCACTGAGATAGTAGAGGGTGGTTTAAACTAAACATTTAATGGAATTGAATAGATAAGTGGTTTGACTAGAACTTAATGAGATTTATGGTGAATTTTTGAGATTGATGTAAAGTTAAAACCAATTTATTAATTAGACAGTCCTCTACTTGTCAATGCTTAAAATTTTACTTGGCGATTCAGAGTCCTCATTTTCATTTTCATCAAAAAAAAGCTGTCCAAATAATCGAACGAGTGAGCTACCCTCGACGCAAAATACTCCTAAAAAATTTACATTAAGACATAGTTTTTTTTTTATGAAATTTAAATTTAGAACCTTTTATTTTGGATTTATCGAATTCATACTCGTTGACAATTTGCTGAATAGCATCTTGAATATTTTCAGCACAGTGTCCGCCGACTATTTCTACAAAGCCTAAATTTATTATTTCTTTTTCATTGAGAGCATCAGTCAATTGGGCTTCAAGACCTTTATTTTAATTCAAAATTTAAAAAATCAAACCAACATTCATTTTAAAAAAGTAGAGAGGTCCAGCCATCTGGAATCAAAGTGACAAAAGTTGCACCTTGAAGTTTTTTTTGAATACACTTTTTGACTTGTTCGATGATTTGGGGAAGAATATTATACCGAAAAGTGTATGATGATGGTGCTTTTAGTTTTTCCATTATCATTTTACCAAGATATTCATTTTCGAGAACACTAAAAGCAACGTTTGATGAGATTATAAATTTGATCAATAACATCATATCATCAGATAAATAGTTTTTCTCTTTATTTCCGTCTCTGTTTTGGTAAAGACGATACCAATCTCGACTAATTTTCTGCTTTCTGAGATGCTTATTTAAATTAGTTACATCGGCAATTACCGAAATTTCAATACAACCTTTTACTTTACAAATGAATCGTATTTGTTCTGTTGGTCTAGTTCGAAAAACAGTTTGACAACGGAAAAAGTTCAAAACCGAAGTATAAGTTTTTCTAGTTTGGCCGAATAGAAAACATTTCTTTGGAAATTTATTTTGTTTGGCTAGATAAATTAACTCCTCTACTGACAATTCTGGATCAACGTTATCTTCATTTTCCAATTCAAGTTCGTCTTCAACACGATTCTCGGCTAAAGCTGGCAAAGTGCTGGAGTTTCGATTGTTTCTCAATTGACTTCTAATATTGCTTGGTTGGACTCGAATTACATTGATTATCTGTAGACTTCCCTGAAACAGGTATAGACTGATTGAAACTATTTGTTGTACCTCGAGTTACAGAAGGATTTGTTGATTGATTCTCATGAGTTTGACCTGATGACTTTTTGAGCCAAATTTTGAGTCTGAGTTGTGTTTAAGGATGTAAAGCCATCGTTTGTTTGTCGATTACTGGCACTCGAATTCTGAGAAATAGTTATCGATGAAATAACATTCTGAATATTTAGAATAGTTTGACTTGAATTGTTGGCCTCTTCACTTGACACTTGAGAATTAGAATTTTCTGGTTCAATGTTTGTTTGGGTATTCGAAGGTTCAATTAATAGATTTTTTGCTTGAGATCTAGTCAATCTCACTGGGTTTCGATGACAAAGATCCTGAAAATCAACGTCCATACTGAGCCTATTAGCAGCTTTACGTTTACTGGATTCTTTATTTGACATCTAGTCGGATTATATAAAGAGTTTAATACAACAAAGAGAGTTAAAAAAGATTAAACAGGTAAGTGTCTCCTTGATTTAAGAAAAAGGAAAGATGTAAGAAAAAAAAAATTTTAAACGTGGTGTGAATATAAGAGTATTCATATACTATTTAAATTCTAATCATATTCAATTTTATTATTCAAAAGGATTCAATATATTCTATTGTTTCGGATGTAACTTAACAGTTAACTAATCCTCAACGTTGCAAAACAAAATTTTAAATTTTTTGCGTTGGTTAAGACAAATAAATTTTTTTGGGTCGTAAAAAAAAAATTCCGAGACACTTTAAAATGTCTAAAACCGAAAAAAAAATAGGTATTTTCGGTTTTGTCTGTTCGGTCTGTCGCACCGAACCGAAACCGAAAACCGAACAATTTTAAGGTTCAAGACTATGAATAAAAGTACTCTGAAATTGGTGATTCTGAAGTTGTAGTTGAAAATTGTAATATTAGTTCAGATGAACAAGAAATCTTAGATTAAATTTATTTATTGTTTGTGTTAAAGACACAGAAAATTTAATATAATAAAATATTTAAACCTCATAAACTAATTTTTTAAATCAATTTAAAAAAAACTTTTTTCGCTTAGCGAATATTTAACTAAATTTTTAAAGACTAAAAAAAAAGACAATATTCGCTAGCGAAAAAAGTACTGTGAGCCGTAATCTGTAACAATCAGTCAGTTTGTATTATCTTTTTCGACCGTGAGCTTTTCATAAATTAGGGATAGTCTGTCGAAAGAATCTATTTTATTATTGGACTGAAAATCAATCAAATTTTCAACACAGTTTTTGATAGTCGACGGTCACATGTTTTGTTCTAAAGATGGGGAGTCTTCGTTGGTTTATGTCCCGAAGCAGCTAGTTAAGTGAAAACTACATTCGTATCACATTATTATGAAAGCTTTAGTCTAAATTGAGGGACCAAAGAACAGTAATATTTGATGTGACTCCATAATTTTTTTGATGTATAATCTTGATGACACACCAAAGAGATAGAGGATAGCGCACCGATGTGACATCAAAAATCTCGTCAATTTTTAAACAACATCACATCAAAATTTTTCCTCTATCGGGTAAACAGTCACGGGGTTGTTGTTTCAACATACATGAAAATCTTTTCAACATACTTGAAAATCTTTTCAGCATACATGAAAATCTTCTTAGCATACACTGTCTTTTAAACATACTTGGTTGCTTAAAATTATAATAAACACCTATGAACATACATGTATACAAGGTTAAAAAAAACTAAAAAGTTTGCTTCAATATATGGTAGTTTTGATTATTTTAGCCAAAAAAGTGATGATAATTGAGCCTTTAAAAATGTTGACAATGCCAATTTTTTCAAATTATATTTAAATGAAGGTGTTTGTTCATGTAAGTATTGGTTAAAATATAAGGTATGTGGTCATTTGTTGGCTTTACAGTCTCTATTTGATAAAAATAATTGCGAGGAACGAGCAAGCCGTGTTGAGCTTTCTAAGCAATGTGTGTGCGTGCGTGTGTGTAATGAAAATCTGTAGCGGTCGAAACCGAAAAATCATTTTTGTCGAAAATTTAGATTAATACACGTGTGTATAAAATTAAAGTCCATCTATTTTTCAAAAAAAATTATCTGAAAATTTTTTTTTTTAATCTTATTGATGCTGATGGTTTTACCTGTATAATTTATCTATTAAATTATCACTCAGTATTTGTTTAAAAAAACGATTACACAGTTGTCAGTGATTGCAAATTTATGATTTAACTACAGTAGTTAACTACATTAGTAGTCTCTCGATAAAGTTTATTTCAAACAATTAGTTCGCTTTAGTTCACCACCTTCATCAACGTCATCACCATCATCATCATCAGTATCTTCTTCTGAGAACTCGTTTGGTACAATGACCTCTTCGGGTTCAATATTTTCAAAATCTAGCAAACCATCGATGTTTATCTCAAACATTTTTTTTTATTTCAAAGTGAGATTTTTTAGAAAAATAATAGTGAAATAGTAATTTTATTTATTTATTTTATTTATTTATTTATTTATAAAAACTGATGCTAAGGCCGATGATCGACCACCTATTCAGAGTTGTGTAAAATAAACAACTCTGTCCTCTTGCAAAAAAAAAAATTTTTTTTAGTGTCTAGATTTGAAATAGAAAAATAATTCACTGGGGTGAAGTTTTTACATGAATTAATTAATTAAGTGAATTAGTTAATAAATAATTCAATAAAAAAAAAATTTTATTCACTTTTTTTTTCTTTAGGAAATATTGAGTTATTATTGAATAAGACAATGAATGTTATTGTTTAAGAAAAAAGTGAATTAATTTGAATAACTTTTATTGAATAGAATAAAAAAAGATAGACATTTAATTGAATAAAAAAAAACACAAGTAAAATATTGAATAAAAAACAAAGCTAAGTAAAGAAAAAAAAGTGAGTTATTTTAGTTGATTAAAAAAAAAGTGATTTAACGTTAATTGACTAATTTAAGTTCAAACTCTTTTAACATTTCGGATCTAATGATATCCAATTGAGCAAGAGAGTTTTTAGTAGCAAAGTTCAGATTAGTTTTCGATTGCATTAAAATTTTTAAATATTGACACACATAAACACCGCAGTTATGATTATCCAACGACTTTTGTAACGAAATATTTTCTATACGTCTAAGTCGCCACTCAGAATTGATTTTTTTAAGTCTTGAGTACTCTTTCCAATTTTCGAAGGCTTCCGACACATTTGTAGGTGTTTTGACTTTTGGATCTAAGTAAATAAACTCATTGGTTTGCATATTCGCACAAAAACAGTTCCAGTGATTTGAATTGATTAAAACGATACCAACTAAGAATGAGTACTTTGAAAAGTGATTATTAGATTCGAATTGTTTATTTACGATTATATTTAAAGCGGTCGTACTTGACATTATAAATGTTTGAGAGTCGTCGTTTTGTAAGCCTATATAGGCTTCGATAAAATATTCATTTAACCATGACTTTTTCTTTTCAAGCAGTAAAATATCACTTTTAGATCCCTTTTGACCATTAAATTCATAAGAAATAGACCTTGGGAGTTGACTAGTTAATTTGTCTTCTAGCTTTTGGTTGATCACATCCACAGACCTTTGATAGCCTTGATCTCGTTGAATTCCAAGATTTAATTTTTTTCCATAATGTTCAACAGCATCGAAAATATCCTCCTCGTCAGGATAAAGATCATTTACAACTTGATTGATCTTACGTTTAGTTGTAACAATATTAGTATTTAACTTGTTTATATAATCGATGTTTTGGCCAATTACTGAACCGATTGTACTTGTTATGTATCTATGTGGAAGAACATTTTTGTTCGCATTCAATTTAATAAATCTGTTGTAATTTTCGATAGTACCATTAGTCATCCTGGTACTTTGCATGTTCTGAACGTAAACCCCGACCAAAGAAAACAGTATGGGATAAAATTCTCGAATAAGTACCCGAAAAAGGGTTCATTTAAATACGGATTGATTTCAGTACCATCGTTTTCATTTGACATAGTATTAGTTGTCTCGTTCAAAATTGTGTTGAAATACTCGAAAAATGGTGTAGAATTTTTTATTGTGTCGCTACGTTTCGGTAATGTCTCTTCGAACTCAATTTCAATTTCTGGTTCTAATCTTTCATTTTGAGGCTCGTTGTTTTTGGGTTCCACTGAATCGTTTGATGATTCGATTTCTCTTACAAGATCGATATTTAAGTTCTCTTGGTGATTTAGTTGGGCGTGTTTAAAACATTGACCAATAATTTGAATCCATGCGTTTTGTAACGACTTCGGTCTACTTTTTATTGAGTTGTTCAACATTGAAACGGCTTGATTGAACATTGAAGTTTTATGAGTTGAAGTCAAAAGTATTGTTATATTTTTAAAATATACCGTAAACGTTTGTAAGTCTACTGAGTTAACCAGTAAGGAAAACAAATAACATACGTATTTGTAGAAGTCATTGTTTTTGACTAACGGCTTTAACGATTTTGAAAAACGCTTCATTGTATGTGCAACGCATGAGCAAAGCCAGGATTTGTCAGACTCGATTTTTCCATCTTGAGAAAGCAAATAAACGCGATTAGCATAGTCGATTACAGTTTCCGAATTAAATGACTTTAAAATAGCATGTATGCTAGCCCAAGAATAATCTATACAGATCAATCTGAACTTGAGCTTATCGTTTGGGTAACAACGTTCATAATTGTCTTTGAAGTTGGTTAAGTACGAACAAATTGATATAACATCATGCTGGCTAGAGATGTATTCTCCGATTAGAGTGGAATTGTATTTGATTCGTTCGTTTTCATTTGTAATTAACGATTGGTCATAGTTTTTGAGTAGTAAAAAATAATTTATTTCAATTTTTTTTTATTTTTGGAGTAAAAAAAAAATTGAGTTAGATTTTTTTTTTATTGAATATCTTTTTTAACTAATTCAATTTTTTTTTAACTCACGTTAAAACTTCACCCCAGTAAATAATTCTTAGAAAAAATTAAATTAATATTTACAAAAAAAAATAAAAATTTTGAGTTCGTTCTACTAAATCACCTAGTATAAAAAAAAAAAAAATAGATAGATTCTAATTCTCAATTAAAGATAGAGAAATAGCACCATCGAATAAAAATTTACAAGTATATTGGGTTATCATATCTTAAAATATTATACAACAGAAGGCTGTCACCGTTGTTTTTACTGAAAACATCGCGTATTTGGTCGAATACTACATTGTTCCGTTTCTTTGCTTTATGCTCCATGTCAAGTGCATGTTTGTAGAGCTTACATATTTCAAATATGTTTAACTTTTCATCATATTCCAACTCATTTAATACCTGTAATATTTCACTAACATAATCTCCAGACTGGTTCGATTCTAGTAGCTCTTTTATGATAGCTCTTGTGAGTCCGTTCTCTAAGAGACGCTCAAAGAAATCAATCTGAAAACGTTTAATCCTGTCTGTTGTTGTGCTAAGGTTATTTACGAGCTTAAGATTTGTCATTTTGCACCTTTTTGGAATGCTATATATGGCTCTGATTAAGTTGTTTTCGAATCGCTCCAACTCATTGATATTAGTTTTCTTCATCTCCAGTGTTTCACAACCATAGTAAAGTACAGGCATTATATATGTTTTATATAAATGACCTTTCAAAAAAGCGTTGGTTCTACCATCCAATATGTCGAAATTTCTAAGTTTCGCTAACGCAATTTGGGCTGCTTTTTTTCGTTTTTGCAAGTGGTCTGAGTCTGTATTGTTTTTATTCATGTGTACTCCTAAGTATTTAAACACGTTTACCTTTTGGATGGTTTCACCATCAAGTACCATTTCACCTTGCCAAATATCCGCTTTGCATTCACTTACATCTCTTGATATTTTACAATTAAATACCATGAAGATTGATTTCTCGGGATTAAATTTTATCTCATTCACCTTACCGAATTCGGAAATTACATCTAGCGATTTTTGAATACCTGATTTTGTTGTGCTTAAGATAACAATATCATCTGCGTATGCAATGACGTCAATTTTAATACTTTTTAGGTCGATTCCAACATCTCGATCAGTTATTTCGTCGAGTAGATCTTCAGTATAGATAGAGAACAGTTTAGGAGATGCTTTGCCACCTTGTTTAACACCTAAAGTTGTTTTGAATGATCTCGAGTATTCATCGTTCATATTAACCAGCATGTGAGACTCTTTGTAATAGTTGATTAAGGCGATTATGATATGTGGGCTAAAACCACGCTTTATCATTTTTGTCCAGAGAGTAGTTCTACTTATTTTATCGAATGCCTTGCTGGCGTCGATGGCACATAGATATAACCATTTTTTCCTTCTCTTGCACATAGCAATCGCTTGTTTTATAGTCCAAATTGCGTGTTGACACGATGATTTTTTCTTAAAGCCAAATTGTTTTTGATGGTCTTCGTGTTCTCTATTGATAGCGTTAAGCAGTACGGCTTCAAATAGATTTGTCATGGCATCAGATATGGCCACTGGTCTAAGATTTGATATGTCATCACTTTGTTTTTTTGTATCTTTTATAAGTGGTTTAATCACGGCAAGATTGAAGACGTATGGTATTGTTTGGTCGTTTATCATAACCTCGAAAATATTTTTCACATGTTCATATAATTTAGGGTTATTTGCATATTTTAACATTTGATTGCTCACATCGCTTATACCTACTGATTTACCATTTGGTAACTTCGAGATTAGTTCAGCTAATTCTTTCGGGTCAATCACATGGTTGAACCTTGTTTTCGCATATTTTTGAGTGAACTCATTCACTAGTCTCTCGTTTAGAATGTCACCATATGTCTCGCACCTATTCCTTTTCGTGAATGTTTCCTCGTAGTGCGACCTGAGTGTCTTGATATCTATATTGATTGGTTCATTACATCTTTGCATTCTTTTAATAGCCTTCAAAAAGCTTTGTTAGTAATTTTATTATGCAAAAGAAATCTTAGAACGTAAAATAAATGTTAGGAAAAATCTGATATATAATTTTTTTTTTAGTATTTTTGGTGTTTCAATCAGTAATTTTGGCGAAAAAAAAATAAATAGCCATTTCAAACATTGAAATATTTTGTATTTTGTAGAGTCAACGGTCGTTTTAAACAGGTATTTTACGAAGGAGGTATTCTACCTTTACAATTCAATCTGTTTTAAACAACTAAACCTTCTCAATACATATAAGTAGGTAATTCATAGCCAGGATCAAATTATGCATTTAAAAGAGGATTTTCACTTGTGTTATAAAAATTGCTAACGTCTCGTTACTCGCAAATAAAGCTTTGCTTCCGCTATTTTTTACATGTATGTTCATAGGTGTTTATTATATTTTTAAGCTGCCAAGTATGTTTAAAAGACAGTGTATGCTAAGAAGATTTTCATGTAGGCTGAAAAGATTTTCAAGTATGTTGAAAAGTTTTTCATGTATGTTGATCAGCTAGACCCAACAGTCACAACTCTTAGACAGAAAAATTAACGGTTAATTTACTCCTAGATTTTGATGGTTGCCAAGACAGACTTACGTGATTTTAGGTACAGAATATCGCTATGATATTAATATTTTGGAAATCGTAAATTAGATATTCGTCTCCTTATGTATTGAGTATTAAATCCAACAAGCGGACGTTTAAGGGTTAACACGATCTCTCTCATTCTTTTCGGTTTTTATAAAGACTTCAAAAGCTCCCTTACAAATATTAAAAACAAAACCGAGTTTCTAAATTCACAAACATTTATTCATTTATTTTTAGTACTGTGGTCGTTTGACTCTAGTTTTTGTGCAATCAAGTTTATTTTTGTTAACAGTCATAGCAACGTTTTCTAATCTTAATATCATATCGGCAATACTTGGTCTAGAGAATTGATTCCAACTGGTACAAGACCAAACAAGGCTAATCAAATCTTTATGTGCATCTTGTCGAACATAAAAGTCATTCAAAATCAAACGACCTATTTTCATTTCATATTTAACAAATCCTTTATCAAAATTCCAAAATGGTGGTTGACCTGATAACAACTCACATAATACAATACCAAATGCATAAACATCAGTACTAGTTGTGAACCTTTCAATATTCGATCTATAAATTCTACCATCAAACTCTAATGTTTGAATCTCTGGTGCCATCCAACGTGGTGTACCAGCATGCATACTTGAAGCCATTTTACTTCGATTAAAAAATTGAAATCCATGAGTCAATGAATAAGCAAGTCCAAAATCAGCTAATTTTGCTTTAAATTTTAACTTTCCAATTTGATAGAGTAAAATATTACTCGACTTAATGTCCCGATGTATAATATCATTTTTATGTAAATAATCCAAACCCTTTGCTGTATCATAACTAATCTTAAACAAATCAGACATTTTTGTTTTTGGCCATTCATCATTTTCGTTTTGATACAAAAACTTATACAAGTCTTTTCCATCACACCATTCCGTTAACAAATAAAAATTTTCCTTGTCTAAGACAACACCTTTGAAACTTATAATGTTCTCGTGATTACAAGATCTTATAATAGCTATTTCATTAATGAAAATCTTAATGCTAAAAGGATCTTGATAATAAGACGATTTAGCTGCAATTGGTGTCTGTTCACGTTTATGAAACAATGTTGCTCTTTTAAAGCGATAGTTAATTGAAATAAGTTTTCCTTTTTTAATTGTACCATACCCACCGCTAAGCTCTTTATGCTTAGTCGAGAATTTGATTTCATTTTTACAGATTCTGGGTGAAAGGATACTTTTTTCAATTTGACTGACTGTTGGGTCTTTTAAATCATTATTCAATAAAGCCTTCCAAGTGATCATAAATGAGTCATCTTGATTGAAAACTGGTTTAGATTTATTGAGTTTTTTAAGCAAAAATTTAGGCATGTAAGGATCAATTAAAGTGTTATCGTTTGAGATATCCTTCATTTGAATTATTTTTGAGATATTCTCAGGTCGATTTGAGAGTTGAGTTAAATGTTTGACTAGTTTGGAACGCTTCTCAGGATCAAAAGCACTAAAACCAGCACTTGTTTCTTCACTTGAGTAAACTGTAACATTTTCTTTAATATTTTTAGTGTTTGTACAAGAACAGCTACTACGAATTAATTTTAACATAATTTGAAAAATTTAAGAAAAAATTTTTTTTTTTTGATCCATTTTAGAAATTTATTAATTTTAAAAAATTAGTTTACCATGGTGTAGTCTTTAAATTTGAAACAAGTCTTTTTTTCGAGTATTCTTTCGAAGAAGCAGAATTTGCGATTGGAGAAGGACTTTCTACGTTTTACTGAGCTTTCTTGTAGTCGCAGGTTCAGAAACTATGAAATAAAACAATTATAAAAAGCGCAAACTCTGGCAAACAATTACATGTAGTGGAATAATGTAATTTTCTACCAGAAAAAAAAACTCTTCTTTAAAGAGAAACCTAAATTTTTTAAGGAACTTAAAAAATCTCTAAAAAAAACCTTTTTAAAATTTGGCGCTCCCCAATTACTAAAAATGTAATGAAACGAAAACTTATAAAATTTTGAACATATTTTAAGTACCACAATCAGGTGCTGTTTATTTGTTGATTAATTTTGTTGCTTTCATAGAATACCTGTTAATTCTAAGAAAAATTTTCATGACAATGCTTAATCACCTTGTTTTTCTGTAGTACATTACACTTCTAAAATAATTTTTTTTTTTAAAATTTGAAAAAAAAACAACATTGAGCAACCGAGTAACAAGAATTGTTAGATATACTCAAAAATATGATGCATGATTACGACGATAATTTGAATTTTAAATTCTTTTTCATTCAATTCCAGCTTTTTTTATTTTATTTTAATGATCCAAAGATTTCATTAAAAATGTTGATTCATAAAATTTTCCGTAAATTTTTTTGACAGTTTAAAATAAAAAAAAAACGGTAAACACTTGTCTTCCAGACCCCTTTTTCCTTCGAAGGCTATTACCACTCCTATTACGACTAAATGCAACGCTATGATCAAATACAAGATCGGTAATCAATTTAAATTTTTCATAGCTATTAGAGGCTGGGTTTAAATTGTTTGCAGGTGGGTCCTTGAAAAAGAAAGTATTTTGGGAAAAATTTTCTTTAGGGGGGCTACAAAAGGCAGATTATTTTGATAACCCCCTCGTGTACAGAATTTTCTTTCCTCCTATCTGGCGAAGGATTTTTAAAGTCAAATTTAATTAATGCTTTTTTTGAAAGCTACTAAAAGAATGTAAATTTGATTTTTTAAAAATAGATAATGTCTACCAAGTTAAATAAATTTATAGTAGTTTTTTTCATTCTTCTTCCGCTTTATTATTTTTGGTCGCATCATTCCAAATCAAACACTCATAACTTCAAAACTCGAAATATCGAATCATTTTTTACTGAAATATTAAATGCATCAAAAGCGAACAAAATAAGTGACGAGATTATTTTAAGAACAATCGATTTCATGATTCGTGAAGTTGACGAATTTGATCCAAAATTAATCGATTTCGTCAAAACCTTAATCCATAAACCATCTGGTAAAGCTTTAAATTTAAACGACAAAAAACGCAAAGATTTCAGTCAAATTGGTCAATCCGGTGTAATGGATTCGTTACTCAAAAATAAAATAAATGGATTTTTTGTCGAAGCAGGAGCCTTTGACGGTGAAAAACTATCAAACACTTTATATTTTGAACTCGTTAGAGATTGGACTGGTATTTTAATCGAACCAGTTCCATCACAACATTCAGCAATCCTTACCAAAAATCGAAATGTTTACTCAATAAACGCGTGTATTGCTAAAAATAAACCAATGATAACAAAATTTAAAATTTCAAGTGCCCTTTCAGGTCGGTCAAGTGAAATGTCTCAAAATCATTTGAAACGAATAGGCTCAAAGTATGAAATAATTTACATTCCTTGTTTTTCATTGAACACAATACTCAAAGCAATAGGAGTTAAACAAGTTGATTATTTTTCGTTGGATGTTGAAGGTGGTGAATGGGATGTGTTAAGTAATTTAGATTTTAATAACATTAACTTTGTCTCATTTAGCATTGAACATAATGGAGAAGTGAAGAGAAGAGATTTAATGATTAATTTTTTGAAGGAAAAAAATTATACTTTGGCAAAAAAAGACAATCAAGACATTTATTTTATTAAAGGATAAATTATGTTTAAAATTAATTTGTGTGGAATTTGATTTTTCTCAAATATCATTCCAATCATACATTACCATCATACCAACCCTAAAATTTCAAAAATATTTGAACTTTTTGAAAGTTTTTGTCGTTTTCGACATCATAAGAAAAGACATCGTTTTCGACGTCGTTTTCGATAACGTTTTATAATCTACGACTAGGGTTGGTCTACCGGTTTTCTTCAAAAAATTGTTTTATTTGATTTATGGTTTCATATGATGGTTTTTTTAACCGAATTTTTTCAAGGGAAAATTGCTAGGTAATCAATGAAAATAATCTTACAATTCAACTCTGAGGGTACCAAAATTTAGGAAATTTTATTTCCTACAACTTGTATTTTCTTTATAAGGATTCTACCGTTCCATGAAACCAAAAATTAAAATTAACCGGTTTTACGATAAAAACCGGTCGACCAACCCTATCTACGACCCAAAAAAACCCAAGAAACCAATTTTATGATGGGGGTGAAAAATCAAAATTTTTTTACCTACCCATCAGCTTTTTGGTACCAATTGTAAAGGTGCTATATTTAAACAGACGAAAATTTGAAATCCTCGTGCAAAACTACCCCAGATATTAAGTATCTGATGATCCTAAAATCATAATTTCATTATCTTAGCTTTGAGTCCTATTAAATCTGTAAAATCGGGTACCCCCTAAAACACTGACCCTTCCAAAATTCATAATTCACTGACCACCTATTTTCCGAGAGAGGATAAGTCCAAAATTAATGAAAATAATACCAATCGATAGCTCTTAAGTTGCTTTATTTAGATCACTAGCTTTTTTTAAGGTTACAATTATGGTCATTTAGAAAAAGTTTGAAAACATGTTCTAGAACCAGAGTTTTTTTTTACTGACCCCTTTTTTTTTCTTTTCATAAAAATTTTCCTTTTTTAGCATATTATTGTATCCACTCCAGTGATATGATAACGTTTTTTTTACCATTTTACTTAAGTAATTAATTGTAAGTCATTAATGACTTTTAAAAGTTTAGGTATAAGTAAAACTTGATAAATTTCAAATTACTTATAAGTTTTGTATCAAGAAAACTTAAGGAATTGTTCAATTAAAACTAATGTTGTGAGACGACTAGAAAATCATAAAGTCGACTTTAATCAACTAATTTTTTCGCTAGTCGACTAAGTCAAATTTAAAAAAACTGATGCTTGTCATCGCTCAATTTAAGTTTCGACATAATCGACTTCAATCAATGGAGTACTAGTAATTTTCATAAAGTTAATTCATTAAATATCAATTGTAACCAAAATCAGTATTTAGAAGAATTGGATACTGGACAATTAATTTTGACTTGTAAAGATTATATTTTATTTTACAATCTTGATGGGACTAAAAAATACATATTTAACAATGGAACATGTTCATCTATTTAAAAAAAAATTGAAATTTCCTCTTCTTGCAGTTGGATTTGACAACGGAAGAATAGGAATTTTAGACACAGTTAATTAATTGTATCTTAAGTATATTATTGGGAATCAATCAAATGTTACGGGTTCGGAACTCGTTCAAGATGATATCTTAATTAGTACAGGAATTGAAAATAGCCTTTATTTTAGGAGTCTTACAAGCTACTGGGTAGTTAGAACATTTTCGGTAACCGGTCATTTGAGCATATTAGAACTTTTAAAAAGACACCAGGTCAAACAACATATTTTCAAGAGTTCAACTCGCTTAATGCAGACTTCAGCATTAGATTTGAGTATTTCAACAAAAGAGACTGAAATAATTAAATCAGCTAAAAGTCAAACAACTTTAGTTCAAGAGACAAGTCAAGATTTAACGAAAGCTTCCGAAACAATTGATTATTATTTAGGTATTTCAACCCATGGGATAATGACTAGTTCTTTAGCTTCGAAAGGCGAGTTTGAATTTTTCAACATTGAACTTGTAATTTCTTTATTACTTGCAAATGTAGATTTAAATGATTGTTTATCAAGTTGCTCAAATAATGGAGTTTGTAAAAATTTTTTCCCAAATAGATACGAAATCGTATGCTTTTCCAACTTTAAAGGCTCTTCTTGTAATGAACGTCCTTGTGATAGAAACCCATGTTTAAATAATGGAACATGTATTGAAAACAAAAATGGTTTTGAATGTAAATGTTTGAAAGATTATTATTATGGTGACAGATGTGAAAATAAAATAGACATTTAAAAGCACTACTCAGCATTTTAAAAAAAAAGAAACGTTTAAGAAAAGTAAAGGTTCAAAAATCAAAAATTCAGAACATAAATTTAAGTACCACAATTAATAAAGAGAAAAGTTCAAAGAGCTGTCCTCGTTATGACTTCAACTATTTTTTTAAATTGCATATGATACGTTTAACAAATTAAAATTAAGATTATACATACTATTACTACTAGTCAAATTAATTTCATTACGGAAGTCAGCCACTTCGAACCCATTTTGTAACATAAAAAAGCCTCTTTTATGTCCATCTTCCAAACTCGACAGATTCAATATTAGAAAAAAAAATATTTATACCGCGTCCTGATGCGTCTAGATTGGTGAGCACTGTAATTAAGAAATCAAAATTAAAAAGGTTTAAACGCGTCCTTTGTTATTTTTCAGAACGGGTCAAGACCCATTTTGACCTTGTCTGCTACTTTTTGAATTTTAATAAAACCCATTTAAACATCATGTCAAAACGCGTCCTGACTTTCTGTTTGGAGCATTTTAACTGGAAAATTTTTATAAATCATTTTATAAAATTTTTATGTATCTATCCTGAGGTTTTCATACAAAAGGATTACGAATTTTTTATACAAAAATTTCAAAATCCTTCATCCTAAAGAATTTTGATTTTTTTGACTTTTTTCTCCTCATAGTATACCAAAGAAAAAACAAAAATCAACTAAGTAAAACCATCAAGTTGTTTTAAATTTTATCTAGAATTGGTATAAATCATTGGTGGGATGTAAGCATTGTAGAAGTTGTATCAAAAAAAGTAAAATACGATTAAAATTTTGCCTTTTTCCGAAATTTGCATCTTTCAAGTAACTCAAGGATCATTGAAAATACGTTTAACTTGTAGAAAATTTTACGCTCATATAGGATTGAAGGGTTAAAAAATTAGTTATAGGTTAAAAAGCAAAGTATTGTTTTTGCGGGGTCTTGATACTTCGGAGGACACATTTTTTTGTAAAAAAATCATTTAAAGATTGAATAATTTTTTTGATTTTTAAAAAAAAAAGGCTAAAATTCAAGGTAATCCCCCCTCTTTCTTTCGGCAAATTTGATATCTTAGAAAATGGGTGTATAAGGAAGTTAATCACCAACTTAATTATAAAGATTTTGATCCTAAAAAACATAAATAATTTTAAATATTCTATTGAAACATATTTTTTTAAAAATAAATTTTTCCTTTTAAAAAAATTATTCATACATAAATTTTATTTTTTCTGTATTCTCTTGTTTAAATAGATACTGAACAAATACTGATAGAAATCGTAAAAAATTGAGCAAGTACTTACTAACAAAATCATAAGAATTCGTCATTATTTAAAAAGAATTTTTTATTTTAAATGTTGATTTAACTAAAAGTTACATATTGACACAATATGTGTCAATATTCTAGGATTATTGACACATCAAATAGTTTTTCAAAACTTGTAACGATTTTAAAGCTTGACTTCAATCTTTTCAGTTTTTTGGCTGATAATTATTCTTTTTTAGCAAAACTGAGGAAAACTTTTCTCTTTTCGGAATTTTTATGCTTTTTATGCATCTCCGAAAGACTATCATGTGTAATAAAGAACATGGGAATTACAAATCCGTTTTTTCACAATGCTCATAAGTTCGTGAATTCGGAGTGGAGAGGTAAGGGTGTAATATTTAATCTTTCAAACCAAAAAAAACATGACAATCTTGTTTTTCCTGGTAGTTGATTGCATTAATTGATTCGAAAGTTGCCAAAATGAAAATTCATGGGACATTCAGAAAAGAACATTTTGAAAGACAAGATTTTTACATGGAAAAACATGTCGTAAAAATAGGGCACCTTTTATTATATGTATTATAACTCGAGCTAATTGTTTAGAAAAAGGAGACCATTTTTACCGCGTTTTATACCTTTGCTGATTAAATGCTGAAATTATTCGATTTTACAGTGAATATAGCAATGTGTAAAAATATAACTAGAATATTTGTTCATATTGTGTCAATATTATAGGTATATTGACATATACTGTGAAAAATAAAGATAAATATGTACCTTACCTAAAGTTTTAGGCAAGTCGGTTAGGAAAATTTTCATTCTTTGACTTGTAAAATCAACCCCACGCATTCTTTCAAGTTTGAAAGTTTTGACTTGTCAAATTGACAAAAGTTAATTTTATCTACTTAGAGAATTTTTCTTTTTTCTTTGAACTCGATTGGTCTTAGTGGACGGAATAAACTCTAAAATAGAGTTACCATTTTGTTAAGATCATCTTATATTTTCCTTATTATGCAAAACAAAAAGCCTTTTAACTAATAAAATTATTTTCAATCCTAAATGATTTTTTTTTATTGAACAACTTTTAAGGTCTCGGAAAATAAATGTATTCGTCATTCCCAATTATTAAAAAATTAATGAAAAGGAACCTTTTAAAAATAAGAAACACGATCGATGCACCGCAACCAAGTGTTGATGATTAAGATTGTTGATTCTTTTGAATTATGATTCAATATTTATTTTTCGTTATAAAACGTATCACCTAAAAAATTTTAAAATTTTTTACCTAGGTGAAGAAAAATCTCAGTTCTTAGAAACTTTTGCAATCGATCAAATAATCTTATTTTTTAACGAAAATTTTTTAATGATACACTCTTGATTCGTTTTTAATTAAATACAATTTTGTTTATCATTTAAAGGATACAAGAGAAAACAAAAAATCGGATTCCAGTGACTTGAAATAAATCTTTAACTTCTTCACTTAATTTGGTTGTTACTTAATCCGTTAAAAATTATTAAAATTTCAGTTAAAAATGATCAAAATTAAAAGCTCAAAAAATTTATTCTGTAGTGGTGATTTGATAGGAGGATTTTACTAAAATTTACGTAAATTTCCGTAAATTATTGAATTTTTACCAAAAATTACGTAAAATACCGTAAAATCACAAAAGTAAAAATTTCGGATTTTACCACATTTAACGGTAATTCACGTAAGTTTACCATAATTTTTGGTAAAAATAAAAAATGCCAGTCATTTTTTCGGTCAAATTTCGAAAGATGTCTAGGATTTGAGCCGTTTTGTAAATGTCGATAATATTTTCCTCTAAAACCAAAAAAGAGACGTCGATCAATTGTTTGAAACATTTAGTTCCCAAAACTCAATCTTTTGAGAACTCGTACTTAGACTCGTAAAAAAATTGACCGAAAAAGTGATGGTATTTTTTATTTTTACCAAAATTTCCAAAAATTATCGTAAACTTACCTGAATTACCGTTAAATGTGGTAAAATCCGAATTTTTTAATTTTGTGATTTTACGGTATTTTACGTAATTTTTGGTAAAAGTTCAATAATTTATGGTAATTTACGTAAATTTTTGGCCACTTTAATGCTTTGGCAAACTTAATTTTTCAATAAAACGCTTAGCATTTGTAATTTATTTTTCTCTTTAATCAAATTATATAAAAAAACGATGAAGGATTAGAATTATCAAAGTAACTTTCTTTTTACTAATTTAACTGTTTACACCCTTGCGAAGCTTTTCAAAGGTAAAATTTAATGCTTTTTATGAAAGCTACCAAAAGAATGTAAACTTGTTTTTTAAAAATAGATAATGTCTACCAAGTTAAATAAATAATCACAGATAATTGAGTTTATGGATACACCTCATAAGGACCTATTTAAAAATTTAGGGATGCGTCACTAATCAAGAGTTTATGGTATCTAATGTTTAGTAAACCGTTACAAATAAGAACTGGTAAAATGCCCTTAACCTTAAAACATCCGGCTAAGGCATGATTACGACTATGCTAATGCCATCAAACCTGGTGACTGTGGGACCTTCAATTTACACTTTTGCGAACACGATAGCTATTTAGACTTAGTTTGGAACCACAAAGAAACCGAAGGAGAATACATAACTTTATCACTAGGACTATATCTATTGCTAAATGGTTCTGCTGTAAAACAAGTTCTTGCGCCCGCTCTAAGGCTCCTTTATGTTGTGATGGTCAAAGCTATCGGAACCCCAATACGAAAAGATTCGAACGCGATCCTTAGACCCACGTTCCCGTAATACAGCGCATTTAGAACGATGTTAGAACGACAGCAACATCGTCGCCCTCCCATTTTCACATCCGGGCTTGTGACCGGCCAAGGCATGGTTATGACAATAACTTGAATGTTTTATATAATTCAAATTAATTTCTATGGTTTAATTTTTAAATTTGGTGCTAAATTTTAATTCTCTAAATTTCATTCAAAAAGAACGTTATTTTTTTTTAACTGTCTTTTAGAACAAGTTACACCCTTGCGAAGCTTTTCAAAGGTCAAATTTAATGCTTTTTTTGAAAGCTACCAAAAGAATGTAAATTTGATTTTTTAAAAATAGATAATGTCTACCAAGTTAAATAAATTTATAGTAGTTTTTTTTATTCTTCTTTCGCTTTATTTTTTTTGGTCGCATCATTCCAAATCAAACACTCATAACTTCAAAACTCGAAATATCGAATCATTTTTTACTGAAATATTAAATGCATCAAAAGCGAACAAAATAAGTGACGAGATTATTTTAAGAACAATCGATTTCATGATTCGTGAAGTTGACGAATTTGATCCGGAATTAATCGATTTTGTCAAAACCTTAATCCATAAACCATCTGGAAAAGCTTTAAATTTAATCGACAAAAAACGCAAAGATTTCAGTCAAATTGGTCAATCCGGTATAATGGATTCGTTACTCAACAATAAAATGAATGGATTTTTTGTCGAGGCAGGAGCCTATGATGGTGAAGGTCTATCAAACACTTTATATTTTGAACTCGTTAGAGATTGGACTGGTATTTTAATCGAACCAGTTCCATCACAACATTCAACAATCCTTACAAAAAATCGAAATGTTTACTCAATAAACGCGTGTATTGCCAAAAATAAACCAATGATAACAAAATTTAAAATTTCAAGTGTCCTTTCAGGTCGGTCAAGTGAAATGTCTCAAAATCATTTGAAACGAATAGGCTCAAAGTATGAAATAATTTACATTCCTTGTTTTTCATTGAACACAATACTCAAAGCAATAGGAGTTAAACAAGTTGATTATTTTTCGTTGGATGTTGAAGGTGGTGAATGGGATGTCTTAAGCAATTTAGATTTTGATAACATTAACTTCGTCTCATTTAGCATTGAACATAATGGAGAGGCTGAAAGAAGAGATTTAATGATTAATTTTTTGAAAGAAAAAAATTATATTCTTTCAAAACAAGATGGTCAAGATATTTATTTGATTAAAGGTTAAATTATCTAAAAATTTATTCTTTTTCCAAAAAAAAACCGAAACAAGACTCCATTTTTTTTTATTTTGTTTCAAAATAAATTTTTTATCCTCAAATCTCTGGAATTTCTAGAAGCGATTTTTGTTTACCAAATTTCTTCATGTCACGATTCGTAAAGCGGGTTCCTAAGGGTTGACTCCTCTATCCTAAAGAAATCATTTTTCTACTCTACTCCATGCAGTGTACATTACTTTTAAGTATATTCAATAATTTAAGTTTCTCCGAACATTAACCTCCTCTCCTCAGACCCTCTTTCCAAAAAAGTCCCTCGTCCTGGGGGACTTTCAATACTCAGAATCTGTCTAAATATAGACAAGGCCTCATTCATATCAAAATTAATAAATATCTTAATTGGAAATTTCCACATAACTAAATATAAACTAAATAGGAAAAAAAGGAAATCTCAAAAGTCCAGCATCAAAACAATTGCCAAAAAGGAGAAAAAATACTTTTGTTAAAATGCTCTATGGACAATGCTCAGGGGTCTCTTTTTTTTAAACATATCCCATTTTGAATTTACCCGATAGTGTGATCAAGTGTTCAAAAAAATGTCATCATCGTTATCCCTCCCTGACATTGTGGTCACATAACTTGTAAACACTAAAAAATCTAAGTCGTGTTGAAAAATTATTAAATATCTAAGTCGTGTTGAAAAATTATTAAATGACCGAATTCGTTTTAGTAATCGTATCAATCTTCTTAAAAGTTATCAAACGACTAATAAACCACCGCCAGCCCTAGACTACAAGCGGTTTCCTACACCGGCCTACAATGATAATGAAGACTATATCGATAAACATAACAAAATAATCGAATCAGCCCAATCTGAATTCTTAAAGATAGACATTGAAGAGAGCGAAAGAAAATTATCCCTTACGAACGCTGAAATTATCAATATTAAGTCAATTTTATCTAATACAGATATTAAAATCGACAACTTTATCATCGATAAAGAAAGAATTTTAACTGAAAAGTATAAACCTAAAGTTGATAAAAATAATGAAGTTTTTCAAAGACAGATTATCAATAAATATACCATTAATCCAGTCAAATCAGACAAAAATAAGAAGTCAAACTGTTCCGAAAAAGAACATAACCAATCGTCTGACAAAGATGATGATATAGTTTATGTAGAGTCAAAGGAGACCCCTACTAACTCATCTTTATCTAATTCGGAACAAACGGCTAAAACCAGAACTAAATCTAAAGAACCAGCTAATAGTCGTAGCCATGCTGATGAATTGCCACAAAATAAACTAAACAGGTCGAATAATAATAACAATACTAATAACAATACTAAAAACAAAAATAGTCGTAAAGTTAACAATAAAGTTAGTGAAAAATCGAACGTTAAACCAAAACCTTTTAGCGATAATCTTAATATAATTAGAAGTAAAAACGATTTTAATCCAGCAGTTAATCAAGCGGCAAAAAATTTTTTTCATGGGCCTAAAAATATGTACTTGTTCAACAAAAACCATAACAGATTCTCAAGAAATGGCTTTAATAACTTTAATCAATTCTCGAACCGACCTTTTACATCGCCAACTACGCTTCAACAACCGTTTAACCAAACGCTTCTCTCACAACCACAACAACAACAATATTTTCCGCATCAACAATTTCAACCTAATAACCAACAGCCAGTAAATTTTCAATGGCGGCCTCGTTTTCAAAGGAATCTTTGAAAATTGATGGTAATATAAATGTTCATAAAATTGGTAAAAGGATTTTTTTGTTAAATGATATTTCTTTGAATATAAATAACTTTTGTAATATTAAAAACTTAATTGATTTGATCGACAACGGACTTAACTTTATTCCGTGTCCACATCAAAATATTTCTAGTCTTTTTTTCAATCTTCTTAAAAGTTTTGACGAAAAATTAGAATTTCTTATCTCAATTTTATTTTTTGATAAAATAAAGTCTAAACAGACTAATCATAATGTTGACCTCCCGGTCGATATTGTCAATGAATGTAACGATTTTGATTGTCTTATCAAAAAATTTAAAAATAAAGTCAATTTCAAAAATATCCCTATTCTAAGGGAAACTCTTGATTTTAGATTTAGTTTTATTAAAGAATTGTCAAACTTTAAATTTCATAAATTTGTAAATCCTTACTATTTAAAATTCAAAAGTGTGAAAAATGTTAGCTAAAAAATTAACGAATCAAAGAAAGAAAATTCCCACGCTGATTATTTGTGTTACTTTTTTCAAGAAAATTCACACATTTCACAATAAAATTTAGCAATTTTGTTTTTGTAAAATTAGTTAATACAGTGAATCCTATTACTACAATTATGAACCGACAGAATAAAACATAGAATGATTAATTAACCTTACAGATAATAGTCTAAGACTCGCGAGGGAGTAATTGAATCGTAAAGTCGTAATCGTAATTGGAAAAGTTAGAACGATGATTATTTATTTTTAAAATTTCTGACTAGAGGAAAGAGGCTAGATAGTCAATGGATGCAAAAAAAAATAATCATCCTTACTATTTAAAATTCAAAAGTGTGAAAAATGTTAGCTAAAAAATTAACGAATCAAAGAAAGAAAATTCCCACGCTGATTATTTGTGTTACTTTTTTCAAGAAAATTCACACATTTCACAATAAAATTTAGCAATTTTGTTTTTGTAAAATTAGTTAATACAGTGAATCCTATTACTACAATTATGAACCGACAGAATAAAACATAGAATGATTAATTAACCTTACAGATAATAGTCTAAGACTCGCGAGGGAGTAATTGAATCGTAAAGTCGTAATCGTAATTGGAAAAGTTAGAACGATGATTATTTATTTTTAAAATTTCTGACTAGAGGAAAGAGGCTAGATAGTCAATGGATGCAAAAAAAAATAATCATCGTTCTAAATTTTCCAATTACGATTACGACTATACGATTTTTGAATAAGTTATAGAAGTAAAGTATTATAATAAATTTGATCTTAATGAAAATCCATGGAAACACTATTCTTTATCTTACTATTTAAATTTCACAAGTGTGAAAACTAAAAAATTAACAGAAATAAAATATCAAACGAAAAAATTTTCCCACGGTCGAAAAATTTCTCCCATGTTAATTAATTATCTTTTTTTTATTCTTTTGTCAGTAATTTCTTGATTTTTATACAACGTTTGTTTTGTTTTTTTTTTTCAATTAATCAATTATCTCTTTATTTTTCTCATCATCAGTAATTTACCTGATTTTTATTTAAACAATTTTTTTATCGACTTCTTTGAAATATGAATCGACATAATAAAACATAGAATGATTAATTAACTTTACAGCTAATGATTCAAAGGTATATCTAAGAAGGTAATAGTCTAAGACTCTCGAATGATTATTTTAATCATATATCGTAATTTGAAAAATTAGAACGATGATTATTTATTTTTAAATTTCTTGAACTTCGCCACACTATCCAAAAGTGTCTGGGTACACGATTGATTGATCTACGACAAGTTTAATAAAGAAGAACTCGAATTCTATTGAAAGCTTTCTCTTATTAGAAAAGAAGTAAGATCAAGAGGAGATTTGATCCAGTGTATAGAAGGCATCTCTCAAAGCTTAAACTTAGAATGATCATGGCTGTAAAAGACAATGACAATGTTTCTGATAGGCGCTTCTTAGATTCGAGACCAATCGAACTATAAGCTAATATTTGAAGATATCTAAACAGAGCTAAAAACAAAATAATAAAAAAAAACAATCAGAGTGCAAAAGTATTTCAAAATTAAGGGGATCTTCTAGTATTAACTTAAATCAATTAAAGGCTCTTAAGTTCTTTATTTTACACAAACCGTTTACAGTTTTAGAAGCTGATAAAAATGTAGGATGCTGTTTCTTGTCTAATGAATTAGAAGAGAGTTTAGCTTCTGAGCACCTTTCAGATTCTTCCACATACATTTTATTAGAAGAGAACC
This sequence comes from Brachionus rubens, assembly GCA_022207745.1. Taxonomy (NCBI): domain Eukaryota; kingdom Metazoa; phylum Rotifera; class Eurotatoria; order Ploima; family Brachionidae; genus Brachionus; species Brachionus rubens. Next base: position 52,924 of record JAJVHD010000063.1, read on the forward strand.
CCTTAGATAAAGTTATTGAAAATATTAATCAAAACTTAAGACAATTAATTGACTGTAAATTCATATGTGATAAATTGGGTAAAAAACTTTTTCCTACCAACTCAAAATTAAGTCGATTTCGCATTCTCCCCAAAATTCATAAGAGTAAATTTGGTATTAGACCGATAGTGAATTGTAAAGAAAGTCCCACCTCAAAGCTTTGTCTTTTGATAGATACTATTCTCCAAAAGATTGTTAAAAAGACCGGGTCATATCTACAAGACTCGCAACATCTCCTTCAAATTTTTGATAAGCTTGACTTAAAACAATTTGAGAAGTTATTTATTTACTCATGTGATTTTGAGTCACTCTATACAAATATAGATTGCGAATTAGCAGTTGAATTAGTTTTAGATAGTATTATTAGGTTTGAACCAATTGAATTTGAATTTATCTCTATAACCGCTTTTAAAGTTATTTTAAAATTAATTTTCGATAACAATGTTTTTCTTTTTAAAAAATTCTTTTATAGACAGAAGAGGGGTATCGCCATGGGAGCCATTTGTGGGCCTTCAATAGCTAATATTGTTGTTTTTAGACTTGAAGAAAAATGGATGATTATTCAAAGACCTCTTGTCTACAAAAGATTCATTGATGACATTTTCATCCTAGCTGTTAATGAAATAGATCCAAATGAGTTTAAGAGAGTATTTCTGAACCTTAAATTGAACATTTTATGTGATGATATAGTCCAATTTTTGGATCTCAGTATTAGTTTTGATCCCATATTACATAAAATTATTGTTAGACTTTATATCAAGCCAACCAATACATTTTCGTATGTACCACCTGAATCTAATCATAGTAAAAGTATCATAAAAAATATTCCGGTCTCTATTTTTCTCAGGGTTCGTAGAATTTGCTCAGAATATACTGATTACCTTCACTTCTCACGTTTATTTTTTGTTCAACTAATAGACAGAGGCTATAAAGCATTGTGAAGTTTCATTCAAAAAGTTCAGTTCTAAATTTAAAAATTGAATATTTTTTTATAGGAAATGAAGATGTGGTTACGAAAATAGTGTAACAAGATGTAACAAAAAATGTTACACAACTTGCAATAAAAAAGGATTAAAAGCAAAATTTGATCAATCGATTATTGATTTTCGTAAAAAAACGGATGTTATGTTAAGTTTATTTTGACATCATGAGATAAAAACTTCAAATAATCGATTATTTGCCAAGAATTGTTCGAATTTTTGAAGTCAGTGTCCAAGAAACCCCATTGCATAATTAAATTAAAATTAAGTTGCTTTTTAAGTCCCCAAATCATGGAACTTAAATATTCTAGAACTATCTCCTCTAAAGTTTGACCGGGGATCGAACCCTAGATGTTTGGATCAGATTTAGATTTCGTTTTGTACAACACTCTAACCACAAAAATTAAAGGATATTAGAATGGTTGATTAGGAATATATCAAGAAAACCGCAATAAAACTCGGTTAAGGTCTTGAATATTAAATAAATTACTTGATATTACTTGGAGATTTAAACTCAATTTTTTATTTCATGATGTCAAAATAAACTTAACATAACATCCGTTTTTTTACGAAAATCAATAATCGATTGATCAAATTTTGCTTTTAATCCTTTTTTATTGCAAGTTGTGTAACATTTTTTGTTACATCTTGTTACACTATTTTCGTAACCACATCTTCATTTCCTATAAAAAAATATTCAATTTTTAAATTTTGAACTGAACTTTTTGAACGAAACTTCACAACGCTGGCTATAATCCCTTCTATTTGTGCAGTTTAATTAGGAAAATTGGTAACGTTGATAGAAAAGAGCTTATTCCTTACAAAAAACCGATAAAAGCATCAGCTGATAATAATTGTATTTGGTTTTGTGTTAAGTTTAATAAACCGAATCACGACCTTAATAAAATTTTGAAATTTTGTTGGCTGAATTTTGATGTCCTCAAAGAATTTTCATTTAAATTCTGTACATCTTATTCGGTACATAATAACCTTAGGAAAATCCTTATCCACGGAGCTAAATTTGATTTAAGAGATTATAATTTCTATTGTAATAAATGTAATTTAGAAAATTGTAAATGTTGTAAATTTATCCTTAACAATCAAAAAAATATAATTTTTTCAAAAAAATTTTCACTCCCAATTTTAAACAACTCAAATTGTAACTCAAGTAATTGTATTTACATCATTTACTGTAATTTTTGTGATAGTTATTACATAGGTGAAACCTCTAAATCTTTTAAAATAAGATTGAATCAGCATATTTATACAATTAAAAGATTCGTTCCATATGAAAAAATGGAATCAGAATTAGCTATTCATTTTAATTTAAAAGGACACAATTTTGAGAACCACCTAAATGCTTTTGTTTTTGCGTGTAATATTCCAAATGACTTTCAACGTAAAAATATCGAAGCAGAACTTATTCACCTTTTCTTAACATTTGGTCATAAAATTATAAATCAAAAAATTTATTCAACTATTCATAAATTTCTAACAAGTCTTAGTTGAATTTGAACTTGTTGTAATTTTTTAAAAAAATAAAAAAATTTTTTTTTTTTTTTTTTTTTATTTCACTTCTTTTTCTTTTATAAATTGTATAAAAAAATTTTTTATTTTTCTAAATTAATTATTTAAACAATTCTAGATTTAAACACCTGAAGAAGAGTCAATCGAAACAAACTGTGTTTGTCGTTTGTCGTGTTTAAATTACAAACAAACTAAAAACTAAATTAATTTTAATTTTTAATCGATTCGTCTCTTAATAAACATTTATTCGAAAATAAAAAATTTTTTTTCTTTTCACCAATGATAACTAAATTTAAAATTTCAAGTGCCCTTTCAGGTCGGTCAAGTGAAATGTCTCAAAATCATTTGAAACGAATAGGCTCAAAGTATGAAATAATTTACATTCCTTGTTTTTCATTGAACACAATACTCAAAGCAATAGGAGTTAAACAAGTTGATTATTTTTCGTTGGATGTTGAAGGTGGTGAATGGGATGTCTTAAGCAATTTAGATTTTGATAACATTAACTTCGTCTCATTTAGCATTGAACATAATGGAGAGGCTGAAAGAAGAGATTTAATGATTAATTTTTTGAAAGAAAAAAATTATATTCTTTCAAAACAAGATGGTCAAGATATTTATTTGATTAAAGGTTAAATTATCTAAAAATTTATTCTTTTTCCAAAAAAAAACCGAAACAAGACTCCATTTTTTTTTTATTTTGTTTCAAAATAAATTTTTTATCCTCAAATCTCTGGAATTTCTAGAAGCGATTTTTGTTTACCAAATTTTTTCATGTCACGATTCGTAAAGCGGGTTCCTAAGGGTTGATTCCTCTATCCTAAAGAAATCATTTTTCTACTCTACTCCATGCAGTGTACATTACTTTTAAGTATATTCAATAATTTAAGTTTCTCCGAACATTAACCTCCTCTCCTCAGACCCTCTTTCCAAAAAAGTCCCTCGTCCTGGGGGACTTTCAATACTCAGAATCTGTCTAAATATAGACAAGGCCTCATTCATATCAAAATTGATGAGGCTGGTCAAATATCTGACCCAAAAAAATTGACATATACTGTGAAAAATAAAGATAAATATGTACCTTACCTAAGTCGGTTAGGAAAATTTTCATTCTTTGACTTGTAAAATCAACCCCACGCATTCTTTCAAGTTTGAAAGTTTTGACTTGTCAAATTGACAAAAGTTAATTTTATCTACTTAGAGAATTTTTCTTTTTTCTTTGAACTCGATTGGTCTTAGTGGACGGAATAAACTCTAAAATAGAGTTACCATTTTGTTAAGATCATCTTATACTTTCCTTATTATGCAAAACAAAAAGCCTTTTAACTAATAAAATTATTTTCAATCCTAAATGATTTTTTTTTATTGAACAACTTTTAAGGTCTCGGAAAATAAATGTATTCGTCATTTCCAATTATTAAAAAATTAATGAAAAGGAACCTTTTAAAAATAAGAAACACGATCGATGCACCGCAACCAAGTGTTGATGATTAAGATTGTTGATTCTTTTGAATTATGATTCAATATTTATTTTTCGTTATAAAACGTATCACCTAAAAAATTTTTAAATTTTTTACCTAGGTGAAGAAAAATCTCAGTTCTTAGAAACTTTTGCAATCGATTAAATAATCTTATTTTTTAACGAAAATTTTTTAATGTTACACTCTTGATTCGTTTTTAATTGATTACAATTGTTTATCATTTAAAGGATACAAGAGAAAGCAAAAAATCGGATTCCAGGGACTTGAAATAAATCTTTAACTTCTTCACTTAATTTGGTTGTTACTTAATCCGTTAAAAATTATTAAAATTTCAGTTAAAAATGATCAAAATTAAAAGCTCAAAAAATTTATTCTGTAGTGGTGATTTGATAGGAGGATTTTACTAAAATTTACGTAAATAACCGTAAATTATTGAATTTTTACCAAAAATTACGTAAAATACCGTAAAATCACAAAAGTAAAAATTTCGGATTTTACCACATTTAACGGTAATTCAGGTAAGTTTACGATAATTTTTGGAAATTTTGGTAAAAATAAAAAATGCCAGTCATTTTTTCGGTCAAATTTCGAAAGATGTCTAGGATTTGAGCCGTTTTGTAAATGTCGATAATATTTTCCTCTAAAACCAAAAAAGAGACGTCGATCAATTGTTTGAAACATTTAGTTCCCAAAACTCAATCTTTTGAGAACTCGTACTTAGACTCGTAAAAAAATTGACCGAAAAAGTGATGGTATTTTTTATTTTTACCAAAATTTCCAAAAATTATCGTAAACTTACCTGAATTACCGTTAAATGTGGTAAAATCCGAAATTTTTAATTTTGTGATTTTACGGTATTTTACGTAAATTTTTGGCCACTTTAATGCTTTGGCAAACTTAATTTTTCAATAAAACGCTTAGCATTTGTAATTTATTTTTCTCTTTAATCAAATTATATAAAAAAACGATGAAGGGTTAGAATTATCAAAGTAACTTTCTTTTTACTAATTTAACTGTTTACACCCTTGCGAAGCTTTTCAAAGGTAAAATTTAATGCTTTTTATGAAAGCTACCAAAAGAATGTAAACTTGTTTTTTAAAAATAGATAATGTCTACCAAGTTAAATAAATAATCACAGATAATTGAGTTTATGGATACACCTCATAAGGACCTATTTAAAAATTTAGGGATGCGTCACTAATCAAGAGTTTATGGTATCTAATGTTTAGTAAACCGTTACAAATAAGAACTGGTAAAATGCCCTTAACCTTAAAACATCCGGCTAAGGCATGATTACGACTATGCTAATGCCATCAAACCTGGTGACTGTGGGACCTTCAATTTACACTTTTGCGAACACGATAGCTATTTAGACTTAGTTTGGAACCACAAAGAAACCGAAGGAGAATACATAACTTTATCACTAGGACTATATCTATTGCTAAATGGTTCTGCTGTAAAACAAGTTCTTGCGCCCGCTCTAAGGCTCCTTTATGTTGTGATGGTCAAAGCTATCGGAACCCCAATACGAAAAGATTCGAACGCGATCCTTAGACCCACGTTCCCGTAATACAGCGCATTTAGAACGATGTTAGAACGACAGCAACATCGTCGCCCTCCCATTTTCACATCCGGGCTTGTGACCGGCCAAGGCATGGTTATGACAATAACTTGAATGTTTTATATAATTCAAATTAATTTCTATGGTTTAATTTTTAAATTTGGTGCTAAATTTTAATTCTCTAAATTTCATTCAAAAAGAACGTTATTTTTTTTTAACTGTCTTTTAGAACAAGTTACACCCTTGCGAAGCTTTTCAAAGGTCAAATTTAATGCTTTTTATGAAAGCTACCAAAAGAATGTAAACTTGTTTTTTAAAAATAGATAATGTCTACCAAGTTAAATAAATAATCACAGATAATTGAGTTTATGGATACACCTCATAAGGACCTATTTAAAAATTTAGGGATGCGTCACTAATCAAGAGTTTATGGTATCTAATGTTTAGTAAACCGTTACAAATAAGAACTGGTAAAATGCCCTTAACCTTAAAACATCCGGCTAAGGCATGATTACGACTATGCTAATGCCATCAAACCTGGTGACTGTGGGACCTTCAATTTACACTTTTGCGAACACGATAGCTATTTAGACTTAGTTTGGAACCACAAAGAAACCGAAGGAGAATACATAACTTTATCACTAGGACTATATCTATTGCTAAATGGTTCTGCTGTAAAACAAGTTCTTGCGCCCGCTCTAAGGCTCCTTTATGTTGTGATGGTCAAAGCTATCGGAACCCCAATACGAAAAGATTCGAACGCGATCCTTAGACCCACGTTCCCGTAATACAGCGTATTTAGAACGATGTTAGAACGACAGCAACATCGTCGCCCTCCCATTTTCACATCCGGGCTTGTGACCGGCCAAGGCATGGTTATGACAATAACTTGAATGTATTATATAATTCAAATTAATTTCTATGGCTATGGATTTCAAAGTAACTTTCTTTTTACTAATTTAACTGTTTACACCCTTGCGAAGCTTTTCAAAGGTCAAATTTAATGCTTTTTTTGAAAGCTACCAAAATAATTTAAATTTGATTTTTTAAAAATAGATAATGTCTACCAAGTTAAATAAATAATCACAGATAATTGAGTTTATGGATACACCTCATAAGGACCTATTTAAAAATTTAGGGATGCGTCACTAATCAAGAGTTTATGGTATCTAATGTTTAGTAAACCGTTACAAATAAGAACTGGTAAAATGCCCTTAACCTTAAAACATCCGGCTAAGGCATGATTACGACTATGCTAATGCCATCAAACCTGGTGACTGTGGGACCTTCAATTTACACTTTTGCGAACACGATAGCTATTTAGACTTAGTTTGGAACCACAAAGAAACCGAAGGAGAATACATAACTTTATCACTAGGACTATATCTATTGCTAAATGGTTCTGCTGTAAAACAAGTTCTTGCGCCCGCTCTAAGGCTCCTTTATGTTGTGATGGTCAAAGCTATCGGAACCCCAATACGAAAAGATTCGAACGCGATCCTTAGACCCACGTTCCCGTAATACAGCGCATTTAGAACGATGTTAGAACGACAGCAACATCGTCGCCCTCCCATTTTCACATCCGGGCTTGTGACCGGCCAAGGCATGGTTATGACAATAACTTGAATGTATTATATAATTCAAATTAATTTCTATGGCTATGGATTTCAAAGTAACTTTCTTTTTACTAATTTAACTGTTTACACCCTTGCGAAGCTTTTCAAAGGTCAAATTTAATGCTTTTTTTGAAAGCTACCAAAATAATTTAAATTTGATTTTTTAAAAATAGATAATGTCTACCAAGTTAAATAAATTTATAGTAGTTTTTTTTATTCTTCTTTCGCTTTATTTTTTTTGGTCGCATCATTCCAAATCAAACACTCATAACTTCAAAACTCGAAATATTGAATCATTTTTTACTGAAATATTAAATGCATCAAAAGCGAACAAAATAAGTGACGAGATTATTTTAAGAACAATCGATTTCATGATTCGTGAAGTTGACGAATTTGATCCGGAATTAATCGATTTTGTCAAAACCTTAATCCATAAACCATCTGGAAAAGCTTTAAATTTAATCGACAAAAAACGCAAAGATTTCAGTCAAATTGGTCAATCCGGTGTAATGGATTCGTTACTCAACAATAAAATGAATGGATTTTTTGTCGAGGCAGGAGCCTATGATGGTGAAAAACTATCAAACACTTTATATTTTGAACTCGTTAGAGATTGGACTGGTATTTTAATCGAACCAGTTCCATCACAACATTCAACAATCCTTACAAAAAATCGAAATGTTTACTCAATAAACGCGTGTATTGCCAAAAATAAACCAATGATAACTAAATTTAAAATTTCAAGTGCCCTTTCAGGTCGGTCAAGTGAAATGTCTCAAAATCATTTGAAACGAATAGGCTCAAAGTATGAAATAATTTACATTCCTTGTTTTTCATTGAACACAATACTCAAAGCAATAGGAGTTAAACAAGTTGATTATTTTTCGTTGGATGTTGAAGGTGGTGAATGGGATGTCTTAAGCAATTTAGATTTTGATAACATTAACTTCGTCTCATTTAGCATTGAACATAATGGAGAGGCTGAAAGAAGAGATTTAATGATTAATTTTTTGAAAGAAAAAAATTATATTCTTTCAAAACAAGATGGTCAAGATATTTATTTGATTAAAGGTTAAATTATCTAAAAATTTATTCTTTTTCCAAAAAAAAACCGAAACAAGACTCCATTTTTTTTTTATTTTGTTTCAAAATAAATTTTTTATCCTCAAATCTCTGGAATTTCTAGAAGCGATTTTTGTTTACCAAATTTTTTCATGTCACGATTCGTAAAGCGGGTTCCTAAGGGTTGATTCCTCTATCCTAAAGAAATCATTTTTCTACTCTACTCCATGCAGTGTACATTACTTTTAAGTATATTCAATAATTTAAGTTTCTCCGAACATTAACCTCCTCTCCTCAGACCCTCTTTCCAAAAAAGTCCCTCGTCCTGGGGGACTTTCAATACTCAGAAGCTGTCTAAATATAGACAAGGCCTCATTCATATCAAAATTGATGAGGCTGGTCAAATATCTGACCCAAAAAAATTTTAAAAAATTTCGTTCGTTTCGTTCTTAATTGGAAATTTCCACATCTTAAACTAAATAGGAAAAAAAGGAAATCTCAAAAGTCCAGCATCAAAATAATTGCCAAAAAGGAGAAAAAATACTTTTGTTAAAATGCTCTATGGACAATGCTCAGGGGTCTCTTTTTTTTAAACATATCCCATTTTGAATTTACCCGATAGTGTGATCAAGTGTTCAAAAAAATGTCATCATCGTTATCCCTCCCTGACATTGTGGTCACATAACTTGTAAACACTAAAAAATGTTGTCAGACTCGATCCGGTGATAAAAAATTCACTGGCCTTTTTTCGCTCTTTTTATTTGCTACGGGGACGGTTAGTAAAAATGGTATGGTCTTAAGAGTGAGGGTCGAGGACTTTTCGAGCTTTTAGGTCGTGAAAAAAATTTTAAACTTTTCAATAGAAATTTTTTTGTTGGATCTTTGGATTTTTTGCCGATCAAAATGAACCATGTCCAGGCATTTTTACCCATTTGTTAACCGGTATTGGGTTGGTTTGAGGAGCCCAAAAAACTTGGGTTTTAGGGTTCGAATTGGGTTTTTGAGGATAGGTTGGGTTTAGTTACCAATTAAAATGGGTTACCGTTAATTACGATCGTATCTAAACACGTTTTACCTGACAGTTTTGATTTCAACTTTACCAGACAAATACAAGAATTTCAATCACTCGAAAAAATTGTGGACAAAAGAACCGGCTGTAATACAAATTATGCTGAATCTATATGGTCGAAGTGTAAATCAAAAATTCGTTCAATGAACGTTGTCAATAGGACATATCTTCAAGAGTATTAGGATGAAGTGATCTGGCGTCACAACGAATGCCGTATACTTAATTCAGATCCAAAAAAAGAACTAAAAAGTTCTAGAAAGATGGATGGCTTTTATAAAATTTCTTTAACTGTATTTGCACGCTGAACAACATGTATTTTTGTGGAAAATTTTTTTTCAAAGACGGAAAGATTTATGGATCGTACTCACGGCTTTAGATTTTTATGATTTTTTCGAAAATAAAATTTAATGGGTTTTAAAACCTTGAGAATTTTTTGGGCAACAAAAAAATATCTAAAATTAGTTAAATAATGTTTTTTTTATACCTAAAACTAAAATACCTTTTTTTTCATTTTTTATACGAAACAAAAACTTTCAAAGCACATTGTGATTTTTCACAAATCTTATTGAAAAATATTTTTGTAAAAAATGGAGAACCTTTAGCCTTGGAATGATACTTGATACGTTAATGTTTTTTAATTTTATAATAAGATGTGTTTATTCTCAAAATTTTGTTAGAGGATCCAGTGAAGGGTTTATTTCATTTTGGAATTTTACAAAAAGCATCAAAAGAACTGAAACTTATGCCGTTGATTTCAAATCTCTTGAATTTATAGGTGAAAATCTACTAGCTAGTGATACTAATACAGGAGAAATTTTCATTTGGAATTTGACTACAATGACTTTAATTGATCGACTTAAACATGGCAACAAAACTGTCAATCGATTATTGTTAATTGATGATTTATATCTAGTCAGTTCTTCAGGAGAGACTTTTCTAAAAGTTTGGTCGATCAAAGATTTTGTTTTGTTCAAAGAAATCTTAAACGCACATAATACTTCAATAATGGGTCTAATATTAATGAAAGACGGATTGAATTTTGCAAAATCAAGAATGAACGAAATTACGACATGGAATACTAGTTATTTTCATAAAGCTAATTCATTAAATATCAATTGTAACCAAAATCAGTATTTAGAAGAATTGGATACTGGACAATTAATTGTGACTTGTAAAGATTATATTTTATTTTACAATCTTGATGGGACTAAAAAATACGGCTAAAGATTAACAGAACATATAAAGTGTGAACTAAACATATAAAAAGTGAATCAAGCATAAACTTAATTTTATTCAATTAAACTGTTAACGAGCACATATATTTATTTTTCATAACTGGTAACTAAACATATATTTAATTTTTCTAAAAAGTCACCCAGATAAAAAAATAATTTAATACAAAAAAGAGATAAAACATATATCTTTGAGCCTAAGTCTTTCTTTTGATGCCATTACCATAACGGGAAATCTGGATTTTACAATTTTATATGTGTAATCGAGTCCGTTTTGAACATTTTTTCATGTGAATTTTCTAATAAATAATTTTTTTAACTAATTTTGACACAATTTAAAAAAAAAATTTTAAGTTCTTTATGTTTTGTCTCTTTTCGCATAGATTTTTTACGATTTTTATGTTTCAATCACAGTTTGCAAAACTAAATATTTATTTTTTTGGTTTTTATGTTCTGTTTTCTATTTTTAATTTTAATTAATTTCAACTTTATGTTTTAATTCACTTTTTCAGAAAGTCAAAATACCAAAATTTAGTTTATGTTGTGTTTTTTTGGATTCACATTTTATATGTTCTCTTAATCTCTCTCCAAAAAATACATATTTAACAATGGAACATGTTCATCTATTTAAAAAAAAATTGAAATTTCCTCTTCTTGCAGTTGGATTTGACAACGGAAGAATAGAACCAAAAATAGAACCAAACCAAATTAAAATTAAACCAAATTTATCCCTTCTAACCGTACATTCTTTTAAATACAATTTTAATTTGAATGTTTGTCGTACTCGTTCGTGTTTAAAAAATTGCAAAATATGTCCATTTATTTACAATCATTCGTTATTTAAGGTTAATAATTTAGTGTTGCCTCTAATGTCCAATGCTGATTGTGATACATGTAATGTGGTTTATTTAATATTTTGTTCAAAGTGTGAATGTTTTTATGTAGGTGAAACCTCGAAGTCTTTGGGAACTCGGATTTCTCAACATTTAAATGGAATAAGAAGATTTATTCCTTACTTTAATGTTGAAAATGAGGTTGCCTCGCACTTTAGAACTGTTGGACATCGTGTTTTTTATTATTTCAAGGTTTGTGTTTTTAGAGCTAATTTAGAGAATCAAGTTTTAAGGCTACGGTAGAAATGGATTTAATTTGGTTATTTAAATTTGTATTTAATTTTGAAACGATGAATGCAAAAATTAATAATTTAAACTCTATAAAAAAATAAAAATTTTTTATTTTTTTTAAATAAAGATAGTTTATTTAAAGTATATTGTATTTCCCTCTATTTTAGGTAAAAATTTAATTCAAAAATTTTTTCATTTTTATTTAATTTAGACTCTTGATAAAGCCCAAGGGGGGAAGCTAGTCGAGTATTTTGTGTTTTTTTCAAAAATTTTTAATTTGATAATAAAGTTATTCAAAAGAAATTTTGGTTATTTTTGTTATTTTTATTACCTAGGTGAAGAAAAATCTCAGTTCTTAGAAACTTTTGCAATCGATTAAATAATCTTATTTTTTAAAGAAAATTTTTTAATGTTACACTCTTGATTCGTTTTTAATTGATTACAATTTTGTTTATCATTTAAAGGAAACAAGAGAAAGCAAAAAATCGGATTCCAGGGACTTGAAATAAATCTTTAACTTCTTCACTTAATTCTTTGGCAAACTTAATTTTTCAATAAAACGCTTAGCATTTGTAATTTATTTTTCTCTTTAATCAAATTATATAAAAAAACGATGAAGGGTTAGAATTATCAAAGTAACTTTCTTTTTACTAATTTAACTGTTTACACCCTTGCGAAGCTTTTCAAAGGTAAAATTTAATGCTTTTTTTGGAAAGCTACCAAAAAAAAGTAATTTTATTTTTTAAATAGATAATGACTTCCAAGTTAAATAAATTTATAGTAGTTTTTTTCATTCTTCTTCCGCTTTATTATTTTTTGTCGCAACATTCCAAATCAAACACTCATAACTTCAAAATTCGAAATATCGAATCATTTTTTACTGAAATATTAAATGCATCAAAAGCGAACAAAATAAGTGACGAGATTATTTTAAGAACAATCGACTTCATGATTCGTGAAGTTGACGAATTTGATCCGGAATTAATCGATTTTGTCAAAACCTTAATCCATAAACCATCTGGAAAAGCTTTAAATTTAAACGACAAAAAACGCAAAGATTTCAGTCAAATTGGTCAATCCGGTATAATGGATTCGTTACTCAAAAATAAAATGAATGGATTTTTTGTCGAAGCAGGAGCCTTTGACGGTGAAAAACTATCAAACACTCTGTATTTCGAACTCGTAAGAGGTTGGACTGGTATTTTAATCGAACCAGTTCCATCACAACATTCAGCAATCCTTACCAAAAATCGAAATGTTTACTCAATAAACGCGTGTATTGCTAAAAATAAACCAATGATAACAAAATTTAAAATTTCAAGTGCCCTTTCAGGTCGGTCAAGTGAAATGTCTCAAAATCATTTGAAACGAATAGGCTCAAAGTATGAAATAATTTACATTCCTTGTTTTTCATTGAACACAATACTCAAAGCAATAGGAGTTAAACAAGTTGATTATTTTTCGTTGGATGTTGAAGGTGGTGAATGGGATGTGTTAAGTAATTTAGATTTTAATAACATTAACTTTGTCTCATTTAGCATTGAACATAATGGAGAAGTGAAGAGAAGAGATTTAATGATTAATTTTTTGAAGGAAAAAAATTATACTTTGGCAAAAAAAGACAATCAAGACATTTATTTTATTAAAGGATAAATTATGTTTAAAATTAATTTGTTTGGAATTTGATTTTTCTCAAATATCATTCCCATCATACATTACCATCATACCAACCCTAAAATTTCAAAAATATCTGAACTTTTTGAAAGTTTTTGTCGTTTTCGACATCATAGCTATAATCTACGCCCAGAAAAAAACCAAGAAACCAATTTTATGATGGGGGTGAAAAATCAAAATTTTTTTACCTACCCATCCGCTTTTTGGTACCAATTGTAAAGGTGCTATATTTAAACAGACGAAAATTTGAAATCCTCGTGCAAAACTACCCCAGATATTATGTATCTGATGATCCTAAAATCATAATTTCATTATCTTAGGTTTGAGTCCTATTAAATGTGTAAAATCGGGTACCCCTTAAAACACTGACCCTTCCAAAATTCATAATTCACTGACCCCCTATTTTCCGATAGAGGATAAGTCCGTAATTAATGAAAATACTACCAATCGATAGCTCTTGAGTTGCTTTATTTTGATCACTAGCTTTTTTTAAGGTTACAATTATGGTCATTTAGAAAAAGTTTGGAAATATAAAAAATCACGTTAACGTCTGAAATGGGTCAAAAATGACCCGGTTTAGTTTTTTTGATGTTTCTCAACTTTGATGTTTTATTTTCGAAATTGGGAGCAGGAGGATAGTCCACCCGAATTTGATATATCTTAAATGTTTAGTGTGAAACTCATGTTTGAAATCAAAGATAAGTGTGAAAAAAAATAGAAAAATTTTATTATAATTTTCAATAGCATATGTGATTGGTCAATATTAACCAATCAAAAAATAGAAAAAATAAATTATGTAAAAAAATACAATTTCAGAATACTCTATGTAAAAATTTTGAAAGCAGAATATTTTTTCGGGAATAATCCTGAGCAAGAAAGTTGAAATTATCCGAATTAAGAAATTAGTTATCGGTAATTTTACATAAAAAAATGCCACGATCGTATGTTTTGTTTTGTGGAGGAACATTGAAATCTTGTTAGAATTCCCCGTGACTAGTCATCTAGACTCCAAACATTGTTTGTATTTGATACAAAGGTATTCTCGAATTTTAAGTAAAATACTTGGATGATTATGATTGAAACTGTCGTACCTGGAATTTTCGATTGAGACTAAAATTTAATGATTTTCATTAAGATTAATTAAGAGCAAATAATTTTGAAATATGTTAAAATTCTCAAATCAGTTGATTATTAACAATGATCCTCTTTGAACCAAAGAAGAATAAAAAAAGTACTCAAAATTCATGCATTTTAGAGTTGATCAGAATGAAAGGAGATGAAGGCAGGAATTGACGATATTGTCAGTAAAGAACAAAAGTTTTTCTGGTAATTATTCACTTTTACATAAATTTCAAAACTTAATATAAATTATTAATCAATCAATCGGCCACTTGTTCGGCTTACAGTACTTGCAGTAAAATTATGCATAATTTCTAAATTTGCAATTTTTTTAATCTCTTTACACCTAGAGGGATTAATATTAAATGAGGTCTCGCTGAATTTTTAATGAACTATTCTTGGAATCGATAAAAGGTACGCTAATCTTTTATTAAAAAGGTGTTAATCCAAATGTGGACTATCCCCCATGAACCTTCGAAATTCTGTGAACATAATAATATTCTTCATATTCTCAGCTGTCGTTTGATGTAATTTTGGAATTGATATTTTTAATTTAACCGCATATAATACTTTCCTAAACTTTCTCGAAAAAGTTTGAAAACATGTTCTAGAACCAGAGTTTTTTTTTACTGACCCCTTTTTTTTTCTTTTATTTCAAGATATTTTAGCAAAGTAGTCATACCAATCGAAAGCGCTCTTTTAAAGGAGCTTGAAAATTGTATTAGATTTTTATTTTATCAACATGAAAATTTCATAAAAATTTTCCTTTTTTAGCATATTATTGTATCCACTCCAGTGATATGATAAGTTTTTTTTTCACCATTTTACTTAAGTAATTAATTGTAAGTCATTAATGACTTTTAAAAGTTTAGGTATAAGTAAAACTTGATAAATTTCAAATTACTTATAAGTTTTGTATCAAGAAAACTTAAGGAATTGTTCAATTAAAACTAATGTTGTGAGACGACTAGAAAATCATAAAGTCGACTTTAATCAACTAATTTTTTCGCTAGTCGACTAAGTCAAATTTAAAAAAACTGATGCTTGTCATCGCTCAATTTAAGTTTCGACATAATCGACTTCAATCAATGGAGTACTAGTTATTTTCATAAAGTTAATTCATTAAATATCAATTGTAACCAAAATCAGTATTTAGAAGAATTGGATACTGGACAATTAATTTTGACTTGTAAAGATTATATTTTATTTTACAATCTTGATGGGACTAAAAAATACATATTTAACAATGGAACATGTTCATCTATTTAAAAAAAAATTGAAATTTCCTCTTCTTGCAGTTGGATTTGACAACGGAAGAATAGGAATTTTAGACACAGTTAATTAATTGTATCTTAAGTATATTATTGGGAATCAATCAAATGTTACGGGTTCGGAACTCGTTCAAGATGATATCTTAATTAGTACAGGAATTGAAAATAGCCTTTATTTTAGGAGTCTTACAAGCTACTGGGTAGTTAGAACATTTTCGGTAACCGGTCATTTGAGCATATTAGAACTTTTAAAAAGACACCAGGTCAAACAACATATTTTCAAGAGTTCAACTCGCTTAATGCAGACTTCAGCATTAGATTTGAGTATTTCAACAAAAGAGACTGAAATAATTAAATCAGCTAAAAGTCAAACAACTTTAGTTCAAGAGACAAGTCAAGATTTAACGAAAGCTTCCGAAACAATTGATTATTATTTAGGTATTTCAACCCATGGGATAATGACTAGTTCTTTAGCTTCGAAAGGCGAGTTTGAATTTTTCAACATTGAACTTGTAATTTCTTTATTACTTGCAAATGTAGATTTAAATGATTGTTTATCAAGTTGCTCAAATAATGGAGTTTGTAACAATTTTTTTCCAAATAGATACGAATGTGGTTGCTTTTCCAACTTTAAAGGCTCTTCTTGTAATGAACGTTCTTGTGATAGAAACCCATGTTAAAATACAAACAAAAATGGTTTTGAATTTAAATGTTTGAAAGATTATGATTATGGTGACAGATGTGAAAATAAAATAGACTTGTGTCTAAATGAGGCATGTTCGAATAATGGAGTATGTCAAGCACAAAATTATAAGAAAAAATGTAAATGTCATCTTTATTTTTACTAGTACCACAATTAATAAAGTTCAAAGAGCTGTTCTCGTTATGACTTCAACTATTTTTTTAAATTGCAGTTAATAAAGTTTGTCATCGAGCTGCCATCATTATTTCTGTTTTTTTTCCGTAATAATTTATGTAAAATCTAAAATGAGCCAAGTGTTTTAAAATAAAATTTTATAATTTAATATATCTTTTGTTAATCTGCCCATCCCTTAAGTCCTTTGCCACAATCTGATTTAATAAAAAAAGGTAAGTCATAAAGTCGTTAGTTTAAATTGTTTATTCTCTTCCTAAACATAATGGAAAATGGTCGAATTATCTGCGATGGACGAGCATTATATAGAGACATAACGCATATAGAGAAACAAATACTGCGAGAAGCGGCGTAGCCAGGATTTTCTCGTTCCAAAATAGTTTGAGGGGTTTAGTAATTTACGATACTTAAATCCGTTATATCGATATCCCATTTGATCTCTTTTATACGTTCTAAGGATCTATGTATCTTTATATCTTTGTAAGGATCTTTGTATTGATTTAAGTCAAGCTATCTCTTTGATTTTTTTAAAGGGAGGCTCAACTTTTTAAAAAAAATTACTTAAAAATTGACTAAAAAGGATATTTTAATGATTAAAATATCAATGAGCCCCCTTAACCCTTAAAAGTTTAAATCGATTCAATATTTTTGTCAAAATATTTGTCCGTCGCGTTACAATTACATCACAAACAGAGTCGTTAATGATTGGAATAGTTTACCAAAGAATGTTGTAGAAGCAGTTTCTTTAAATTCTTTCAAAGAAAAACTTGATGAATGGTTTAATACAAGTTTATCAGTTTGATTGCAAGAAACTGTCATAGCCTCACGGCTTAACTTGCCGAGTCGCAGTTATTTTTAGCATAATTTTCCGTAAAAAAGGTTTATTTCAATTTTTTCAAAAAAAATTTTTAAATTATTAATATTTTCTAACCAAAAATTTTTTATCACTTGGAGGTATCAAATTGGGTACATACAATTCTAATACTTCATTTTTAATTCCATTAAAACTTTGTAATATAAAATTCATATTTGGTCTTGCTTTTGGTGAAAAACTCGAACACTTCCACATTAATTCAATTAAACTTGTTGGAATATCATTTCGAACATAAATATCTTTAAAATGTAACTTTCGTTTTTTGCTCAATTCTTCTTTTTGTTCAAGAGTAAAAATATCAAATGGACTGTAACCAGACAACATACAAGCCATTATAATACCAAGACTGTAAATATCTGTTTGAGTACCGTAAACAATATTAGTTGCAACACAAGTAAAATTTTGACATTCAGGCGCAAGCCAACCTATAGTTCCATTAACACCGTTTACATAACTTTTAATTTTATTAGCCTCTGGAAAACCATGTAGAGGCGAATAAGCCAAACCAAAATCGCATAATTTCGGAATCCATTTTTTAACGTACCCATTTTTAATTGGTTCCAAATCAGACCGATTGTGAAATAGTAGAATATTTTCTGGCTTAATGTCACGATGATAAACAAACTTTTTATGAAGGTAATTTAAACCCCGAGCAAGTCCGTCAATTATATGAACAATTTCAGTACAGTTTGTCCGTGACCAAATGTCTTGTACGTAAAAAAAATTGTACATATCAAGACCATCACAAAACTCGGTGACAATATAAAATTTTTTAGGCTTCAAAAATACAATTCCAATGTATTTTAATATGTTTTCATGTTGACATATTTTGTGTATTTTAATCTCGTTTAACGTGTAATAAATGTCATGAATAGTGTCTATTCTGTGATAACGTTTAACACACACGTATTGTTTATCAAGACGGTATTTTACTTCATTCGTATTGGGATCTTTTGGTTTAATGCTTATCAAATAAAGTTTACCTTCACGTACGAGACCAAAACCGCCGGTTACATTAAGACGATCTTTTAGTATAATTATTCTATTTTTATCGATACGTGGAGTTAGAATATCACGAGCTGATATTGTTGTTCTGTTTTCGAGTTCTTGGTCAAGATTGGATGGATAATCAGGATTGTCATTTAAACAAATGCTTTTATATCCTTCGTAGCTATCACCTATTTTATGAAGATCATAGTCTTAAAAAAAAAATTTCACAAATTAACGGTTATTTTTTCTTTTATTTTTCATCTTGGGTGCCTTGAAGGCCAGTTGCAGAGACAAAAATTTTGGCTTTAGAGACTGGTGAGAGAAATCAACAGAAAGAGCTCATTTTTGTCAAAAAGTCGGAATAGGTTATCAACTAGTTAAGTGACGGTGTTTCGTGTTTTGATAGAGAAATGTTTGGATTCAACTAATCCAACGACTCGAATGACACATAATTGGGCTAAGCGCTTAATTGCGCTGTTATGGGCATGGTCCATACTACAGTTGTCCATGATTCACAGTACACCAGTGATCAACAAAACGTAGGTAAACAACTCATCAAATGACGATGAAGAATTTTTTGTGAAACATATTTTTTGAATATAAATTTTTCATTATAAAATTTTTTTAAACAACTTTGACTGATAGAAAACGAAAAAAATTGAACAAGTACTTACTTACATAATCAGATGAATTTGTCATCAATGTAATGGTACTGTCTAGTTTATCATTTTTTCTATCTTAGTTAATAAATTTAAAAACTTTATTTTATCTATTAGATGGTGATTAAGATTACCTCTAAGAGCACGATGTTTATTTATAATGGCATCTAGACTCTCATTAGAACTAGTACTGTTGTAACCATCTAATTGACATTCACTTTTAAACGAATCTTCATAATCAATTTCGTTTTCATCAGTGTTTTCTGTTTGACCATCATCACGAGTTTCAAAATCATTTTCATCAAATTCACTCGATGATTTTTTTGATTCCTCTTTTACTTCTTCTTCTTCTTCTTCTTCTTCTTCTTTAGTTTGTTCTTCAACTACTTTATGTTCTTTAATTTCATCTAGTGTTTTCAACTGAGGTTCATTCAAAGAATCTTGAGATTTCTTTCTATGTTTAACAGAAACACATGATAAAGATGAAAGAAAACTTCTCAAACGTCTTAACATAGTCAAATACACAATTTTATCAATTTTATTTATTTAATTAATTTTTTTTTTTTCATAAAATTTAAATTTAACTTGGAAATTTTTGAAAATTTAATTTCCATGGTTAATATTTTTATTGTTTAAGACTAATTTTTTATAGATTCATAAACGATTCTTTTGATATCAAAAAAGAAGCCAACAGTAGTAGATCTCATTTAGATCTTCAATGGTTCATTTTTATGCTTTTAATTTTAATAGATAATGATTACCAAGTTAAATAAATTTGTGGTAGTTTTTTTTATTCTTCTTTCGCTTTATTTTTTTTGGTCGCATCATTCCAAATCAAACACTCATAACTTCAAAACTCGAAATACCGAATCATTTTTTACCGAAATATTAAATGCATCAAAAGCGAACAAAATAAGTGACGAGATTATTTTAAGAACAATCGATTTCATGATTCGTGAAGTTGACGAATTTGATCCAAAATTAATCGATTTCGTCAAAACCTTAATCCATAAACCATCTGGTAAAGCTTTAAATTTAAACGACAAAAAACGCAAAGATTTCAGTCAAATTGGTCAATCCGGTGTAATGGATTCGTTACTCAAAAATAAAATGAATGGATTTTTTGTCGAAGCAGGAGCCTTTGACGGTGAAAAACTATCAAACACTTTATATTTTGAACTCGTTAGAGATTGGACTGGTATTTTAATCGAACCAGTTCCATCACAACATTCAACAATCCTTACAAAAAATCGAAATGTTTACTCAATAAACGCGTGTATTGCCAAAAATAAACCAATGATAACAAAATTTAAAATTTCAAGTGCCCTTTCAGGTCGGTCAAGTGAAATGTCTCAAAATCATTTGAAACGAATAGGGTCTAATTATGAAATAATTTACGTACCTTGTTTCTCAATGAACACAATTCTCAAAGCCATAGGAGTAAATCAAGTGGATTACTTTTCGTTAGATGTAGAAGGTGGAGAATGGGATGTATTGAAGAGTTTAGACTTTAAAAATGTAAATTTTGAGTCTTTTAGCATCGAATTTAATGGTGATAAAGAGAGAAGAGATATGATGGTTAACTTTTTGAGACAGAAAAATTATATCATGGCAAAACGAGATAATCAAGACATTTATATGATAAAATTTGGTAATGCAAATAATAAATAGTTTTAAATTTCAAATTTTATATTTAAAGTTCGAAAAAAAAAAATCTTAAGTTAAATTTTTTGACTGAAGAATCGCATTCCAAATTTTAATTATTGAAGGGTCATTTTATTAAATTATTAAAATTTAAAAATTTTAAAGTAAAGTTTATAACGACAAGTCCTCATCCCATTTTCATTAGTAGTAGTAGTAGTAGTAGTAAATTAAACTGCGACCCAATAGGGTAAAGAAGCTATGGCAGTAACTTAAACTTTATTAATATTGCATTTAAGGTTATAAAGAATTCAAGATTATTATTATTTGATATAAAACATTTCCAACGGCGTTGCAATTTTTTTATTCTTGTCAGCTGTTCTTTTTGGAAAATTCAAGAGTTCAATGTCTCGACCGCTGTCTGACAAAATTCTTTATTTTTTAAGCTTTTCTTCATTTAGACATATATCATTATCTTTTTAGTACTATTTCACGGTCTTAGCCACCCCGCTGGCTGCTGACTAGTGGTTAGAGCCAGTGGCGGAACCACAGTATGGTGAACTCTGGCGATGGCCATACCTCATAATTTTAAAGTATGGCGCCGCCATACTAAATTTTTAAACATAATTCAAATATTTGATTGTACATAGACCCCTATTTCGCCATACCACCTTTCAATTTCTGGATCAGCCAATGGTTAGAGCGTTGGATGGCGAATCTAGGGACCTTATTTCAATTCCCCTCGACTGTTAAAAAATTCAGGCAAAATAAAAATAAAAAAATTATAGAGTCTTAACAAAATTTTCGGACTCGAGTCTCAAAGACTCTGAGTCGCACTTCTGAGCCCGACTCGGACTCATGAGTCTCTGAAAATTTTCCATAAGACTCAGACTCGAGTCCGAGTCCTTCACACTCTAAAGACTCGGACTCGAGTCTGAGTCTTATGGAAAACAACGAGTCCCTTGTCTGGGTGTATCATTTTGCTTTTTTTACGGTTCTAACAGGTTTTTTCGATTTACCAAGGGATTTATCACATATTCATAAGAAATTTTTTAATACTCTATCCAAAATGACATCAGTTTTTAGAAGTATCTGGAATCTTATTAGGGTGTTTTATGACAATTTTTTTCGGAAGATAAGTTTAATATCAAAATAATTTTTTTTTGAAATTTGTCCAAAAAAAAAGGCGTTTTAGTAAATTTAGGTCTCTAGGAATAAAGTTAACGAAAAAAATCATCAATTAATGTAATTTTTGTGGTTTACACCCGGTGTTGTTTTTATGCATTGTCGACTGGTGTTGATTTTAAAGAATACCAAAACCAAAAATAACAACGATAAAAAAAATTATTTTATTCATTTTATTTCCTAAAAAATCTGAGTGCCCATAATTAAATTGTTTATATTAGAATTACAACATAAAACATAATCTTTATGTTTGAAAAGTTGATACGTTTATTCTATCAAAATTTTCAATCTTTAACACAAACTGGCTCTTGATTAAAATCTTTGTAATCCAACCATGGTTGATATTTAATTGTCACGTGACATTTAAATCTCTTAAAAATTAATAGTTTTAGCATCTGAAAGCACAAATAGATATACATTTACTTTTGTAATTGTTCCACTCTTAACCGAAACACTTAACGTAAATTCATAATTTAAACCATTTACGACTTGTTTAGTTATGTTAGTTATTCCTTTAAGTACATAACTTCCATCTAAATTAGTATACAATGCCAATTTACTCAATGACCAATTTGCTAATTCATTACAAACATCATCGGGCGTGTTTAGAGAATCTTTATTTCCAACCAAGAAACACTCATTTAGGACTATACAAAAGATTATAAAAATCAAATTTTTCATTATTTCTGAATATTTTATTTGTGTTGGGTTGTTGGAAATTGTTTAAACATTGATATGCCTTGAAATAAGATATTTTTTTTTGCGCAAATTTTTATTGTTTTTTTATTAATAAACTAAATTAAAATTATTGATTTTTTTTCTTAAAAAAAAGGCACTCTCTTTCTAGACTCTAGTACATCTTGGTAATTCAGTAGCCAAAAATTCTCTTGTTTTAGTCCATGGTTGTTCAATGACAGCAATTCTACATGAGAATTTAGCATCCAAAACATTGACATCCAAAGTAAATCTGTAAATAGTACCAGCAACTAATTGAGTAGTAACATCACGAATGTTTGTTACAACATGTTCTCCAGCCAATAATGTGAATTGGGTCAATTGGGCAGTGGACCATTTGGCAATTTCAACAACAGCTTCACTTGGTGATGAAACTGTTTGACCACCTAATTGACAATGGCAAAAAGCGGCTAAGGCAAGAAATAAAATAACTCTTTTGAACATTTTTCAAGTTTTCAATTATGTGTAAATACTGAAATTTTCAAGGTTTATTTATATCACTTTAGAAATCTAAAAAATGTCATTTATATTATTTTATCGAAATATGAGACAATGAGCTTTAAAATTTAAGTTTGATTATGAATTAATTTTGTAGCTTGATATTTTTGAATAAATAGAAAGTTTTTTTTAAAATTACAGTAATGTGGGTCTGGATTAAAAAGATACAATGTTTCAAATTGACATTATTTTTTTGAAATTTAACTAGGAGTGTCTTTTTTTAAAAGCAAAGACTCGTTTGCTTAAGATAAAATATCAAATGACTAGAATATACTGTTTGAGATTTTGATCTAACTTGGCTTAATTTAGAAAATTTAAAATTTTTGAAAAAAATTTCAGGATTTCATTTGATAATTTTTAACCACGACTTACGCCACACTCAAATGAGCCGACTTGTTACATTTACCCCTTTCGGAACCCTTATTTTAAGTCACCACGACTCGCAAGCCTGATTATTTTTTTTATAACCAGTCCCATTTGGTGGCGAATGGTTGCGCCATCTAGAGTTACGATGCGCTGTATGTTGCATATCTGCATGGCTTTGTATTGAATGTGCAAGTTGATCACGATTTATCTTTTATAATATTGCGTTTGAAATCATACGATGACTGAAAATTTTTTACTCTAGCGGGATTTGTACCTTCGACCTCTCGGTCCATTCAACTCACCATGCACTCACTAAAAAATTAATCTATCCAGGTAAATGTACCAGTTAGTGTTTATATATAATCTTTTAAAAGCTTAATAATATAAATTAATCTTTAGAATATACATATCTCATGGCACTATTCTCAAGCCTAGATAAAATCAATTATGTTTTTCGAATTTTTAAACTCATAAATAAAATTTAAATATTCTGAATTAATTTTATTGCAATTGATTGGAGTGTTCACTTGAACTAAGACAAAAAGTTCTGTAAGTGGTAAATATCCTATTTTTTGTATTATTGGCCTTACAAGGAAGTATTCATACCTGAGTTTTAGTCGAAAAAATAAAAGGCAATTTGAAGTTGCAAATCAATTCATAAAAAATCAAAAAACTCAATTAAATTTTTAAAAGTTTTAACAAAAGCAGGGATACGGTTATAGTTCTGCAGAGTTATTCCATCAAGGTAAAAATTTAAATTGAGTTTACCATTAGACTTAAACTCTTAAGAGCTGTGGCAGTAATTAAGAATTTTGCTTTACAATGCAGGTGCAACTGCGCAAGTTAATACTCGACTAATATTAAGAGATAATTGCAATCTTTTGATTAATACGTTTTGAATAAGAGCCGAACACGCTATCCACTACACCACGCCACCGCTTGTGACATTGTGGAAGATAAGGTTACGGCAATTCAAAACTGTCACGCTAAAACATTGCTATTTCAAGATTCGGAATCTGCGTCCCAAAAAACCTCTAAAAATGTTTTTTTTTGTTTTTCGAAAAAAAAAAATTTTTTTGACCCCCCCCTCCCCTAGTTTTATGGAACAAGTGTAAGTTGGTCACCATTTCTTGCCGATATCTCATTAAGTGTTTTCATGAACCATAAATAGGCCTATTATTAGAATAGTGACATATTATGAAAAAAAAATAAAAATAAGAAGCGCGCTCGTGATTGAATGATTAAAATAAATGCATTGAAACAAGCTATAAATTTTTTTGTTACATAACTTGAATACTACCAATACTTTTAAAAAGTCTGTAATATAAATTTATTATTATTACAAAATGTTTAAATCATAATTTTAATATATGTTGTCTACTAATAATGATGAAAGTTTTCATGTAACTTCACCCTTTTTTTTTAATTAAAATTTTTTTCAAGTTCAACAAGCCTTTTTTTTTTGAATTTTTTCTATACCTCCTATCCTTTAAACATACCTTGGAGATAAGCATGTTTAAGACCTATGTCAATTGAAAACATTTCATTCAAAGATGCAAACAATTCGAGAATTGCATGCTAGTGAATGTCTTCACTATTATAAAGCTAAAAAAGGCGAAATGATAAATCCAAAAACTTTTATAATCGAGTCAAAACATAATTTATTCGAACAAATTGAAAAAATAAAAGAGTCTATTGTTTATTGGAAAAAACTTCATCCAGCACTTTGTTCGAATATCAAAGAACTTGAAGTCAACGATATAAAGAGACTTTATTTTACTCAATCAGAAGTCGAATCATTAGATAATGTACACTTTTTAAGAGTTAAAAACACTTCAAGTGTAACTGATTTTCATTGGAAGTTAATTCAAGAAAATGAATTACAAAATTCGTTTAACACAGAGTTTGAGTTATTATGGCGGTTAATAATTTTACAGTTAACTGAGTTCAAATACGCGTTTATTTTTAATCTTCATCATGCAATTTCTGATGGTTCAAACAGTTTTGCAATTATGCAAGAGCTTATCGGTATCATTGAAACGAGTCTTAACTCAAAATTAGTCGAGCCAAGTTTGGACAGACTTAAACTCTCACAATACGAGCTCGAATATCCTAATGATCCTCGTCAAGGCCAAAATAAAACAGAGTGTACTTTAAAATTCGACGAACCACAAGAAAAAGTTGTAATTCCAAATTTTTTAAAACAACAAGACTCAATTGAAAACAAAACCGAATTGATGGAAGGTTTTTACGAGACCTTAGACGGTGTTATTTATTCTCAAATCAAAGATATAGTTTACAAAAGTTCGAGAGGTAACACAGGTCTTGTTAAAATGAAAATAAATAAAGAAATTTTTGAAAAATTTTGTTCACAATGCAAAAAAAACTCGACTAAATTGAACAGTGTGTATGAGATTATATGTTGTATGGCATTCAAAAAGTTATACCAACATTTTAGCAATAATAATGTAAAAGCTGATAAAATAGAGTATGTTGTCACCCTTAACATGAGACCATACTTGACTAACCCATTACCTAATGTAGTAATGACGCCTTGGTTTATAGTGTTTAATAACTCAGATGATACCGAGGTTGATGAAACAGATTGGATTAAATTTTGGAATAATGCAAAATCAAAATCAACTAAACTTCATATATTTTTAAAGGATGCTCAAACAAGTGAAATATTTAAGCCTGAAGAGACTTGGAATTTAATTGAAATGGAAAAAAATGGATTTAGAGTGAGAGATGTTTTTGGTCATTTTGCGTTGACTAATTTGGGTAATCAAAAAAGTTGTTTGGATAATTTGGGTGATTTAAAGATAAAAGAATATTATACGGCGTCATCGTTTGATTCGAGTAGTTATTTTAATGTTGGGTTATTTGGAACTATTTCAATTGATTCGATTTCTTATTGGACTTTTTCATACAATAGATATTTGTTAAACGATTCAGCTGCTGAAAAGTTGATTGAATTTTTGTACGATTATATAATTACGATTTCTAATTTGAATAAAATGGAAAGTTGTTAATATAACATACATTGAAATCTTAAATTTTTTTAATTAATAAAATTAACAAAAATAATTTTTCTTTTGACAAGAACATTTTTTGAGAAAGACAAGGTTTAAAAGGCGTTTTATTTTATTTCACTTAATTTACTTACTCCAAAACAGAAACTTTTTAAAGAAGAACAAAATTTCTTACCATATACAGTGAAAATTAATGCAAATGTATTTACCGATGGTCGGTAGATAGAGTCACAATAAAAAAGTTTCAAGAAGAGCCTATAAAAAGCGATGAACTATGTTATCGAATATTCCCCATTACGTCCCACTTTAAAAATACGTGAAAGACGAAGATGTTTATTTGTTGTCTAAGTATAAATCAACAAGTTTAGATGATTTTTTGGACAGTTTAGATTGTGAAGTTGGATGTTTTGGCAGTGAATGTGAATATATAAGCAAACAAACGTTTGATACATTTGCTGATTATAATGAAGGTGTAAGAATGGTAAAATTTAACAAAGGCAATTGGATGTTAAGCAAGTGTACCTGTTACATTTTTATGAAAAAATGGTTATGTAAACATATTTTGTTGATAGCGATTAGTAAAAAACTAATACATGTACCCAAAGAATATCTTAACTTAAACTAAAGCTAGTAATGATCTAAAATATTTGATTAATCTTTTGGTATCCCAAATATTGAAAATTGAAAATATTTTCATGTTGATCATGATTTATGAAAACTATTCGCTATTTAAGCCCTCTTGAACATTTCTTCTATAAATATCCCCTTTCATTTTTATTGTTAATTTTCAAATCGAACAATCATTTAAAAAAATTGAGAATGAGTGCTAAAATATTTATTTCATTGGTTCTACTCGGAACTGCTTACTGTTTTCAACAAGATTCAGAAAGCTCAAAAATCTTGTCAAGAATGCGTCAAATCAATCAAGCTCAAACCAATTTATTTTATCAAAATTGGGGTCATAGGTACACTAAACAAACCTCTGGTAGTCAGATTCAAAATCAAGCTAAAGGAAACCTTTTTCTACAACAAAAACCGCAAGTTTCGGTATCTCCTTTTTTTGCTGTCAACCCATATCCTATTCAACTACCAACATTCTCAAGCACAGGTGAAGTATTCATTGAAAATTTAATCGGTGGTCTACCATTCAATTGCGTAGACAAACCAACTGGTCATTACAGAGATTCACTTTTCTGTGATGTATTTCATGCTTGTGTTTATGGTCAACAAAGAAAAACGTATTCATGTCCTTTTGTTGGTGAATTACAATATTTTGATGATTCAACAAAAAGATGTGAGTTTATAAGAAATAATCCGTACGGGTGTCCAGTTCATAATTTTTTAAATTTTTTCTAAAACATCAATTTTTTTTTTAATGAAATAATAATTTTTAAAATGCGCTCTGTTTTTTATTTATGTCTAACCTTACAATCAAATCTTATGATATCATCTTGAATCATCGTAGAATCTACAAAATCTCAGCTTCGATCAGGGATGTAAACTTTACTTTTAACGGTAATGTTAGTAACGGTATTTAATTCGTGCAGTTTTTGAAGGAATTCACGAAATAAAACAAGACTGGATAGAAATATGAAGAAATCGAGACATTTTAACGTAAACGGTAAATTTTAGGATTCGTATTTTGATTTTTGTGATGATATTCGTGATTCACATGCTTTTAATAGTCAGAAAATGAAGAAAAAGAGGTCCGTTACTTTCGTTAATTACCGTTATTAAACGATAACGATAAAATTTATGAAAAAATACTTGTAAAGCTATAAAATAAGGTTTAACGGTAAAGTCTGACCTCTCATCTGATAGACAATTTTTTTCTGTACAAGCATGTATGTTTTTTTTATAGATTGCTTAATATTAAAAAGGAAAAATATCGACTGAATTAAAGGAAAACTGCTGACCGATTTCTTTATTAATTCAACTTAATCTTATAACTAAATTTTACTATTAAGTTATTAGAATCAATCCATACCTGGTAATGCCAACGAAAAAGTTAGAAGTAGTCAGTCCCAATTAAGTCTCAACTAAGTATCAATCATTTCAGAAGATAAGACTGAGCTTAGTAATATTTTAAATTATTTTTTTACATCGATCACATCATCGTCCAGTTCACTATTTCATGATTGCACTGATTTTAGTAGTAGTAGTAGTAGTAGTTTTAACTGCGACTCGATAAATCGAGTAGAGCCTTACGGCTATAGCAGTTTTTTTGCAAGCCCATGTGACTTGCCCTTCCACCATTCATCTAGTTTTGCCTTGAAATTTTCAGTTGTAGTTGCTTCGATTACTCTCTGTGGCAAACTATTCCAGTCGTTAACAACTCGATTTGTGAAAAAATTAAAACGAACTGCACAGTTCTTAACCAATTCTCTATTAATGCCCATTTTGTGACCCCTTAAATTGTATGACTCTTGACCAACTCTTGATGGAATTCCATTAATAAAATCGACCTTCTCAAAATTATTAACTATTTTAAAGAACTGGATTAAATCACCTCTTCGTCGTCTAGTGTCCAAATCTGTCATGTTGAATCTCATAAGTCTTTCATCGTACGTTAGTTTTGAATAACCTGGAACCAATCTCGTTGCCCGGCGCTGCACCTTTTCAATTTCTTGCTTATCTTTCTCCAGAAATGGACTCCACACACTAACACCGTAGTCCAAATGAGGTCTTACAAGTGAACCGTATAACAATCTCATAACGTTTAGATCTAGGTATTTGAAATTATTTCGAATAACCCCAAGGATTCTATTAGCACGTCCACAGCAGTGTCTTATGTGTGTTTCCCATTTTAAATCCTTGCTGAAGAACACACCAAGGTCCTTCTCTAAAATTGTCTTTTCCATTACTTGCGTGCCTTCTTTATTAAAAATTGTATATTCGAAATTTGGATTTTGCAACCCAATATGCATCACTTTACACTTCTCTATGTTTAAGTCACATGACCAAGTCATCGCCCAGCTGGATATTGTATCGATATCTGACTGTAAACTAAGGTTATCGACGATACTTCTAATTACTGCCAATACTTTTGTATCGTCTGCGTACTTCTTTGGTTTATTGATTAAACAATCCACTAGATCGTTAATAAAAATTATGAAAAGAATCGGGCCAAGTACCGATCCCTGTGGAACTCCACTGGTAACATCAAGCCATTCCGAGACCACACAACCCAATATGACTCTTTGTTTTCTGTTTGAAAGAAAATCCTTTATCCAATTCAGGATTAGACCGACAAAACCATAATGGGGTAATTTTTGTATCAGGAGCCTGTGAGAAATCCTATCAAAGGCTTTCGAAAAATCTTTGTAAACTATGTCAATAGGCTCTCCGTTTGCCAAAGCATTTGTGATCAGGTCAACTGTTTCTAGCAAATTTGTTGTGCATGACCTATTTGGGACGAAACCATGCTGTGCACTGGACAACAATTTATTTTCTTTTAGATGTTTTAACATTATCTCTTTGATGAAACTTTCTAACACTTTACAAAGAATACACGTAAGAGAAACTGGTCGATAGTTTCCAGGGTTTAACCTCGAGCCTTTTTTATGAAGAGCAGTGACGTTGGCTTGCTTCCATATCGAGGGCAAAAGACCTGTCATTAGGGATTCTCTAAAGATTAAGTAAACAGGCATACTTGCGGTTACTGCTACTTTATTAAGAATAAAACCACTAACTTTATCCGGTCCAACAGCTTTGTTGACATTCAGCTGTTTCAAAAATCAATACCGATTTTATTCGAAAATCAATACCGAACCTTAACTCAAATAAAGACTCTGAGTTCAAGTTCAACTTCAAATCAGCAAATGAATTAAACGATTTGATGTCAACCATTCAATCATCTAGTGGCCAAGGTATAAGTGGTATTCTAACTAAAATACTCAAACTTCCATCAACTAAATTAAAAACCGTAATCGCATATTTATTTATTAGATAATTTATTCGTGAGGAAAACTCAGGAAAGGAAAAGAAAAAAGTGAGGAAAGGAAAGGAAGAGGAAAGGATAAAAAACGTACAAGTTAGTTTTAGTATGAACTGTATTTTGAAAACCGGGTCCAATATGTTACTTTCGTCGTAGGATTGATGAAGCAATTGGATCAATGTTTAAAATGTTTTGCAAATGGTATCCAATATTTGATTTTAACTTTAAAAATTTTAGATTTTGAAAATCTCGAAAATTTTATTTTACTTATTTATTTATTTTATTTTATTATTATGATCAGAGACAACACAAAATTGCGATCGCAATTTCGCAATACGCAATTTCTTTAAAATTTGAAATTTTTTGCAAATAGCAATTTTTGCTGCAATTTCCATCGCAATTTTCTTGAAACAAAAATGCAATTAATAAAAATAAAAATAAAGCTATGATGTGCTGAACACATGAAACGAGGATTTAGCCTCATTATAATAGCTTGCTAAAATCAATTTTGTCTATTTTGTTTTTAAAAACATTAATAGTATTTGAGTTTACAATATCTTTATCAAGTCGATTCCAAACATTGACCACTCTGTTACTGAAAAAGTTGTATCTTTGCTCACAATTCTTTACCAGTTGTCTTTCCATTGCAAAAACATGACGTCTAGGAATTGAACGAAAAGCACTTTCCGGGTTGTATTTGCCAATTTTGCAACATTTTTTGAGAAAAAAAATGCAATTTTTTGTTGTCTCTGATTAAAATTCACTTTTACTCAGTTGTTTGACTGTATCATAAAAATCATTTTATATTTCTTGATCTGTTTCGTTTTCTTATAGGCTCGATTAAAATACCTAGAATTTTCTAGGAGATAAAATTATGCTAAAGAACGGGCCTCAGTTTATTTCCTCCAAAAAAAATACGGGTTGATTCAAAGTCTTGTAACGATTGTTAGAATATAAGATAACAATTACCAATATTTCTAAAATAAAATTTTATTCCTGAAAAACCGATTTTATTCAAGGGATGTTTGGGTTGATGAATACATTCATAATCTAATTTAAAAAAAAGGACTGAAAATAATTTTCCATTGGCCTAATTAATTAGGTTCTGTGTATGTAACAAACCTTTTAACTTTGGTACATCTACAGAACTATCTTAAGACCAATAGTAAAAGACCATCAGTTCTTTTTAGATTTTTTAAAAAGAACTATAACATTAAAAAGGCAGGTCTTATTAAAAAAATCGAAAAAAAAAACATAACTCATTGAATTAATTAGATTGCTTGATGAAATAAACGTCTTGGCCATCTTGTTTTGAAAGAATATAATTTTTTTCTTTCAAAAAATTAATCATCTTATCCCTTCTTTCCACCTCCCCATTATGTTCAATGCTAAACGACATAAAATTAATGTTATCAAAATCTAAATTACTTAGCACATCCCATTCACCACCTTCAACATCCAACGAAAAATAGTCAACTTGTTTAACGTCTATTGCTTTTAGGATTGTATTCAGTGAGAAACAAGGTACGTAAATTATTTCGTAATTAGACCCTATTCGATTCAAATGATTTTGAGACATTTCACTTGACCGACCTGAAAGGGCACTTGAAATTTTAAATTTAGTTATCATTGGTTTATTTTTGGCAATACACGCGTTTATTGAGTAAACATTTCGATTTTTGGTAAGGATTGTTGAATGTTGTGAGGGAACTGGTTCGATTAAAATACCAGTCCAATCTCTAACGAGTTCAAAATATAAAGTGTTTGATAGTTTTTCCCCGTCAAAGGCTCCTGCTTCGACAAAAAATCCATTCATTTTATTTTTGAGTAACGAATCCATTACACCGGATTGACCAATTTGACTGAAATCTTTGCGTTTTTTGTCGATTAAATTTAAAGCTTTACCAGATGGTTTGTGAATCAAAGTTTTGACGAAATCGATTAATTTTGGATCAAATTCGTCAACTTCACGAATCATGAAATCGATTGTTCTTAAAATAATCTCGTCACTTATTTTGTTCGCTTTTGATGCATTTAATATTTCGGTAAAAAATGATTCGGTATTTCGAGTTTTGAAGTTATGAGTGTTTGATTTGGAATGATGCGACCAAAAAAAATAAAGCGAAAGAAGAATAAAAAAAACTACTAAAAATTTATTTAACTTGAAAGTCATTATCTATTTAAGAAATAAAAATTTAAATTTTTTACGAAAACTTTCAAACAATAAGTGTAAATTCTGAAAAACTACACCAAACTCGTTTAAAAGGAAAGCCATGTTGTTCAAATAGCCCGAACCTCGAACACTGACTCCTATCAACATCCATAAATTTAATCTGTATGCGATTCTCTATTAATTGAACCACTATTCAAGATTATATCTTAATACCAACTGATTTTTATTTAGCACTAAGTATATTGGGATCGAATGCAGCTACGGTCCAAAATGACTTTAAACAGGTTTATGGGACAAGGCCCTTTCATTCGCAACAGTTGCTCGATGAGTGAAAATATTCCGTGATGGGATAGAGAGAACCAAAGATGCTCCACGCTTATGACGGCCGTGAATTGCAGTTGTTGACTCGAATATTAGTAGTTCGAAATGTTATATAAGATAACCCATATTGTACATATGATAAAATTGAAGCTCATACTCAGTCGAGGTATAATCGAGCGTATTATTCACGATCATCTTAAACTTCGAAAAATAGCATCTCGGTTTGTACCTTATTTATTGACTGAAACAAACGGTAGAAATAGGGTTCGAATTTGTCAAGAAAATTTGGCTAAATTTAAAAGCGGGGCATGTCGAATATATGACGTAGTCACGTAGTCATGGTTTTACTGGAGACAAATTGGTTGGAAGCAATCTAATGCAAGCTTGGTTTCAGAGGGAGAGAGTCCAAGAACAGTCCTAAAAAGAAGGAGATTTAAAGATAAGACAAAATTCGAAATAATTCTTATTTATTTATTTATTTAAGGAAATTCTTTAGGGGAGAACCCAGGGTTCGTCCAAATGGATATCGCCTTCATGATTGTGACATTACAAAAAAATTTAAAATTTGAGTTGCTTTAAAAAATTTGGTCTAAAAAATAATACAAAAAAGAGTGAGTCAATTTTAAAAAATGCGTTTTAAAAGGGTTTAGAAAAAAAAATGAAAGAAATTCGGATTAAAAAAAATTTGGATTTAATTAAATTTTGGATTTAATTTAATTCGGATTTAATTAGAAACAATTCTTTATGTCATGTAAATTATTTACAAAGTGTATTGCGACTTCAGAATTTTTATCGAAGTTCACCAATATAAAAAATATTACGAATATTACACTTGATGACTTTACCAACACCTTTGGAACTGCAATTACTTAAATTTTTTATTGGTAGACAAAAATTATTAACAAATGATGACAAAGATGGAACATGGAATGAACAGCCTGGGGAAGTAGAGATCGTAGATCTTTCAGAAACGATACTTTGACATGTCCCTAAAGACGATGTTGACGCTGATGTTACCGAGGAGTTCAATGTTTCTATTTATGAGAAAGACGATGGGTTTATCGTTTCACTGCAATTAGGTTTCATGTTTGATTATTTAGCTACACACAAAAAACGTTTTGAATTTGATGGGTTGACCAAAAAGCAAAGAAAATTGATACACGTACCGTAAAACCCGGCGACTAAAAATTTGAAATCCTCGTGCAAAACTATTCCAGAAAACATATTTTTAAAGTCTTTAAGACATTTTATTCCATTTTTGAAAAATGACCCGATTTCAAACTTTTAATAGCACCCAAAGCCAAGATTCTGAAATTATGATTATAGGATCATCAGATACATGTTTACCGGGGGTGTTTTACACGGAGGATTTCAAATTTATAGTCAAAACTTATCGAATTCCATATCTTTGCCAAATTTCAAAAATATGCCTTTTTGCACCCCTTAGTACACCATAATTGAAAAAAAATTGCAAAAGTAGCCCCATGGATTTATGCAGAATCGTCTCTTGTTGATGCTAGATTGTAGAAAAATACGGGTATTGGGGGTTTCCTTGGACTAAATACTATTTAACTGAAAAAATACTGTTTTTTTTTACAGTTTTTACCCGATTTTAAATTTACGGATTTTTTTTACCGGAACGATTTTGGTCGTGGCATCATGGTAGCTTTTTAGCTTTCGTTTTGTACCTTCATGGAAAGAACATCTTTTACCATTCATGAGATATTGACTGTTTAAATATAGCACTTTTACACTTGGTACTAAAAAGCGGAGGGGTAGGGGTAAAATCCTTGATTCTTCACCCTCATCAAAAAATTGATTTCTTGGGTTTTTTTAGGTCGTAGATTACAGCTATTATGTCGAAAATGACAAATTCAGATAGTGTGGAAGTTTTGCTCCGCGTGCACCTTAAAATAAAGGTTTTATGGTTTTTTTGTAAGGACTTTCTTTCTGAATGGAATAAGAAAATATAATTTTAGAAATTATTTATTATCACTTATATAATGTCAGGGAAGTTTTTTATTAGTTTAGAAATTTGTACGGTTATATTGTTGTGAAGTTTAAATTAAAAATTACTCCACTGTTACTTGGCTTATAAAAATGATTAATCTAAATGACGATGAATTTGGATGGATTAGTCTTTTGTACCGATTTAAATGATGGCGTAAGCAATTTAGATAGTCTTAACAAAATAAAAATGATTTGTATGGAACAATATCTCAATCGCAAGTTCAAGTTGACGATAATCCTGTTCAGTCTCAAGTTCAAGAGCAAAGACCATTACTTTTAAAAGGTTGATCGAGAGGAAGAAGAGGAAGGCCAAGAGGCAGGAGAGCGCAACGAGTCACTGAAGAACCAGAGAGACCATCAACCCTAACAGACCAACAAACTTATGACAGTTGAAATAATAGGAGGGGTAGAGGTCGAGGCAGAGGCCGTCGTAGAGGACGAGGGACATTTTGTGGGAGGGTTACTTCTGAATGGACTGATGTTAATTCTAACCTTTTGGTTCGAAGAAAGCATTGATTATGAGATGTGGAATCATTCAAATACAAATGGTCAACGAACCAATAACCATCTTGAAGGCTTTCATGCTAAGATGAATCGATGTTTAGATAAGCATCACCCAACTGTTTATAATTTTATAACGTTTTTCAAAGAGCTCGAACTTAATGAGGTCATAAATTATAATTCACGTTTAACAGGTACTCTTCAACTTAGTCAAAATGTCAAAGATAAGAATAAAGTAAGTCGTTTTTAAAGTCAAATAAGCGGGTTCGAAAGTTGAGAAGTAAAAAATATAAAAATTTACAATCTTATCATTGATTAACAGTGACAGTTTAGATTGTGAAGTTGGATGTTTTGGCAGTGAATGTGAATATATAAGCAAACATATGTTTGATACATTTGCTGATTATAAAGAAGGTGTCGGAATGGTACAATTTAACAAAGGCAATTGGATGTTAAGCAAGTGTACCTGTTACACTTTTATGAAAAAATGGTTATGTAAACATATTTTGTTGATAGCGATTAGTAAAAAACATGTACCCGAAGAATATCTTAACTTAAACTAAAGCTAGTAATGATCTAAAATATTTGATTAATCTTTTGGTATCCCAAATATTGAAAATTGAAAATATTTTCATGTTGATCATGATCTATGAAAACTATTCGCTATTTTAAGCCCTCTTGACCATTTCTTCTATAAATACCCCCTTTTTATTGTTAATTTTCAAATCGAACAATCATTTAAAAAAAATTGAGAATGAGTGCTAAAATATTTGTTTCATTGGTTCTACTCGGAACTGCTTACTGTTTTCAACAAGATTCAGAAAGCTCAAAAATCTTGTCAAGAATGCGTCAAATCAATCAAGCTCAAACCAATTTATTTTATCAAAATTGGGGTCAAAAGTACACCAAACAAACCTCTGGTAGTCAGATTCAAAATCAAGCTAAAGGAAACTTTTTTCTACAACATCAACCGCAAGTTTCTGTATCTCCTTTTTTTGCTGTCAACCCATATCCTATTCAACTACCAACATTCTCAAGCACAGGTGAAGTATTCATTGAAAATTTAATCGGTGGTCTACCATTCAATTGCGTAGACAAACCAACTGGTCATTACAGAGATTCACTTTTCTGTGATGTATTTCATGCTTGTGTTTATGGTCAACAAAGAAAAACGTATTCATGTCCTTTTGTTGGTGAATTACAATATTTTGATGATTCAACAAAAAGATGTGAGTTTATAAGAAATAATCCGTACGGGTGTCCAGTTCATAATTTTTTAAATTTTTTCTAAAACATCAATTTTTTTTAATGAAATAAACTTTCTTTAAAACAAACTTTATTTGAAAAATTTACAATATTTTTTTATCGTACTTCTTGAAAACAACCAACATGTTCACGCTTTATTTTCGACTTCTTCTTTTTCATTTTCAATCTTTTCGTCCAAATCTATTTCTTCCTCTGGCTCAGTTTCTTCGTCTTTACCACTTTGGGTATCTTCATCGTTCGGAATTTTTTTCGATTTTTGTTTTAATTTTTGTTTTGCTTTTAAACGTTTTGCTCGCTTTTTAGCCGTTTTCTTTTCAGCTTCAGCTATATGCTTTAAACGATTCTCTTCGAATTCTTTTTGAGCCTTCTCTTTTTCGGCTTGTTGTTTTATAAACTCTTGACGGAGTAGTTCTCGATTACGACAACCACGATATATATCAAATTCACCACTGCCTGCACCAGCACTTGCGCCCATTACATTTCGAACATATTCATGAGGATTGAGAGCTCGTTTTAAATCGAGTGGAACCCCATTGTCATCTTTTGATTCAGGCACATATACTTCTTGATTCTAAAATTATAAAAAACCCTCTAAAAAAGAAATAATGATGAAAAAAATGAGGAGATTTTAATTACTGGATTTTTCATTAATT
The DNA here is from genome assembly GCA_022207745.1 of Brachionus rubens. Lineage (NCBI taxonomy): Eukaryota > Metazoa > Rotifera > Eurotatoria > Ploima > Brachionidae > Brachionus > Brachionus rubens. The sequence continues at coordinate 90,394 of JAJVHD010000063.1, forward strand.
TCTCAACGGTCTGTCGTTGAACATCGATTAGAGATTTTGGACCTCGTTTAGAACGATGGTTGGTTTCTTCGTCACTTGAAGAATTGCTCATTTTTGTGATTGAAAACAAAAAATAATTTTTTGAATTAAGAGTTAATATAAGTATTTAGAAATGAAAGCAGCATGATGATCGAGTTTTGTCTTATAACATGTAGTAGTAGTAGTAGTTTAAACTGCAGTTAAGAGGTCATCTAAGCATACTTCTAAAGAGCTATAGCAGTCGCTTCTTTTTGTTTCGATCCGGCTTTCGCATCTTGTGTTTAGACTGTAATTGATTCGTTTATTAAATTCAATATGCTCATAATTGTTTGCCACTTTGTACATTTGAATTAGGTCACCCCTTAATCTTCTTGTCTCTAGCTCACTTATATCTTTTTCCAAATATGGACACCACGAACTGACAGCATACTCCACGTTTGATAAAACCATACAATTACTAGATAGTATCGCTGCAAGGATATTTAAAAGCTTTCCTAATTATACCCAACATTCGATTCGCTTTGGCTGTTGCATTTTTCAAGTGATTTCAGCACTGCAAAAAATAAAAGCGACTAAGTCACTAGAATTGAGACGCTTTGTAAAGACGCTAACTTGGAAAGTTTTTAAGGCGTCTTTTGTAGACACTTTTAGAACAAGACGTTGTTTTGTAGACACGACTATTGGAAAAATGCCTTAAAAATAGTGACTAGTTTTCAAAAGTGACTTAAATCAGGAAATTTTTTTTGAAATTGAATTGAATAATAAATTAATTGAAAAGGTTTATTTTTATTCAAGGTTGGATTTAATTATGAAATGAAATTGAAAAAAATTTACAAAAAAAAAAACAAATAGAAAAAAGATAACGAACAGAAATGGAACAAGCTACAAATATAAACAACTTTACATTTATCTACATTTATCTGAGTTGACCACATCTTTGACAACTCGGAAACCCAGTCAGATTTTTTTTAAAGATCTTTAAGAGATTTTTTAGAGATTTTTCTAGAGATTTTTTGGAGAATATTGGACACTTTTCTCTAAAATTCCTTTAAAGAAAATAAGAGATTATTTAAAGATTTTCACTTTTTCTCTATAATTTCATTTTTTTTCTTTAAAATTTTTCCAATATACTGTTGTGGTCATTCACGTGTTCCTCTTGTGAACTTTCATGAACTAATGTTTTGGGAATGATGGCTTTCCCAAAACATCAGTTCATGAAAGTTGACAAGAGAAACACGTGAATGGCCACCACAATACCAAATCAATTCTATTATTCAATATTCTTAATCAATAAAAATCATGTCAACCGAGTATTTGCCATGAACTTTGTGAGCATCATTGAAAACGTAGCTGATTATTAGTGTGCTGACTTGTAGAGACCTACGAAAGGAATTTAGTATTAACTTTACTTATTAAATTTCGAGCATTACTAACCAGGGAAGAGTCCAAAAAAAGTTACCTTCAAGAGATTTTGCTACAATAGGCTCACTCCGACAAAGAGTACTTGTAAACCGCCCGCTAAAAGTTTGAAAACGTTCCCAAGCATAAAAAAACTAAGATTTATTTTTGGGATGTCGTAAAAGCAAAAGCAAAGCGTTTGTTTTCAATTGATCTTTGGAACATAAGTTAGGATTTAATTAGTCAAAAATTAGAAAAAAATAATCTCAAAAAACTTACTTTTGAAATTGATAATTTTTTAGAATATTTCAAATCGTAGGAAAATAGAAATATTTATCAATTAGGGAGGAGTTTAAAAATATTATAATTTATTTAAAAAAAAATGAAACATTAAAAATGTACTCAATTACAAAGTTGTTTGTAATTTTATTTCTATTGTATTCAAACAAGTTAATTGATTGAATACACTTATTAATACACTTATTAACTTTGAATAAAAATTGACCATACTTTCCTATATTTTTTATTTTTTGATCAACCGCCTCAAATTTTTAACTTTATTATCATGCGATATTTTTCTCATACTCGGCTTGAATGATCTTGTAGAAATCTTAAAAAAAGTCTCTTTTAAAATAATTGGGATGGTTAAAAATATTTTTTTCTTCAAAGACTCATAGAAAAATTCTACCCCAGATCTTTAGAATATTGGTTTGAAAAAATTCAAATTCGACAGTAGTATGCCGCATGATTACAAAAAAAATTTTATATCATTTTCCAATGAATCGTTGAATTTTTTCTAAGTAAAGGAATTAATTTGGAATGGGTTAGCTAAAATCAAAATTATGATTCTGAATACTAAGGATTTCTCGGCTTTCGATTTGTTTGATATACTGGGGTTTCTTAATGGGTTTACTATTTCAACAGAATCGATGGGAATGGGAATCGACCAAATCAATTAAGTGTCGAGCTAAAAAAAATTTAGCATTTCGAAGTTCTTTTAGAGAATATCAATAAATATTTAATTAAAGATTTTTCAAAGAAAAAATAGAGAAAAAAAAATACCTACGTGAAGAAAAATCTCAGTTCTCAGATATTCTCGGTTCTTAGAAACTTCTGAGAACGAAAACTTTTTCTGTTCTCAGTTGTTCTCAGATGTTCTCAGTTATTCTTAGTTGTTCTAAGATATTCTTAGAAGATGAACATTTGAGAATGAATGTTCTTTCTGATTTTTAAAGTTTTTGAAATCGATTAAATAGTCAATCTAAGATCATTCTGTCCAAGAATTAAACTAAGAAAAAATGTAATTTCTCGCGCCAAAATTATGAACAAATTATTTTTAGCTTCTAACATAGATCATTTTAAACAGAAATTTTCACTTTTGGCGGATTAAGTAATGATCAAATGAAGTGAAGAAGTAAAAGATTTATCTTGGGTCCTGGGGATTTGTTTTTTGGTTTCTCCGGTATCCTTTCTACGGTGGACAAAAGTGTAATCAATTAAAAAGAATCAAGAATTTAACATTAAAAAAAATTACGTTGAAGTCTAACTACAAAAGTCATGCATTGAAAAGTCAATTTTGGCGCGAGAAATTACATTTTTTCTTAGTTTAATTCTTGGACAGAATGATCTTAGATTGACTATTTAATCGATTGCAAAAACTTTAAAAATCAGAAAGAACATTCATTCTCAAATGTTCATCTTCTAAGAATATCTGAGAACAACTGAGAACAGAAAAAGTTTTCGTTCTCAGAAGTTTCTAAGAACCGAGAATATCTGAGAACTGAGATTTTTCTTCACGTAGGTAAAAAAAATATATTTTTTTGATTTTCTTAAATCTCCATTTTATCTTTAAAATTTCTCTAAAAACATAAAGAAATAATAAAGATTCTTTAAAGGGTCTCTAAAAAATCTTTAGAAAAAATCTGACTGGGAACCTTATCTATATCTGATTGTAGGGTATAGATCGAGTTGAAGTTTTTTACTGTTGTGTCATAAGATCTTTGTGTCATCAGCATAAGCTTCACAACTGTTTTGAACAAGGTTCAACATATCGTTTATATATATAATAAATAGAAGAGGATCGAGCACTGAACCTTGTGGGACTCCACTGTTAACTTTTACCCCAACTCGAACTAGTGTCCCCTAAACCAGCTCTTTGAGAACGGTTTGACAAAAACGCCTTTATCTAGTTGATTAGACCATCACCAAAACTAAAAAACTTGAGCTTGTACAAAAGTTTTCTGTGGCAGACTTTATCAAAAGCCTTTGCGAAATCAGTGTAAATGATGTCAACAGGTATACCTTGAGCTATTGCTTCTGAGATAAGATCCAATAAATTTGTTGACCATGACTTTTTAAGAAGAAAACCGTGCTGTGATGTAGAAATTAATTTGCTTTTCTCTAAAATTAATGTTCTAAAATTGATTCTTTGATTATTGTCTCCAGGACTTTGAAAAGAATACTAGACACCGGACGATAATTCTTAGTAGAGAGTCTCGAACCACCTTTGTGTAAAAGCATTACATTTGGTTGCTTCCACACAGTAGGTAACTCCCCTACCTCAAACGACTTTCTATGAATAATTGAAATAGAAAGAGCAACATTAAATACATGAGAAACTTGAAGGAAGCTGCTTGTTTAAACATTTATTTTAAAACTAAACAAAAGCTTTACAACAAATTTTTAATTTTCATTTTGAAACACGAATATCTTTTTTAAAAATTTCAAACAAAAATTTTAAAAATAATTCCAGAAATTCGACTCCACTTAAAACACTAACACCCAAAAAAAGTCCAAGACTACCTCCCATTCCAGACACTAAAGCAACCCATGTAATAGCTGCACTCTCTGTTATTTCAGTTTGTTTAAGATCATCATAATAAATATTCAAAGCCAAAATATTCTCTCTCAACTCTTCCACTGTAACATTACTTCTATTATTAAATAAAGCTTTTATGTTATCACTTTTAATCAAGTCTCTAGCGTACGTCAACGATGGGTATCTGCCTTCTGATTTAATAAGACTGTACTTAACTCTACTACATTCTAAAGGACATTTATCTTTAACTTTTGATTTATAATCAGATTGAGACAATTCTCGATAGACTGCAAATGAACATAAAAGATCTTTAATTGAGTTACAAGGTACGCGTTTATCTGAAACAAAATTGAATGTTTCATCCTCACATTTACATTCTTCAAGAATTTTACTTTGTATGTAAGTCGAAAAACATTCAAGCTGTCTATAAGTCGTAATCGACTTAAGAGTTTTTTGATAAATTTCCGACTCAAACGAATCTAAATCTTTGACACAATCGCTGTACGGTCTTGGTAATTGTTCACTAACAATTCGTTCAAGTATAACATTTGCATGAACCCCTGGTTGTATCTCTATTCCAGTCAACGACGACGGCTTAATTAAATTATCGTCAATAAAAACATGACATCCTGTGTAAGAACTCAACGTTTTTTGGTCATCAGGTACACCTATAAACAATTCAAGCATTAGTCCATTGTATTTACCGACTTGAACAGTTTCTTTTAATTTAACTCGATTTCCTTTTTGGTCATACCCCGAGTTAAATCTAAAACAATTACCGTAAAGTGAGTCAAAATACCAAGTCCAGTCTTTCTCACCGCAATCGTCAGTATTATAAAAACATGACAAAAACATTTTATCAAAAGAATGTCCGAATGTTTTTTTTATTTCATCTGTTACTTGGCTACTTTTTGCGAAGCCTCCGGCAAAGTATCTTGCCATGATATAATTAAAAGTAAGTTGACTTGAATTTGATTTAAAAATAGCGTTTAAATAACTTGAATTCGAAAAATCTGTTATATTGTTCCTACTTAAAATTGTACGAATAAATTCAAGAGATTCTTTTGTTACAAAAGGATTGGCATTACAAACAGTGATCGATGGAAATCTAATAATGCTTTTATCTATGACTCGTATTTTGGTCACCACCTCAAAATCTAAATAATTTAAAACACTTTGAATTAGTGTTCCAACACAAAATCCAATTGAAGTCAAAAAAGCGATTACCCATAATATACGAAGAGATATGTATCTAGTGCGGCATAAGTGTGGGAGACCGTGTAATGAGGTTTTATCGACCCACTCTAAAAAAATTATTTTCAATTCACCGTCTTTGGAAAGTTTCATTTTCTGATTTTTTTTAAAATGATTATTTTCAAAAATTTAAATAAAAAAATATTTATTTACGGTAATTGGTCTAAATTAAATTGTAAATATTTGCATTTGATCATGTTTTAGAGTAAATTCATTACTATTAACTGAAATTTGAGACATTAAGATAGACATTTAGCAATAAAAAATGCTAAGTGTTCAAACAAAATATTTTTAATGATGATGAAAATGATGTTTCAATCTGAAAATATAAAACATTACCGTATAATCTCGCGAGAAAGAAGTTTGACCGTTCAGTAACAGCTCTTAGAATTTCTTCTTCTGGTTGTAAGGTTTGTCAGATTGAGTCTTTTAAGACTTTCCACGTTTTCAAACTTTCTAAAGCCATGTCTTTGCAGCCTCTCAAGGATTTCTATATCTTTCTTTAAGTAAGGATTCCATACTGACACCGCATACTCTAAATGAGGTCGAACAAGACTTGTATAGATTTTTTGATGATCTATGCGTTGTGATTGCTTAAAGCTTTCAAGATTCGGCCAAGGATCCTATTTGCCCTTCCAGCCGATGAACTCAATTGTTTACTCCATTTCATGTCTCCAGTAAGGATTACACCAAAGTCTCTCTGTTCTGTTGTTTTGGAGTGACATTCGCCATCTTCCATATTTCTGGTACCTCTCCTGTCCTTAAGGAATCTTTCATAATTAAACACAGTGGAAATGAAATGGCATCAGCTATGTTGTTCAGAAACAATAGGTTAACACCATAGACTCCGTGCTTTTTGAGACATCTAACTTCTTTAAAAGTTTAATGATAATCAACGGGGACAGGTCACGCTGTGTATCTAACTCGCAAGTTTCACTTGTTATGTCCGGCAATATTGGCTGATCATCGCCCTCTTTCGTGAAAACAGATTGAAAATGCTCATTGAATAACAATGAGATCTCGTCATAATCGTTTGTCAACGAATTATCATTTAATTCTCTTTTAATCGAGTGAATTAGAGGCATGACCTGAAGTTTCTCGTTATGATGATCTGAACCAGCCTTAACATTTTGTTACAGCCAATATAAAGTTCAGCTTTTTTATATTTTTTTTAAAGAGATGACCATCTTAAGTGTCTAAAAGATCTAAGAGATTGAGTGAAAAATTTATAATGAACGAAATTTTAAGTTTTTTCGACTGAGTCTCTGTGTAGGACGTCCATAACATTACCATCTGTTATCTAACAAGAAGATCATAAAGAAGTAAACGATGTGAAATAGACTCTCATTCGAACAAAGTTCGATAGAAAAATCATAAAAAGTATATTTTAAAGATACGACTCCTAAAATTTACCGTTTACGTTAAAATGTCTCGATTTCTTCATATTTCTATCCAGTCTTGTTTTATTTCGTGAATTCCTTCAAAAACTGCACGAATTAAATACCGTTACTAACATTACCGTTAAAAGTAAAGTTTACATCCCTGATCGAAGCTGAGATTTTGTAGATTCTACGATGATTCAAGATGATATCATAAGATTTGATTGTAAGGTTAGACATAAATAAAAAAACAGAGCGCATTTTAAAAATTATTATTTCATTAAAAAAAATTGATGTTTTAGAAAAAATTTAAAAAATTATGAACTGGACACCCGTACGGATTATTTCTTATAAACTCACATCTTTTTGTTGAATCATCAAAATATTGTAATTCACCAACAAAAGGACATGAATACGTTTTTCTTTGTTGACCATAAACACAAGCATGAAATACATCACAGAAAAGTGAATCTCTGTAATGACCAGTTGGTTTGTCTACGCAATTGAATGGTAGACCACCGATTAAATTTTCAATGAATACTTCACCTGTGCTTGAGAATGTTGGTAGTTGAATCGGATATGGATTGACAGCAAAAAAAGGAGATACCGAAACTTGCGGTTGTTGTTGTAGAAAAAAGTTTCCTTTAGCTTGATTTTGAATCTGACTACCAGAGGTTTGTTTAGTGTACTTTTGACCCCAATCATGATAAAATAAATTGGTTTGAGCTTGATTGATTTGACGCATTCTTGACAAGATTTTTGAGCTTTCTGAATCTTGTTGAAAACAGTAAGCAGTTCCGAGTAGAACCAATGAAACAAATATTTTAGCACTCATTCTCAATTTTTTTTAATGATTGTTCGATTTGAAAATTAACAATAAAAAGGGGGTATTTATAGAAGAAATGGTCAAGAGGGCTTAAAATAGCGAATAGTTTTCATAGATCATGATCAACATGAAATTATTTTCAATTTTCAATATTTGGGATACCAAAAGATTAATCAAATATCTTAGATCATACCTTAGTTTTTGTTAGAAACGGGAATATATTTTTTTCCAAGTCTTTTCTTTCTTATAAAAAATCCAAACGACTTTAATTGGCCAACAAAATCAAAGAGCCATCTTTGTGAATTGGTCTCTGCATTAATCTGAATCACAAATGCAGTCAAGTCCAGGGGTAAAAACAAATTTTTAAATTAATTTTTATTTTTTAATGTTATTTAGAATAAAAAAATACAAAACAACATGATTTTTTATCAATCATTTAAAAGGTAAGAATTTTGTACAAAAAAAAAACAATAAAATTTTAAATATAAACATCATCATTTTCAAGTTGATCTATGTACACATCAATAAACTTCATCATCATCGGACATATTTGATCTAGACGGACTATTCACTGATTTATGATCATAATCTTGATATTCATACGGACTATTCGAATCATTGTGTTCATTAACCGAACAAGTCGATAGTAAACTATTTATATTAGGAGATTTCGATTGTTCATCGGGACCTTTACGGCATATTTTACGCTTATTCTGAAACCAATGTGTTATTATTTGTTCGGTTACTTTTTCTCTTTCACTACACGGTCTAGCATCATTACAATTTTTAGCCAATTCTTCTCGTTTCTTTTGATCGGGATACTGATTTTCAATGAAACATTTTTCCAGAATGACTAAATGTTCGGGTTTGAATGAAAAGCGGGTTCGTTTTGGTGTGTCATAACTCGTATTTGTCACATTATTAAACGATGTCACAGTGTCTGTTTTGTTTAGTTTTGATACTGTTTCATTCGATGAATTCAACGGTATGTTATGTGCTTGTACTTAAAAATATTCTTTCAAAGGTTTGTTAGGCGGGGAGTCAGTATTGAAAATAGCTTACAATAAATATTTGGGTGCTTAAGAAATCTTAAATACCATTTGTAGATTAATGTTTTACCATTTTCGGACAAATCGAAAAATTCACCTCGTAAAAATTTACTTACATACGCTTGATTTACACCAGCCATACGGGCTATTTGGGATTGTTTTAAATCATGTTTGTACACAAAAAATGAAATCTCACTGTGTATCACAACTTCACCTTTACTTTAAAACAAGAATAATGTAAATTAAAAAGACTTAACAAGCTCTCCCCCAAACATGAAAAAAGTCCACTTACTTTCTAAACTCTTCAATATCCTTATTTTCTGTCTCAGGATCAACAATACTAGCAAAATGAGAGTTAACAACATTAACAGCATTTAGCCCCGGATTGTTAACAACAGTTCCATTAGTATTATTTTCATTCGAATTAGTAGTACTCGTTTGTTTATTATTAATTAGCTGAGATGTTTTATTTGATTGACTAGTCGAATTATTTTGTTGTGTAAGTAAATTATTTTGTGTATTTAATAACAATTGGATATTTTTGTTAAGAATTTCATTTTGTTTAGTTAAATTAACTGCTTGTGGTATATTGTACAATGAACCAAGTTCTTTGTCCATACGTTCTAGATCGTCAAATGCTTGACATAGTTGTTCTTTAGTAAGACCACTATTGCGTAAACGTCTTGTTAGCTCCCATTGTTCTATTGTGAATAACAAAGTTGAATTATTTGACATTACGTTTGATATAAGTAACTTTTCAAGCATGTCTTTATCCTTTTCCATTTTTTAAAAAAAAAAATTAATTTTAAAATTAGAATTTTTTATTTTTTTTATGCATTTTTTTTAGACATGGCGCGAATGCTCTTAAGAAAATTAAAATTTTTTGTCTTATAATTTACAATACAAATTTAAATCTCAAATTAATTTTTGACAAAACTTGTTGCAAGAAAAGCGAATAGATTTTTGAATTCGTACCATTAACATGGCCTTCAAGAGCACTAGAAAAACAAGTAGATCCCGTCTAGTTACAAATTGGGTCGATCGAGTCTGTACCTTTCTTCTTATGGTTTGCTGAACACAAAAAACGATTCGTTATTTTCCAAGCTTAAAGATGAACAAATCTAAAATTCTTGATTTAGAAAATCAATTTAAAACTGAGTTGTTAATGTTCACTTTTGATATTGTTACCGTGTTCTACGACCTTGAAAACCCCAGAAAAAGATTTTTTTCATGGTTGCAAAAAATCAAAAATTTTTGCTCTACCCCTCAGCTTTAAGATCATTATCGATTTCCTTAAACAATACTTTGGTGAAACGGTTTAAAAAAAAGGGAATTTTCAAATCAAACCTCCTAGGAGAGCCATTCCGAACATTTTGAATAGATCTGCTTAGACAAGAGGCGATTCTATACAAATTTCATGAATATATTTTTTTTTGCTCAGCTACTGAGGAAGTTTTGAAGTCACCAGTCTGAATAATTTCAGTTATTTCAGGGCAATCATCAAAATTTTCATCACATCTCAGCTTAATTGAAGAACTATAGAACTGCCAAAACTTTTTAGAAGTCCTTTGGCAAATGATTTTTAAAATATTCGTTTATTTTTGACGATTTAGCGTCTTGAACTCCCTTCTAGCCTCTTTATATTCAGTCAGACTATTCTCATTCTTACTCTCTGAGCAAATATATAGGCAATAATCACGATATATCTTTGAGACCTTTCAAACCAAGGACAATGATTTTTAGGTCTTTGCGTAAAAGTCTCCACAGGGCAGCACTTCTCAATAACCTCTGTTACACTGTTTGTCTATTGACTTAATGATGTTAAGTCAATAGATGCTTTAACCTTATTCAGATTATTTTCTGAGTAAACTCTGGTTGGGTTGCTAATTTCACATTTTTTCTCAACCATCAAATCAATAAAGGTCTTAGGGTCAATTTTTACTTTTTCCAATCATGAGTACTTAAATGTTTAAATAAAGCATACTCACATTTGGCTGCATAAAGCTGAGGGGTAGGGGGTAAAAAAAATTTTATTTTCGAGGTGGTAACAGTATCAGAAATATCAGATGACGGATTTTTAACTTTCTGACCCAAAAATCGAAATTCTCGTGTATGAAAACCCGAAAAAACATATATGATTACATTTAATAGTGATCCTTTCAGCTTTCCTAAAAATGACCCTCTTTTGAACCGTTTTCAGCACCCAAAATCGATTTTAAAAAATAGACTTTTTAATGGAAAGATATATATGTTTTTTAGGGTTTTCATACACGAGAATTTCGATTTTTTGGTCAGAAAGTGAAAAATCCGGGTTTTTGTTTTTTATGTCACACTTCGTCTGCTTTTTTAAATGAAATAAAGCTAAAAATGAAAAAAGTAAAACCTTCGATTTGATTAGAATTTTTTCTAGTTTAACCTAAAAAAAAAGTGGGATGAAAAGTGACCCCTGGGACTTTTTACAATTTGACAATTTTTTACAAAAGACGACTTCCGAGAAATTTTTTCTTCGGCCGATTTGGTTACTGGCATCAATCGGAGCTTTTTAGCTTTCAGGTGGTACCTCCAGATCAAAAATGTATTTTTCCAATTGCGAGTTCTTAAATTTTTAAATTAAGCACCTTATCATTAGGCTGGAAAAAGCGGAGGGAGGGTTTGAACCCCATGAAAAAAATGATTTTTTTGGGGTTTTCGGGGTCGTAGACTACGGTTCCGATGTCAAAAATGACAAATTCAGATAGCACTAAAGTTTTGAATTTCAAGAACTTTAGTTTGTTTAACACCAAAATTTTTAGACACTTGAAAGGTGTTTTTATCAATGTAATGTTAACTTAAATTTGAAATGCATTGTACATCAAAATATGATGATTCAAAACATCAAAAAAAAAAGAGAACTTACTTTAAAACCACTTAAATTCAACATGTTTGAAATCGCAAAACAATAAAAAAAAAACAAAAAAATCTGAACAACAACAAAGATTCTAAATAATAAAAACACACAACAAAATCCTTAATTATTATTTTCAAAAAAAAAAGAAAGAAGAAAATCCAAAATTATAATAATAATAATAATAAAACTAATACCAAACGCATTAACCTAACTATTTAAATTTTTTTGAATAAAAAAAATTTTTTTTTTTTTTTTTTTGCGATTAAAAAAAAAACATAAAATTTTATTATTATTTAAATTAATAAAAAAATAAAGAAACAAACTAACCAAAAAATAATAAAAAAAAAGAAAGGGAGAATAGTAATTTTAATAATTAAAATTAATTACATCTTTTCCAATTTTATTTTTGTCTTAATTATAATATTAATATTATAGTAATAATAATAATAGTTAATAATATTAAATTCTCTCTCTCTCTTTCTTTGTCTAGATCCTTTTTTATTATTATTATTATAATTATTATTGTTATTGTTAATGTATTTATTTGTAGTATTGCCGTAAAAAAATAAAATAAAAAAGCTTTTAGAATGAAATAAAAATTGTGTTTGTTTGAAATTATTTTTATTCATTAGAAAAAAAAAATTAAATTAAAATTAAACTTGGTAAAGTCGTTCTTGATTCAATTTTATTAATTTAATTATTAGAGTTTTTATTTAATTGAATTTATTAAATATGATCTATGAACGTTGTACTTTGTTTTCTTGAGATTATATGACATGTGGGACTTATAAAAAGTAATAGGAGGAGTAGTAGTGCGAGTCTTGTGGGTATAGCAGTTTTTTTGCAAGCCCATATGACTTGCCTTTCCACCTTTTGCCTTGAAATTTTCAGCTGAAACTGCTTCGATCATTTTCAACAACTCGATTTGTGAAATAATTAAAATTAATCCCCATTGAGTGACCCTTTAAATTGTATGAATTTTGACCAACTCATAATGGAATTCAATTAATGACCTTCAAAAAATTACCTCTTCGTCGTCAAGTGTCCAAATCTTTCATCGTACGTTAGGTTTGAAGAGCCAATTTCGAAGCCATGCGCTGCACCTTTTCAATTTCTTGTTTGTCTCTCTCCAGAAACGGTTTCTACACACAAACGTAGTCTAAATGAGGTCTTACAATTGAACCGTATAACAATCTCATAACATTGTCTTATGTGTGTTTCCCATTTTAAATCCTTGCTGAAGAACATACTTAGGTCCTTTTCTAAAATTGTCTTGTCCATTGCTTGCGTGTCTTCTTTGCTATAAATTGTATATTCGAATTCTGGATTTTGAGACCCAATATGCATCACTTTAAACTTTTCAATTTTTAAGTCACGTGACCAAGTCTTCGCCCAGTTGTATATTGTATCGATATCTGAGTGTAAAGTTAGTTATCGATACAATATCCGATACTTCTAGTTACTGCCAATACTTTTTTTGACGTTATTGCTTCAAACGATCTAAAATGGAATAAGCAATCTTCTTGGTTTTTCATTTCGGGAAAAGTGCATCAAGCGCTAGTATAGTTTTCTATACTCAAGTAAGATTAATATTGTTATGAGCAGCACTATCATAGGACCAATAGAAAAAAAAGGATTTTAAGGGTCTTTTAAACCTGACGAACAGTGCTCGTGAAATTTCACGACTAGGTAAAAAATAAAATTAATTGGTCATCACTTTCACGAACAGTGTAATTTTTTCAAGACCAATTAAAATATTCCATGATCAGTTAGAGATTTTCTTTCATTTATAATTACATTATTAAATTATAACCAGATTTTTCTTTAACCAAAACTAACTCTAAACCGATTCGTCAACTCTAGCCAGTTGAACCCTTGACCGATTGAACATGACTCGAGATCGAATAAAAGCGAGTATCAACTCAGTTACTGAAAGTTCGATATTCGAATTGTATTTAAGTAAGCCCTGTTTCAGTACAATTCCTTCTTTGTCTACAAACTCCTAAAAACATCCTTAGGGTGAACTTGATAGCCATTTCTTGATAAAATAACCTTGAACTTGAAAAAAAAATTATGATAAATAATTGAAATAATTCAATCATACGTAGGATTGAAAGAATTGTTAATCACAACTTTTCAGAATAGGAATCAAAGTTCAATGAAACTCAACAATCAAATTTTAAAATCGAGACACAAAAGCACGAAATACAGAGCTTAAATAGTGAACTTCTTTCTTCTTTATTCGATTGTTGTTTTGTAACATTCGGCGACTTTTTTATTGCCGCTGTCGAAATAGTGAACTAGTAACCGTTAGACTTAAACTGATAAATTTTGGTGCCGAAATTGAAGGAATCGATACTAAAAGTAGAAATATATCGAGAAACTACAGTGATACCAATTAATCCTTGAATGCTATCAAAGAACTATTTTTCAAAAACTTTAAAACATAAGGTGTGCGCGGAGTAAAACTTCCACACTATCTGAATTTTATAAATCATCGCTGTAATCCAAAAAAACCCTGGAAATCAATTTTTTGATGGGGGTCAAAAATCAAGTCATATTTAAACAGTCAAGATCTCATGAATGGTAAAAGATATACATGCCCTAAATGTACAAAACCAAAGCTAAAAGCTACCATTGATGCCAGGACAAAAATCTTCCGTAAAAAAATTCCGTAAATCTAAAATCGGGTAAAAATAGTAAAAAAACAGGATTTTTTCCGTTAAATCGTATCTTGTCAAAGGAAATCCTCGATACCCGTATTTTTCTACAATCTAGCATCAAGAGGAGACGATTCTGCATAAATCTATGTGGCTACTTTGGCAATTTTTTTTTCAATTATGGTGCAAGAAGGCATATTTTTGGAATCTGGTAAAGATATGGAAATCGATAAGTTTTGACGCAAAATTACTAAAGAAAACATCTAATTTATGATCCTAAAATCATTTCAGAATCTTGGTTTTGAGTGCCATAAAATGTGTGAAATCGAGTCTTTTTTCCAAAAATCGAATAAAAAGTCTTAGAGGCTTTAAATCATGTTTTCTTGGATAGTTTTGCACGAGTATTTCAAATTTTTAGTCAAAACTTATCGATTTCCATATGTTTACCAAATTCCGAAAATATGCCTTTTTGCACCCCTTAGTACACCATAATTGAAAAAAAATGCGACTAGATGCCTTTGTAAATAAATAAAATATGAAGAATAATTGGTCATTTGTGTGCTTAATTATTAAAACTAATTATTTAAATAGAAGACATTATGTTCTTTAGAAAATCTTTAATTGGTCTTTTTTCAAGAATGTTTATAAATTCGAAATTTCAAGTCTAAAAATTGTAATTAAACAAAAATGGTAAAATTATTAGCTTTTATATTTTTTATTATTTTAAGTTCTGTTGAACATGTTGATAATCGTGGAGCAAATTTTCTAGATCAATTGAAACAAATTCGATTAACAGATTTATTAGATTTGTATGTTCTAAATAATATACAATCTCAAAATAGTTTAATTTTAAAACGTTTACGTGGACTAGAAGATAAAATAGCTGAGTTAAATATAAATCGAAAAGGATTTGGACAAGAATGTGAGAGCATTGAAATGAAGTCTTTTCCTGGTGATTGCTCTAAATTTACACGGTGTATGAACATGAGAATTACAATTTTACAATGTCCGAATAATTTAGTTTTTGATAATCTCAAGAGAATATGTGAATTTCCTCATAATGTAAATAAGCCTTGTGGATTTGTTAAAAAATAATCTTTTCTGTTAAATTTTAATAAAAATTTTTTTAAAATTCATTTCATTTATTTAAGACAGACCTAGGAGTGTGACATATTTCTAGGTTGAGTCTTTGGACTCCTGGCCTAAAACTAGACAACGATACTAAAATTGACATAATTACAATTAAAATATAGGCGTTATGTCAGCATTCAATGCACCTTTTCAAAAATCACATTCGGCTGATTCGCTATTAGCGTGATTCATAAAATTTCGCGTTTTTAGAAGGTATGCTTTTACTAGCTCTTATGTAATCTCATAACTTTAAGTCATATTATATATTAGATTAAACAAAATTGAACGCTCTTCAAAATGATAAGTGTAAATTTTAAAATTTTTGATTCTAAGTATTTATAAAATAATGAAAACTTTTAATGAAAATTTTGAAATTTTGTTAAGTCATTATTGAAAATAAAAGCCTCACTGCAACAGAAGCAACCCACGAAATATATCAAGTAGAAGATGAGAATGTCCTGAAATTAAGAAAGGCACAAGCTTGGCTCAAAAAGTTTAATAGTTGTGATCCTAGCCTTCGAAAGAAGAAAGGGTCTGGAAGACCAGTGAGTTTCGATCAGGGCGCCCTACGTACGGTCATAGAGAGAAACACCCGGGTTAGTACTCGCTAATTATCAAGTAACCTTAGCACTTCACAGTTGACCATATTTCGTCACCTTAAGTTGATCCATAAATTTAATAGACGCTCCCGAGTTGTTCCACACGATTTGACACCTTTTGACACTCAACGTCGTATCGAAATCTGTAGAAAACTAATCAAAAATCCTCTTGATGAACGATTTTTTAGAAGGGTAATTACTTGGGATGAGAAATGGATCTATTTTCGCAATACTGATGACAGAAACTAGTGGTTGGACCTGCCCTACCAGTCGTTAAAAGAGGATTAATTTACTTAGAGGACGAAATTTTAATAACCAAGACTAAGTTGAAGCCGGATGCCTTGAGTTTTTGAAGCTCAAAAAGTCAGGAATCGAATTAGATAGATGGCTAACTACATTTTTACGAAAAGGGGTCTTAATTCTTTTATTTAGTACTTAATCTTGAGGGTAGTTTTACGTTGATTATTTTCTAAACAAAATCAAGACAAGTCTCTAAGATGCAAATAAACAAACTTATTTTCAACACACAAAGCTATTTTACCTGCGTGTATTCAAAAACAAAAATAAAAGTTTTAAAATAATTTTATTTGAAAAATAAAATAAAATAAATCAAAAATTAAATTCAGCTGAATAACTTTCAAGACTGAAATTATTTAGACTTTGATTAAAATTAACACTTCGATTCATCATTGTCAAACGACTCTTACTGTCACTTCTATGACATTCACAATCCCGGTATCTGTATACTTTTATCTTAAAATTGTAAGTTCTTGATCGAAACTTGTGTCTTGTTTCTTCGCTAAAGTCATTCGTTGAATCAGAACAAAGAGTATACTTTTTGTTAGTCTCAGCCTCGATTGTGATCAAATGTTGACGATTACCCGAAAAATCGAACCCTAACACATTACCCAAATAGTTTTCGGCTTTCATTACGATCTTAGCAAACTTTCCTGTCACATAATCGAACTCTAACAAATTCAAATTTACAGTGTCATATATCAACAAACCTTTGAGATCAAGTGTAAACTTTACACTGCTAAAACGAGTTAGACACACACCTGGGTAATATTGTTTCTCTAGTTTAACTTTGCGTAAAAAACTCATTTTTTTAATATAATTTTGTTTGACTATTTCCTCTTGATTGTTAACATCGATTTTATAAAATTTTAAAAAAAAATCATTTTCATTTTTTCGTATTAGGATTAACTCACTTCCGTTTTCGTTGATCAATATATTTTTGAGATCGATTTGATCGAATTTTTTAAGTTTTAAAAAGTTTATAATTTCGTTATTGTCGTTAAGAATATAAATAAAGCCTTGTTCGGTGCTAACTGCAACTATGGAAGCCAATGGAGCCGATGTTAACTTGACCGGTTTATCGTTTAATTGTAAACTTTTATTAAACGTAAATTCAGTGCCGGTTTTGAAGGAGCCTAATTTTTGAAGTCTATTTCTAATCTTTGACTCATTAAATATTTGAACACGATGATTATTTTTGTCAGCGACATAGAGACGTCCAATCTCGTTTATAACAATGTCCATTGGTTCATTGAATTTTCCATTCTCGCCACCGTAACTACCTATTTGATATTTAAAAATAAGTTCTTTTGTGAACACTATTAAACGATGACCGAATGAATCGAGTACAATTATGTCCTCATTGTAAGTGCTTGTAACAGCCCCAGGCCAATAAATATTACCATAAGCCGGGTCATTATTGTTTATTCTAATCTCTTTGAGAACTTTATTTTCGTTTTCATCCGAAGTAGTAACACTCTTAATCGAATTATTTTCATCTAATGTTTCCTCATGTTTTAAAAAACTTGGAAAAAAGGCGACGTTGAAGTTTGGAGCAATTTCTGTCGGAGCAGAGCAAAATCTTTTAAAACAAATTAAAAAGTTAATTAATTTTTTTAAGAAATTGAAATTATTACAATTATGTTCAATTTTTTTTGTTAATTTAGATTCTTAATTCAGAAAAATAAAATTGATTGATCTCAATCAATAATATTGTTAAGTTAGATTTGCATTTTATAGCTATAAAAATAAAATTTTATCTACGGTATTATTGCTATAAATGAATCTTAAAACTTGGTTTTGGCAATGTACAGTGTCAGTCCAAATTTTTTAACCTTGGAGCCTGAGCCTGAGTCGGAGCCTGAGCCTGAGTTGGAGCCTGAGCCTGAGTCGGAGCCTGAGCCTGAGTCGGAGACTGAGCCTGAGCCTTGGCCTGAGTCGGAGACTGAGCCTGGGCCTGAGTCGGAGACTGAGCCTGGGCCTGAGCCTGGGCCTGAGCCTGGGTCTGAGCCTGAGTCGGAGACTGAGTCGGGTTTGGAGTCGGAGACTGAGCCTGAGTTGGAGTCGGAGACAAATTTTTTAGGGTTTCAGTTAGGTTAACTGCTGAAGGATAAACGCTTCGGAAAACACAAATGTATATTCGTTGAGTTGTTTCAACAAACAAGTTCGATCTGGAAGAGATGAGATTACTTTTATTTTATTTTTTTAAACAATAAAAAACTGTGTTTTAAATAAAGTTCTGTTTTTTAAAATAAGTAGAGATTTTTTTCCTTCTACAAGTCACTCCAGCCTCCATCTCTTTTTATTACTTCTTCGAGCACCTTAAGAAATAATAAAATTCAAAATTTAAATTTTCCGAAGAAAAAAAAAATAACATACCATTCTAAAATGTTCTATAAATGGCTGGAGATGACTCGGTCTTAGTGCTCTGAAAAATACTTGAATTGATTCTTTAATCTGATCAAGATTTTGGGTTTGTCTAGATTTCACGAATCGCTTCATAGAGGCCCAAAATAATTCGATCACATTAAGGTCTGGAGAATTTGCAGGCATTACATCCTTTTTATTTTGTAATTTAATAAAAATTTAAAGAAAATTTTCTTGAAGACTTACCCATTCAATATTTAACTCTTTTAGTAAGTTGGAACAAAGTTTAGAAACATGTTTCGAGTCATTGTCCTGAATTAAAATCAATTTTGTTCCAGCATATCGAGTTCTAATAAAAGGCTCTAAATGATATTTAATTAAATGCCTGTAACCAAACCGATTTAAATTATTGGTAAACATCTTAAATGAATAATTTCTAAAATTTAAAAGAAAGAAAAAAAAAGAAAAAACAAACAACTAAATCTGTTATTCCTCTAGAACTGATTCCGGCCCAAACATGAAGTTTTTCTTTTGCCTTTTTACTTTGAGACACTGCTTGTGGAAAACAGTCTTTTGGTCTGCATACCAAATCTTTATTTGTAAATGTCCATAAACTTGTCTCATCAACAAACAAGTAGTTTTCATGATTTTTATTGAGATTCCTTTGGGCAAACTCTAAGCGAAGTTTTTGTTGATTCTCGGTCAAAATTGGAGAACTCTTCGTCTTTCTCATAACAAAACCTTCAATATTTTTTAGTTATTATTAAGATCAATTAGCAAACCTCAATTTTGTTAACAGATTGCACTGATGAATGAGCATACAAAATTTAAGTATGAATTTATTCAAAATTAGACTCTTTGGTGTAGATTATTTACGCTAGAGAGTAACTTATTTAAACTATATAAAAAATTTTACAATTTAAAAAATGTAGATTAGAATTATACAACAGTGTTAATTAGAATTACTTTAATTCCTTGCTTCCTAGTGCCTCATTAATAAACACTTTTTGTAGACCTATCGAAATCAGATCAATTCTAAACTTATAATTTTAAAAGAGACCAGACTGAATTGCATAAAAAAGTTGCTCAAATTCAATGTGCTTTATCATGATTTAATCCATAGAAGATGCGAATTTTAGTCGATTTTAAACATGGAAATATGATATGTGACCAATATAATTTTGAAATATTAATCTCTGGTCATCTAAACTTATGTGACCAGCATTTGTCAACGGTCAAAAAATAATTTTGGTCCCTAACTCGGTCAAAATAATGTGTCTTTTTATGCATTGCGACCAGGTAGGTTAATTTTTTTATTCTTTCCTAGTTTTATAGATTAAACATACCCATTTTAAATCTTGTTTTTGCCACTGTTCGTTCTCTTATTTTAAAATCAAACAATTTTGAAATTTTGAATGCCGTAGCTCGAGCTGAAAGTGAACCACGGCTTCGTAGTGTTATAAACTTCAAAAAAAAATTTTTGTTAGATTAATTAAAATAAAAAATGCGTTAATACTCGAATAGCCAAAAGAGTTGCTGTTGTTATTTTGTTCTTTAAACGTTTATCAAATTTTTTATTTTCAAAATTCTTTTTGTTCAATAAATAATTGATCTGTTTAACATACTTTAATAGAATGTTAATCAAGTTTTATTTTTCAAAATCTTTAAAAAAAATTTTACGTTATAAGAAACTTCATCTTGTTCTGGGTTCACCAAATTGATTAAATTTTGAATGCTTTTTAAACGATAGCCTTTGCTTTTCAGTTTCACAATCTGTTCTCTAATTAAAGAACGCTTTACTTTCATTTTAAAAAACACACTAATTTTAGCTTGATTGTTTTTAATTGAAATAATTTCTATTTGAATTAAAGTTTTTTTACATTAAAAAGAGATTATAGATGCATGAATTGCAAATTTTTTTTAAAAGAAACAAAAGCCATATAAAAAATGTATACCAATTCATTTGAAATTTTTTCATAATTATTTTTTTGAATAAAATTTTATGTCTAGAGAAAATTCAAGTTTTTCATTTCATTTAAAATAGATAATTATATGAAATTTCATTTTAAAATGGCTTTTGAAGCTGATTGCATTGTTGTGAAGTGGACCCAAGTTTTTGATAATGAAGTTTATGAGGATTCTGCCGGTGATTTATACTTCATAGACATAAATTTGATCAGCGATGAAGACGTAATTTTTCATTACGACTTTTTAAGAATTATAAAATACTTAAAGATTTTTGTCAAGGTTTTAGTAAGAGATAAAGTAATAACTTGCAATATAGTGATTGGAGATAAAATTTATACCAATGTTTTATGTAAAATTGTTGATTGCACAAAAAGGATGATCGATTTTAGAAATATACATTTACGAGTAAAGTTTAAATTTTTCTAATGTCGTGTTCAGGGTCATCCTTCGATTATGTATTTTGCTTAGTCGGATATAACCTGAAT
This sequence comes from Brachionus rubens, assembly GCA_022207745.1. Lineage (NCBI taxonomy): Eukaryota > Metazoa > Rotifera > Eurotatoria > Ploima > Brachionidae > Brachionus > Brachionus rubens. The sequence goes on from JAJVHD010000063.1 coordinate 111,530, forward strand.
AAGACTAAAATTTTATCATATATGCTTTATTTTAAATTACAATTTTTTAGCCAATTGAAGAAAACTCATGTATTAGAGTTAAGGATTTAAGAACGAATAGGTAAGATTTCTACGGTTTCGCTAATTCGAAACTTTTTCCCTTATCTGAATTTTTAAAAAACAGACTCGATAAACTTGTTCTTCAAAACTGATCCCTTTAATTTAATAGTTTTTAGTGTGCCCATAATAATTTCAAGAACAACTCTTGCATTGAAATTGATTCTTTTCGACACAATAAAAACTATACATTTTGAATTTTTTAATGTTGTTGTTGAATGCTCGATGTTGTTGAAAATAATTTCGACATCTTTAACATTCTTTAAAAATACTAGTGTTTTAATTAAATTTCTAATTAAGCACGATCTCTTGGAGTGGAATTTCGATTGATAATACACAAATTATAAACAATACTACGTCAAATACAAAATCGAAAATTACAAGACCCACCGAAGATGACTCAGAAAATGAGGAGATAATTAGACATGCGAAAAAAAAAAAAATAAAACTAAATATTATTGACTCAGACGACGACGAACCCTTGGTTATTAACAGTTCTGTACCTACAAATATTTCGAATAAACAATCAAAAACTGTCAAAGAAAAGCAAGTAGAAAAAAATAAAGAGAGCTCTAAAGAAAATATTTTTCCTTTTATGAGAATAGATAAAACAAATTTAAGTAGAGAAAGTACAAAAAATCAAGATCAAAATTATTTCTAATTCTTTCGTATTTTTAAAGATAAAAGCATTTATGAAGGACTTGCCTCTGGAATAAACAGCCAGATTAAAGAGTTAAATAATAGTTCTTCACAATTATCAAAGGCTTTGTCATTATCCCAATCTGAAGTATTTAGATAATCAAACACAGTGTTCAATTTTTTTTAAAATATATTTTCAAAGATTAAAAAAAGTATTAAAGATAACATGGAGCTAAAAAAAAAACTGATAGAACAACAAAATAGACTTAACCCCATTCAAAATCAATTTTTGGCGTCTCTAAAAACCATTGAAAACAACGGGACACAGCAAGCTAATGTAATTTTACATGGTTGTGTATCAAATCAAAGCTATTTTTGTTTCTTATTAAGTTTTGATTAGCACGTTTAAGTTTTATAAATCTGATTTTTTATCTCAACTCTTATTTTAGGTTTTGGCAAATGTGGCTGTAAATTTGATAAGCCTGAACGAAAGAGTAATTAATCAGGTAAACTTTTAAATTTCATTTTAATGATTCTTAATTAATTAAATATTTCATTAGGAAAAAAAATTGGATGACCTCAGGAAATCTTTGTCCAAATTTTGTCAAAAACAGTTTAAGTTATTTGAAGAAGATGATGATTTCACAATTGAAAAAAATAATAATGAATTTGTCAATGATGATATAATTCGGATCGAAACAGATAATCAAATTCTTCCAATCACTCAAGATAATCCAAAATCTCGACTTTCTAAACAATCTACTAATGATGTTCAAGACGTTGGCACCTCAAGAAAAGCACCTCAAAATTTAGCTGACTTTCAAGTAAACAATACTTTAACAACTTTTAAAGGTAACAGGGAGGATTTGATTAAAAAACATAAACTAATAATTTTAATTTAAGCTAAAAATGATTCAAATCAATTTCTAACGAATCTACTGCTTTCCAAAGGAATTACCAATGTCAAAAATGTGTTTTGATTACAATCGTGAACTTTATAACAGCATCCAAGGTAATTATTAAATAAGGCATCAATACACAAATGACTAGAACAATTATTTAATTCTAATTCGTCATTTTGTAATTTTAACAGGATATTATTTTATTTCTAAATATGTATCAAAAGACTGGAGATTTTATCTATTAGTTTAAAGTGCAGGAAATTCAAAACTTCCGTGCTATCTAAATTGCTAATTTTTGACTTCAAAGTCGTAAACGACGACCTTTAAAACCCCAAAAAATGATTTTTTTTCATGGGGGTAAAAAGTTAAAAATTTTGCCCCTACCCCACGGCTTTTTGCAGCCTTACGAAAACCCTCCTTTATTAAACATTCAAGAACTCATGATTGGTAAAAGCTATTTTCAATCTGAAGATATCGTCGGATAGCTAAAGAGTTCCGATTTACGCACCGATTAAAATCGGAACGAAAAAAAAATCTTCAAGTCAAACATGGGCGAAAACAGCGGAAAAAAATTAGAACAGCGGAAATAATTATTTTTTGGAAAAAATTAGAGGGGGTCATAAGTTACCCCTGGGACTAGATGTGATTTGACTGAAAAATCGACCCTTTTTCCGCTGTTTTCGCCCATGTTTGACTTGTAGAATTTTTTTTTCGTTCCGATTTTAATCGGTGCGTAAATCGGAGCTCTTTAGCTATCCGACGATATCTTCAGATTGAAAATAGCTTTTACCAATCATGAGTTCTTGAATGTTTAATAAAGGAGGGTTTTCGTAAGGCTGCAAAAAGCCGTGGGGTAGGGGCAAAATTTTTAACTTTTTACCCCCATGAAAAAAATCATTTTTTGGGGTTTTAAAGGTCGTAGATTACGAATTTAAAGTCAAAAATTAGAAATTTAGATAGCACGGAAGTTTTGAATTTCCTGCACTTTATGCCTTTAGACAGTCTTATTCTGGCATAAAATTGAAAAAAATTTACCATGCCTCTTATTCTAGGGTTAGAGTTTTATTTTTCGATGAAGTTTTTTATTGGTTTCTAACTTTTCGATTGTTGCGACATTTCAAAATTTGAGTCTAGTTGTAATTAGGAAGATTAGGGGATGGTTTAATTTAATTTTTTACTTTAAGAGGAATTTTCACAAAATATTGAAGACAAAAATATGGTTGATAAGCTTTGGCAAAAAGGTTTAAAATCTTATAAAAATTTTAAACAAAGGCATGGAGAAGAATATGAGAATGAAATTAACAAAACAAATGTTCAAAAAATTGGCTGTAAAAATTTAAATTCGCCTTAAGTTTTTTTAATTATATTTATTTATATCTGTTCAATTGATAACACAATTGAAACAAATCTATTTAATCCATTTTAGTGTAATTTATCGAATTTTAGTGTATGTTTCAAATTGTAAAGTTTGAATTTAAATCAAAATCCTAGTAAACTGGCTATCAATTAGCCTAAAAAAATTTTTAGCTTCGAATTTTAATCGAAATGTTCAATAAATTTTTTCATTACCGTATCATCTAATAAATAATTTTGAAGCGGAAGAATTTTTAATCATTAATAATATATAAAATTACGTTCTGAGTATTGAAAAATTTGGACATATATATTTTTAAAACCAAAATTTTTAAATTTTAAATTTTAGATTTAGAGTTTTAACTAGAATTTTATTAAATTATGTCTTGCGAGAAAAAAAATTGTATAATCGTGAAAGTTTTATCCACGACACCTACAAATAAAAATTACCCGATTGGTTCTTTTAAATTTTTACCTGTTGATCTTCTTGGAGAAAATTTTACGGTATAAAATTTTTTTATAAAATAATTTTTTTATAAAAAATTATTTTTTTTTGTTTTTAAAGGGCTTGAAAGGGGATATTGTCAAAGTCAAGGTTACTAAAAGAACATGTATCGAATGTGAAATTTTTGATACGTCGCTTGAGTGTGTAAATCCCACGACACCAATTTTGGTATAATAATTTTTTTTTATGTGTTTTATCATTAATTCAATAAATAATTTAGGACATCCTCGGAGTACTCAAGATTGAAGATAATTATGACTATTATAATATAGAAAACCACATGACTGCTGATGATGAGGATTCGATAAGTCAATTTATTTTTCCGAAAAAATTTCGTTTCGATTTGAGAAGACTGAATAAATATAAAAATAAATTAGAATACAAAGGTATACTCAATTCGATTTTTGAATTTTTAAAGCAAATTTTGATTTCAATATATTAAAAGAATATGTTGGCGATAACGATTTAAATGAGGAAGAAGAAAATGGTTTAAGGATTCTTCATAATGCTGAATTGCTTACAAGAAACATATCCATCTATTCTGATAGTGCAATCGGTTTTTTAGATGAAGTAATCATATTATCTATACAAGCCTTATCTTTTATAATCTGTTCTCGTTTTTGGGTGATAGATTTAATGTCGTTTTACGACCTTGACTCCGCTCTCTTATAAAAGCTTGGCTTAATCTGGTCAAAAGTTCAAAATTATTTAGATAAAATTTTTTTTTTATTAAGTTGAAAAAACTTCATTTAAGTGACTTGGCTGTAAAAAAAAGTTTTTAGAAATTAAGAATGAAGACCTATTTTCAATATTTGATGTTCCAACATAGTAAATTTTAAAAATTTGAGTCTTTTAAATAAAGATTAATTGTAAAGATACTTAAAGTTCAAATAGTTGTACTGTGGATAAGATGTTTTCAAATAAAGAGTAAGTATCATTTTTTTTAAAAAAGCATTTAATTTTTGTCAAAATAGAATCCAGGATAAAATTCCTCTCAATCATGTCTTATGTTTTGCTGAAGAGAAATTTTTCGAGATAATCGAAAAATCGAAAGTAACACTTTTATTCCATGATTAAATTATTACTAAGATTAAAATGATTAAAATATTAAATTTAAAGAAATCTTACCGTCGAATTCTTTTTGAATTTTTTGAAAAAAGACAATCAGTCGAAGCAAAAGCTGTCAAAGATTTTCTTTATAATTTTACTTTGCTTTCAATTTTCGATTTCAATAGTCAACAGACGATTGCTCAAAAAGTCGTAGATCTGTATAATGTTAACAAATTGGTACTTTTATTTTATTATACAGTCGACTCTCGATAATCCGAAAATTCAATAACCGAACAAAATTCACCGGCTTAAAAAATATTCCCTATACCTTTTCATTATTTGATAATCCAAATATTTTAAGCAGTACAGCGATATCTATTCGGATTAACGAGAGGAGACTATAGTATTAAATTACTTAAATAGCGATTTTTATTTTTAAAAGGATTTTGATGCTAATTTTGGTCTGAAAGTATTTATACCTGAACTGATGATTCAGTCTGTTGTAGAGATGTTTGAAACAGATGAAAATGAAGCTGAAAAGCTTCTTTTAAAGTTCTACAAGATCCCATTAAGAGAGTACTACTCGAAAGTTGAACAATTATTGGGTTTAATAAAATAGATAATTTAACATATTTGAATTGAATGACTTTTTAAATACACACTCCACCATCGCTTCAACCATTAGCTTAGCATTTAATGCGGTTAAAATGTAGCGTTTTCTTTAAAATCACCAAACCCGACTCAGTCTCCGACTCAGGCTCAGTCTCCGACTCAGGCCAAGGCTCAGGCTCAGTCTCCGACTCAGGCTCAGGCTCCGACTCAGGCTCAGTCTCCGACTCCAACTCAGGCTCAGGCTCCGACTCCAACTCAGGCTCAGGCTCCGACTCAGGCTCAGGCTCCAAGGTTAAAAAATTTGGACTGACACTGTATATGGGAATACAGTGGGCTCGCTTTAATCCGAACATTTCCGGACCCAGAAAATTTAGTTTGGATAAAATAATCCGGATTAAACCCGTACATTTACATGTATGGAGACCTGAATGGGAGACAAATTTTAACCGAACTGGTAAAAAATTCGGATTAACGTAGTTCGGATTAAAGTGAGTCGACTATACTTCCAGAATACTAACAAATGAATCCACAAGTTTATTCTTAATATATTCTTGAAAACTCAAAGAATTCTTATGTGTATTGCAGAATCCTTCCAGATGTATTCCAGAAAACTTTAAAAAAATACATCTTTAAAGAATACATTCAAGAGTTCCGTAGAAACAAGAATACACCAAGAAAACACAAAAAATTCATCTAGAAAACTTATTGAATACACTGGGAATACGAAAGAATCGCGAACGATATCCAAACCCCAATCAATTAAGCTTTTGATGACGCACATCGGATTGATAGAAATTATAGTCCCGGATTATAATCAACCAAAAAAATTGAGGCTGGGGAAATGGAAGAACGATACACAACAGATCTATTAAAAGATTAACTTGCTGTAAATAGCAAAGTGCACGATTATTTATCAAATATTGCATGTTTTTAAAAAAACAAAATAACAACGAGATCGAATTCTAGTATTTCTCTGTTTGTCTTTGTGTTTTTGTGTATTGTAAGCAAAAATCAATAAAAAGATAAAATTAAATAATTTATTTTTTAAAAAATCAAAATTATGTAAAATAAAATTAGTTTTTAAAATCTGTCTCGATTAGTTTTCAGTTTTAGTATGATTTGATTTTACATCTAATCCTGATAATCCCCCTATGTTTGGTCCAATTAATCTTGAAATCCAAAATCTTCACAAGCTTATTTTGGGTCCAAAATAAGCTAATTTCTGATTTCATTTCTTAAATCTACCTCTTGGGTATTTTGATCAATTTTTGATCAAAATTACTGTCAGAAATTAGCTTTTTGAACTCAAAACATGCTTGATTCGATTCCAAACTTCAAGATAATCGGACACAATCATAGGGTTCATATCAGGATGAAATGTAAAACCATTTCATACCAATTACTGAAACGAACGTCATTAACTGATTCAAAAAATTTTAAGGATTGAAAAAATAAAACATAAAAAGTATAAAAAAAAATAAAAAATAAAAATCATAAAAAATAAAAAGTAAAAATTTTAAAAATGAAATTTAACCGTTAAAGGACCATTAGATTTTGAACCATCAATTTCAAAATTGAACTTTTTACATTGGTTTCCGTTTACAGGAATGCGACCATTCTCTAAATCTGATCTTTTTTGAGTATCAACTTGCATATCCGTAGCAAAAGTTTTGATTCCTGTTTTAACGTACGTAGGTTTGCCTTTATCGCTTATATAAAATACACCTCCTCGCGGACCTTCAAATAAATCTTTTCCATTAGCACTGCCGGTGCTTGTATAATAAGCAAAAGCTTCTTGTGCTGGTCTCTTTAAAGATTTTCTTTCATTGTTGATTGGATTTATTTGATTTTCTAAAATAAAATTTAAAATAAAAAATTTAAAAAATATAAGGTTTAAAATGTTTACAAAAATATACCTAAATTCTGTTTTAATGTATTTATTTCTTGATCTTTAACTTGAATTTTTTCTTTCAGATCGTTTAATTGGAAAAGGCATTCGGATAACTGCGAAGGCAAATCATTTAAGTCAGCTTGGAAGGTTAAAAGTGAATGATTTAACTGGTGAATTCTTTTTCTTTGCTCAATTATAACTTTATTTCTTGGGTTATATGGACAATGCTTTGCTCTTAAAAATAAATTAGATTATTTAGAATTAAAATTAGAAAAAACCCATCAAAACCAAAGATACTTGTAATGCTTATTATGCTTTTCATTCACATTACCGGAACCATCACAACCAGGATAACCACATTTAGATGAATATGCTTCTGGATTAAAAACGATACCGTAATTTAAAAGGTCATATTCGTCAAATTCAGATACTTGATATTGATTTTTGAATTCTTGAAACTGGCTAGTAATTTTTTTTCTAAAATCAAGTTTAACGTTGAGTATCGTGAAGTAAAAAGATTCAATTATTAAAAGTTACATTTCATCAATTAGTTGGGTATTTTTTAGCATTTCTTCGTTTAATTGATTTCTAATATGTTGGACAGATACTTCATTAAGTTCTGATTCGGAATTATTGTTGTTGACTTTCAATTGATCGTTTTCATTAAGTAACTGAGTGACTTGTGTTTGGAGTTGGTCTATTTGAGCCTTTTGATTTTGAATGGTTTGGTCCCTTTAGTAAATTCGAGTGAATAAACTTCGCTTATCATAAAATTGAATTTTTAAGTCTTACTTTTCTGAAATTGTGTTGTTGTTGAGCTTCAATCGGCCATTTTCTTCAAGCAGCTCAGTTACTTGTGTTTTGAGCTTACCGATATCAACATTTTTGGCTTGAATTGTATTTTCCCTAGAGATATTTAAAAAAAAAAATTAACTTCTGATAACAAAACAATTTAATAAAGCTTACTTTTCATTAACTGTTTTTATGTTGTTGAGCTTTAATTCACCATTTTCTCCAAGCAAGCTAGTCACTTGTTTTTGGAGACGGTCGATTTCAGTATTTTTAGCCTGTGTAGCCTTGAACCTTTAAATTTTTATAATTTAAAATGCTCAATTTTAGATAAAAAATAAAAGCTTTAATACTGTTCTGATTCGGTATTATTGTTGTTGACTTTCAATTGATCGTTTTCATTAAGTAACTGAGTGACTTGTGTTTGGAGTTGGTCTATTTGAGTCTTTTGATTTTGAATGGTTTGGTCCCTTTAGTAAATTCGAGTGAATAAACTTCGCTTATCATAAAATTGAATTTTTAAGTCTTACTTTTCTGAAATTGTGTTGTTGTTGAGCTTCAATCGGCCATTTTCTTCAAGCAGCTCAGTTACTTGTGTTTTGAGCTTACCGATATCAACATTTTTGGCTTGAATTGTATTTTCCCTAGAGATATTTAAAAAAAAAAATTAACTTCTGATAACAAAACAATTTAATAAAGCTTACTTTTCATTAACTGTTTTTATGTTGTTGAGCTTTAATTCACCATTTTCTCCAAGCAAGCTAGTCACTTGTTTTTGGAGACGGTCGATTTCAGTATTTTTAGCCTGTGTAGCCTTGAACCTTTAAATTTTTATAATTTAAAATGCTCAATTTTAGATAAAAAATAAAAGCTTTAATACTGTTCTGATTCGGTATTATTGTTGTTGACTTTCAATTGATCGTTTTCATTAAGTAACTGAGTGACTTGTGTTTGGAGTTGGTCTATTTGAGCCTTTTGATTTTGAATGGTTTGGTCCCTTTAGTAAATTCGAGTGAATAAACTTCGCTTATCATAAAATTGAATTTTTAAGTCTTACTTTTCTGAAATTGTGTTGTTGTTGAGCTTCAATCGGCCATTTTCTTCAAGCAGCTCAGTTACTTGTGTTTTGAGCTTACCGATATCAACATTTTTGGCTTGAATTGTATTTTCCCTAGAGATATTTAAAAAAAAAAATTAACTTCTGATAACAAAACAATTTAATAAAGCTTACTTTTCATTAACTGTTTTTATGTTGTTGAGCTTTAATTCACCATTTTCTCCAAGCAAGCTAGTCACTTGTTTTTGGAGACGGTCGATTTCAGTATTTTTAGCCTGTGTAGCCTTGAACCTTTAAATTTTTATAATTTAAAATGCTCAATTTTAGATAAAAATAAAAGCTTTAATACTGTTCTGATTCGGTATTATTGTTGTTGACTTTCAATTGATCGTTTTCATTAAGTAACTGAGTGACTTGTGTTTGGAGTTGGTCTATTTGAGTCTTTTGATTTTGAATGGTTTGGTCCCTTTAGTAAATTCGAGTGAATAAACTTCGCTTATCATAAAATTGAATTTTTAAGTCTTACTTTTCTGAAATTGTGTTGTTGTTGAGCTTCAATCGACCATTTTCTTCAAGCAGCTCAGTTACTTGTGTTTTGAGCTTACCGATATCAACATTTTTGGCTTGAATTGTATTTTCCCTAGAGATATTTAAAAAAAAAAAATTAACTTCTGATAACAAAACAATTTAATAAAGCTTACTTTTCTGAATCATTTTTTACCATGTTTACCCTTAAGTGGCCGTTTTCACCCATTAAATCTGTATTTTGTTTTTGCAAATTATCAATTTGATTGTTTAATCGCATTATTTCTTCTTCCAAATTGTTAATTTCTTTTTTTTGATCAATTAATCGCGAATTGAAAGCTTCTTTTTCACTTTTTAAATCATATTCAAAATCTTGTTTCAACTTGCATTTTTCGTTTTTTAAAAGTTGATTTTCTCGCTCTAAATCCTTGTGAGAATCTATTTCCTTTTGTCTTTTTGGACAATTGTTTAAGGTTGTGTGCTTTTTGTGAGCTGAATTTACGTTTCCCTCTCCATCACATTTTGGGTACGGGCACTTTCTTCCCTTAAATTGTGATTCAAGCGAATTATATTGATTTTTTACTTCAATCAACTCTTTTTGAAGGTTTTTGATATATTCCTCTGTATCCCTTTGGTATTTTAAAGATTGTTTAGATCTTAAAATAAAATAATTTATTTACAAATTTTATTTTTGTCGAACTTAAAAACCTACAAATTATCGACTTTGGACTGAATATTTGCCTTCTCTTTTAGTATTACTTCTTCATTTTCTTGAAAATCTTTTAAAAGCTGCTCGTTTGATTTTAATTGATTTTTGTATGCGTTCTAAAAAAATTATTATTCAGAAATTTTTTTTTTAAATTAATATTTTCAACACAATTTACTTCTAAATCCATAAATTCGGTTCTCAGATGATTAATAGCATCTTCGTTTTCAGAAGTCATAAGGATCATCTTGTTATTTAATGCGTCGATTTCTTCATAAGCTTTTATCAAATCATTGTTTAAATTTTGCAAATTTTCACAATCATCAATATTCATGGATCGATTGTGAATCGGTGTTGAGGAACCATTTACTAACTTTAAAAAAAAAATTCAAACAATCTATACAAGATGTGTAGAAAAAAGTCTTAAATTTACTCGATTGTTAATTTTTGGTTCTGTGTCAGGAACAAAATTCTGAACCTTCTGAACAATAGAAGTAGACACTTTTTCAAATAAATCAATCGATTTATTCTATAAAAAAAACAATATATTTTTAATTTTAGAAATTTTTTTAATTGTATACCTTTATTTTTTCAAAAAAGGAGGAGTTCATCATTTCGTCCTCTTTTTTCTGAATGTTTTCTTCGAGGTATAGTAGCGATGTTGTTCTTGTTGGACTATTCAAAAACTTAATGAAATTCTTGTTTCCATTAATATTAACCTTCATGTTCTCGTCCATTTTACTGGTTTTTTGTGAATTCGAGACCAAAAAAGCTTTAGGAATTCGTAATTCAGTTCTTTTTTCAGTTTTTTCTTCTAGGATCGAATCCGAATTTCTTCTTTTACAATCGTTTGATGACATTTTTGGTTTTTATGTTTTTTGGTTAAAATTTTTCGAGTCTAAAATAAATTAAAAATTTTCAAAAAGACAGCTCCAAGAAATGGTATTAAGATTAAAAAAATTAGTTGGCAATTAAATGTTAGCAATAGCAGTATAATTTGATATTTAATGATTATATAAAAGAAAAAGATAATTGCTGAGGTTTGGTGTCGGTTGTAGGTCTTTTTGGGTCTAACCGAATGATATAATTACCAACACTTATTGTTGATTTATTGCAAGTAATGAAAGAAAAAAGAATAAATCCATTTTAAACATTTTAATTCACCTTTTTTCTTTCATTACTTGCAATATAACAGAAGAACCCATTAAATATAGGAACTTAATAAGGACGACTTTTGCATCGGGACTTAAATAACACACTTTTCAAAGTTACTATATTTATAAGGCTTTTTAAGACTTAAGTTATTTTACGTTCAAGTTAATCTGACTGTTTAAAACAGGTATATTTATTTCGGCTTTTTCAAGAGCTAAAATTCTGACTCTTTTATATTTTCAAAGTGACTGTATTTTGTTAAGATTTATTTCATGTGATCATAGAAATAACTAATTAAATGAAAGAATTTAATTAATTTAATCTTGAAATGATGAATTAAAAATCGGTGTTTAAAAAATTGGAATAAATCTAAATTTTTGAATCAAAAAAAAAATAATAAAAAAAATGGGTAAATTTAAAAAAATTTATTAAATTTTAATACAGTATGTTAAATGAAAAGAATTCGTAAATTGATAATATTTATTTTTTTAATTTTTTCTTAAGAGTTTCCATCGGCAACTGACCATCTAAAGCAAAAATTTCGTTTGCAAGCTGAAGCTGTTCTTCTGTTAAATCTTCTGCAAAAATGAATTCTTCCTCGGCCTCTGATTTATTCGGGTAAACTGGATGCTGAACAGCTTTTTCGAAATTTTTCTGGTTTGTTTTTTTGTAATTGTCAACAATCTCCGAATCAACTCGACTTTGTGATTCCCAAGATCTGTAAAAATAAAATTTAAGGAATGGGAAAAAAGTTTGAGAAATTAATTTACGGTCCGTATTTCGTTCTCATGACTTCTTGCCAGTCCAAAAAGAGCTCGACCTTCTTTGATATTGGGTTTACGCGATCATTTAAAATTGATTTAATCTAAAAGAAACATTTAGTTTTAATTGAAAGTTAAAAAAATGAATTGTTTTTTAGCTTTATCAAAGGCGCTGTGAAGTTCATAGCAATTTTGCGGAATCGTTATAAAAATTGTTCTAGTGGTAATCGAAACTGTAATCGAAATTAAGCGCCTTCAAAAACTCTGAAAATTCTCAAAATGCAAACCATTAAAAAAGATTTAAAATAACTGCGTAATTAATTTGCAGAGTTTTTGCAAACGCTTAATTTAGATTACACAAATTTTGTTTCAGAAAAGACAAGTTATATCGAGGCTGTGAACCACTTGAACAATTTTTATAACGATTCTACAAAATTGCTATTGCTTTATTGCTATGAACTTCAAAGCGCCTTTATCGAATTAAATAACCATCCCCACAATCTGCCTCACCCAAGCGAAGTGATTTTATTCCAACATTCAAAAAGAAATCAAAGTCTGCCTCATCATCACTTTAAAATAACATTCGCCCAGGAAAACACCCAAACGAAGTCATTTTAATCTAACTTTTTCAATCAAAATAACAAGGCCAGAGTCTGCCTCATCATCCCTTTAAAATAACATTCGCCCAGGAAAACACCCAAACGAAGTCATTTTATACCAACATTCAAAAAGAATCAAAGTCTACCTCTACATCAATTTAAAATAACATTCGCCCAGGAAAACACCCAAACGAAGTCATTTTAATCAAATTTTCTCAATCGAAATAACAAGGCCAGAGTCTGCCTCATCATCCCTTTAAAATCACATTCGCCCAGGAAAACACCCAAACGAAGTCATTTTATACCAACATTCAAAAAGAATCAAAGTCTACCTCTACATCAATTTAAAATAACATTCGCCCAGGAAAACACCCAAACGAAGTCATTTTATACCAACATTCAAAAAGAATCAAAGTCTACCTCTACATCAATTTAAAATAACATTCGCCCAGGAAAACACCCAAACGAAGTCATTTTTATCTAATTTTCTCAATCGAAATAACAAGGCCAGAGTCTGCCTCATCATCCCTTTAAAATAACATTCGCCTAGGAAAACACCCAAACGAAGTTTCTTCCAAATTAGTTTTATAATATTACCTTAAATTTCACGTTTCTTATATCGTAATTTGTTGATTCTTTAAATTTTTCTTCCAATTCTTTTCTTTTTATATCATTTTCCATCTCAGACATAATATTTGCGACATCTTCTTCATCTCGACTATGACTTGATCTTGATTCTTCACTAATAATATGATCGACATTCCGTGTAATTTTTGGTGGAGTCAACGAATCATTACTCTGATCCGGATTTATCGATTGACGCTTTCGAGGTCTCGTATTCAAAGAAACGTCATTTTCATTGTGCTGAGTTTTTACCGTCTCTTCTGCTTTTTTATTTATTTTTTGAATATTAATTGAGCTTTGCGTACCTTGTTTTTCTGGTGTTTTTGTTTGACCGTTATTGTTTGATTGTTTAATTGGTTCTTTGCTATTTTGACTAGGCTCTCGGCTAACGCTTTTTTCACTCGGTTGAGTTTTTTTGCCAAGTTTTTGTGGCGTTTTTTTTGACTTGGAGATTCGCAGGTTCGAAGAGAGGTAATAAAAAGCCGTCTGCGCTTTTTGTTCTTTTAACAATGTCGTTTTTGCTTGCACCTGTTGGTTTGGCTTGTTGACTTTTGATTTGGTTTTGTGACTCTTGCATTTTGTTAGAAAGATGCTTATCTATGTTATTTTGAATAGGTTCTCGGCTAACGCTTTTTTCACTCGATTGAGTTTTTTTGACCAGTTTTTTTGGATTTTTTTTGACTTGGAGATTCGCAGGTTCGAAGAGAGGTAAGAAAAAGTCGTCTCCGCTTTTAGACCTTTTGACAATGTCGTTTTTGCTTGCATCTGTTGGTTTGGCTTGCAGACTTTTGTTCTGCTTTTGTGACTGTTGGTTCCTGTTGTCATTTTCAGAATTTTTTTTTAATTGAAATTTCGCAGGTGGTGGAGGTGGTGCCGCCAATACCTCGTTAGCTGTTTTACTTTTGTTTTGACAGCCATTCGATTGTGTTTCGTTGGTTGGTTTGTTTTGGTTATGTTGTGTTGTCGATTTCGGACTTATCTGTTCACTTTTTTTGTTTTTTTTCTTTCGGTTTTGTGACACTTGGTTTTGAACTATTTTTTCTGATTGACCGTTATTAGATTGTGGCTTATTTTTTTGAATATTTGGTGCTGTTAATTGGGTTCTAATTCGATTGGGACTACCGATTGACTTTTTTTGTTTGTGTTTTTTGACACTTGTTCATGTTTCGATTTTTTGATGGAGAGTTTTGCAAATCTTTGACTTCTTCAGACACTTCCCGATCTTCGGCTATTTCTCTTGACCGTTTATCCGTTGACTCGACCGTTGACTGGACTGTTGACTCGACTGTTGATTCGACTGTTGACTCGACTGTTGACTCGACTGTTGACTCGACCGTTGATTGACCGTTTGTTGACTGTGGCTGATTTTTTTGTTTGTTTGTGTCTGTATTGATTGTCGCACTTTGATTCTGGCTTACTTGTTCAGATTCTTTTTTGTTATCAACATTCTTCGTGTTTCTTTTTATTTGGTCAAGAGCTTCTTTTTGTTCCAAAATTACGGAGATGTTGTTTGATATGAGATTTGAGTAGAATTCTTCAATCAACTCTACATCAAATTCTATTCTGAATTTTTTGGTGATATAATCATAAACCAAATTGTCGGCGAAACAATTGTTTTGACTCATAAAGTCAGGAACGAGATCTTTTTCTTTTAAAAAAAAAATAAAAATATGTAATATTAAATTGTTTTTTTTAAAAATACCCTTAATCTCATTCTTGAACGATTCAAGCGAAATTATTTTGTTGAAAATGATGCAATACAATATTTTGCAACGAAATACGCAACTCTTCGCTCTGTTTTTATTTTGTTTTCCTTTTGATTTCTTAAGTAAAAAAGATTACAAATTTTGATTAAATATTTTCTGAATCTAAATTTTTTAAATTACTTGTGAAGAGCATGAAGACGAATTAGTTCCAGAGCTAGTGTCTGATGAAAATATTTGTTTGAAAAGGGTCAGGCTATTGAGCATATTTAAAATTTCTAAATGATTGTCCTTTAAAAAAATTGATTAGATAAACCTTTTAATTTTTTAGCTGTTTAAATTAAAAAAAACCTTTTGTTCTTGACATATTTGAAATGTGCTTTGAATATTATTTGTGAACTCATTATTAGCATCGTAGAGTTCGTATGAGTTTTTAACTGTATTAAAGTTAGGGTACATGAAAAGCTGTTCCCTGCTTAATTCTTCGACATTGAAGATGGTAATATTTTTCTCTTAAAA
Organism: Brachionus rubens; assembly: GCA_022207745.1. Classification (NCBI taxonomy): domain Eukaryota; kingdom Metazoa; phylum Rotifera; class Eurotatoria; order Ploima; family Brachionidae; genus Brachionus; species Brachionus rubens. The sequence goes on from JAJVHD010000063.1 coordinate 127,013, forward strand.
GAAAACTAATTAGATAAAGTCTTTTTTATTAAGATGTAAAGAACATACCTTTTAAGTAATTTAGAAAACACTTCTCATTGTATTTCATTTCGAAGTCATCAAAATTTTTTTTCAATGAGGCAAAGCATTTGTATATAAAAAACCTCTCGAGATCCTTTCTATTTTTGTTTCTTGTCTCCTGCATTTTTTTAGGTAAATTTTTTCTGAACTAAATAATATTAATTGTTGAGATTATATTATAAAAATTTATAACAATAAGCAGCTTTTTATTTCTGCCAATATTTAGTCATCAGAATAATTTTCGTAAAAAATAAATATATTTCATCGTAGTTAAAAAATTTTTTAAAAAATAATAATAACATTAGGGACAACATGACCAGTTCGAAGTATTTAAAAAACTTTGTTCGAAGTATTTAAATGAATACTTCGAACGCCAAAAAAGTGGACAAGTTTATCAAATTGATGAGAATTATGAAAGGAAAAAATCCCCGAGAATATTTACCTAAATAACATACATTTTGATTTATCCGAATTTTCATAATTCAATTTTTCACGAAGTGTTAAATCATTTCGATCTTTGTTTGTTGTGGTCAAATTGATCCCGCCATTCACTACATGATCACAATCGATCATTTCACCCAGTCGATCTAAAATACTCAAATTTGTCTTGTTTAAACTTATAACAATCAGTTAAAATGAACCCGTTGTCTTGAGCTAGTTCATTAATGACTCAGAAGTCTTTGTTTGAACGTTTTGATGGATCTAGCTCAAAACAAGTCCCGCCTTGTCCCGCTGCTAGAGTCACATAAACCGATGAGTCTTGGTAAATAAGCAGATGTTTAAATGATCGAAAAAAGTTTGACATTAACAACCGATTCTTTCCAAACGAAGATCATGAGTCTAAAACAAAAAAGGACCGTTAGAGAGCCATTAAACTTTTTTACGAATTTATATTCTTAAACAAAAATGCAAATTTAACTTATTTCTAATTTAAATACTATTTTGTAAAATAACAGTCTGAAAAATGTTCATGGTCTAGTTACGAAATCAAGATCCTCAAGATCCATTTAAAATAACATTCGCCCAGGAAAACACCCAAACGAAGTCATTTTATACCTAAATTCAAAAAGAAATCAAAGTCTGCCTCATCATCACTTTAAAATAACATTCGCCCAGGAAAACACCCAAACGAAGTCATTTTAATCTAACTTTTTCAATCAAAATAACAAGGCCAGAGTCTGCCTCATCATCCCTTTAAAATAACATTCGCCCAGGAAAACACCCAAACGAAGTCATTTTATACCTAAATTCAAAAAGAAATCAAAGTCTGCCTCATCATCACTTTAAAATAACATTCGCCCAGGAAAACACCCAAACGAAGTCATTTTAATCTAACTTTCTCAATCGAAATAACAAGGCCAGAGTCTGCCTCATCATCCCTTTAAAAGAACATTCGCCCAGGAAAACACCCAAACGAAGTCATTTTATACCTAAATTCAAGCTGAGATGTAAAATGCGTCCCGTAAACTCGATTGGCTTTCGAGTTCGGGACGTAGCTGCATGGAAGTTCTGCGCGAGCTAGTGCCAATTTTGCTTTTTCGGCAAAATTACTTTATTTTGTCATTTTATAAAGACGATTAAGACTTGAACTTTTGAGGATCAACTGCGCACCACCCATCGATCAAGTTCAAAAAACTTTTATTGGGAAAAAATTTATTTTTTTTATTTAAAAAATTTAAGGTTCATTTTTGAATAAAATAACGCAACAAAAGAGCAGAATAAGAAGAATTTCATTCTTTTAAACAATTGACTTACCATAGGGATAGTCTTCATCATTTTGTCCATTCAAACTAAATTCATCATCTTCATTTTATCCATTTCGTCTTTTACAACTTGCTGATGGCTCATTGTGTCCAAACTCTCCAAATTCGGGCACAAAGTCTTAATTTTGTTGTCTTTTTTCTTCAATTCACTTAAACTAGGAAAGAGTTTGTTCTCTTTATCATCATCGATTAAAGTCTCTTGATCCAACACAAGATGTTTACAAACCGATTTTTTTTTGCAACTTCTTTTCGAGTTGAACTAACCATTGTGGTGCTAGATGTACATTTTTTAACAAGACCCATTTTCCTGTTTTCGATGAGTTGTTTATCGCTTTTTCGGCTTGGGTAAAACCTTTGGATGAACCGATTGCAATGCGATTAGTTGTTTGTTATTCTCGGCTGCGAGGTCTTCAACACGACCTGATGCATTGTAACCAGCTACTGAGCACATTAAGATAGGCGTCGTTGCTTTTATTTCATTTTCAACAATATAACCCAAGTCTAACAGCTTTTCGGCTTGATTTAAAAATTCTTCACCAAACACTGAACTCACAAATGTTTCAGCTGTTGTTATGAATCGATCGGGACGAAGTGCATTGATAAACAATAATTTTTTGATAGAATTAGTTGTTTCTAAGAGATCAATTACGCCTTGTTTTGGTTGTCTTTCGTTTGTTTTAATTGATAAAAATTTCTTTAAGGACATTCATAGTGAAGTAGATGTTCGAGCAAGCTTGTGATGGAGCCAAAACTCACCTTGAGTCTTTAACAAATCCAATCTCTTTTCTGCAACATCCGGTCGCTCGGATTTAAGAACTTGATGTAAACATTGTGATTGTAAACTTGAACGAGTGACTGTAAAGTTAACAAAAGTCACTCGAGAACAAATGTCTGGTGGAAATTCAACAGTCGGATCACGGGTTGACAAGAACATTGTAAACATGGGTGAAAAATCGATGTCTTGATCACCAAGAGTTATCAAAACCCGACCACCTGAACGTCTTATTTCCCTGTTCAAAACCGGGTTAAGGATCGGATCGTAATTTTCGACGTCTTGTATCAAAATTGGGTTACCAAAACGAAGGCCACTTTCTAAATTCTTACGGAACGATGTGTCCAAAAATGATGTTCGAGGAATCTTCTCGTCCTTGTACATGTTCAAAATGAACTCAGTGGCTTGACCTGAGGGGTCTATTATGAGCGGACAAAAATTTAGTCTTCATTTTTTCTTTTATCTGTGTTGATATATTATCAGTCTGAAAGTTTATAATCGTGTTGATAAAATTGTCTTTAACGATAATACCACGGATTACCTTCCAATCGCTTGTCTCTTGGTTAAGGATTAAACAAACCGATTCGAGACCAAGTTTAACAGCAGCTGGCGGATTTACCAAGCTTTTCAACTCGACTAAATGTTGACGGTTGATTGATTTTACAGCTTGTTGAGCTTTAGCAAGTTTGACCTGTATTTCATGTGATGCGACTTTCTTTTTTCGGCTTCTTGTTGATCAGTCATCATTTGTTTCAATTTTGAGTTAGCTTCGTTATTTTTTTTCTCAAGCTCGGTTCGTTTTACTGCCAAGCTCTTCTGTAACTCTTCGACTTGTTCAACAGTTTCTTTGATCTTTGCCAAACCAATGTTCAAGTGGACTTGTTGATCCTCTAACTCAGAACGTTTCTCATTGTACAACTTAGCAAAATGATTGATAAAGTCTAAATAATGACGTGGGGTTATAGTTGTCTCATGGACTCCTTTCTTTTGTAACCGAGTGTTCGCTTGGTGTAATGAGTCGTGGATGTGAACAAACGTGTTAACAACCGCTTCACGATGCCCGATTGATTGTATACTCGGATCATGTAAGATTTGAAGAGTGTTTGGTGGGAAGTAGTCTGATTTTTCGAGGTCAATTCTAATCGTAGACTCTTTACCAACTTGATAATAAGCGTGATGACTCCAATCACCGAACCAGTTGAGCACACAACGATTGAATAAAGCAGGTGATGTTGATGCACGAGTTTTTAACCCGTCTGCACTCGGGTTCATGGTAAACACAACGTGAAGATTTTTCATGACTTCGTTTGTAAACCATTTGTACAATTCTTCAGATGAGTCCAACATTAACCCGTCTCGTTGAGCCCCTTCTTTACATTGAGTCATCAAAGTCGAGTACTCGTCACCTTCAAAAAGTCCTGGTGATTGAGACGTTTAGTTTGGAACATGAATTCGAAATTTTTGACGAATAATTTTTGATTTATGACGTCTGAAATTATTATTTTTTGGTATAAATTTTTGATTTTTTGATACAAATTGATCAAGTTGGAACGTTATTGTTTTATTTTTTCGTACCCACCAAGAAGGTCACTTGTGTCTGTTGAATTTTTGACACTGAATTCTACCAGGGTCTTACCCAACATTGCAGCTACAAGACGGACAAGACTTGTTTTGCCGGTTGAGGACTGACCAAATAGTACAATCATCCAGTTCATTTCAACAAACTTTAAAACACATTCTAAGTATTGTAAATTTTTGTTAGTAAAAACATAACTTTGGAAAATTTTAGGAAATTTTGAGATATGTTTGAAGCAAAGTCTTGGCCTATTTGAACATCTCCGTGACCTAAACGGACCATGATACCATCTCGTTTGTAAGCTTCAACCCCGAATGAGTTTTTTAATTTTTCATAGACCAAACTTTTGTCTTTGAGATCACGAAAACGACTAAGGAGCGTAAATCAAATAAATAAAATCTCCAGGTTTTTTTGACCCAGTTTTTTGACACGGTTTTTTAGGACCATTAAATCACACCAACGGAACAAATCTCTTAAATTAAACTTCCACGGTAATCCTAAAGTACCCCATGACTTTTTTAAACATTTTCGAGTCGATTAAAGTGTAAAACTCGATCATTTTTGACAAGACTTCGCGGTCTATTTGATCATAAATTTAACCGGTAATGTGTAATAAGTCATTTTGAGTCATTTTATCGACGTATACTTTTGAGAACCGGTTGAGAAACGAATTTGGTAGACCTTTACGACCTCCGCCTTGACAGAACGGGTTTTGACATGCGAATATTTTGGTCCGTTTTTTATCGGCTGTAAATTTTCTGTTTAGTTCGGTGATATAAATTTCGTTACGATGGTCAAAACAAGAGTTTAGACCTTCTAGAACTGATTTGGTTGCTAGATTAATCTCGTCAACAATGACCCAGTAGCCTTTTTTGAGAGCTAGTAAGAACGGTCCGTCAAGCCATTCGAATTTTTGTTGGAATATTGTCGAGTCCGAAACGGGTAAATCAGCGCCGAATAATTCATTTAAATCGGTTTGTTCTGACAAATTAATTCGTATTACTTTATTGTTTGTTAGACGACCGAGGGCTTCGATTAAAGATGTTTTACCAACACCTGGGGATCCTTCTAACATGAAGTGAGTCCATTACCATACACCGCATGACCCTTACGAGATTACTCGAAGTAGTCTCGGAATCGATACAATATTTATCAAATTCAAGGATGTACAATTCTCTATTATCATCAAGTACTCGATTCAACGCTTCCAAGACCTCACTTGACGCTAAATTCAACTCGTCTAGTAAAATCCAATACCCATGTCGCATTACTTGGACTAATAACCCTTCTTTAAAAACTAAATTTTAATTCGTGTCCATTACATCCTACCAGATATACTCGGCTAAATCAGCGTGATCGTGATTAACAATCTGATTCCTAAGGATCCAATAGTCTTAAATATTAACGTAGTAAAGTGTCCCTAGTTTGAGTGATAACGGATTTGTGAAGACCTCAGGTACCGGTCGGACTCGTTGGACTTTACCCTTGATCTTACTTGTCTTTAAAATAAAAGTTTGGTCTCGGACTGATTTGTAAAAAGTTACGATTGAGTTGATGAGTGAAGTGTTTACGTCGGGTAAGTACTCGAGGTATGATTTGATGAGTAATGCGAGGTCGTTTTCGTCTTCGATTTCATCGACAAAGATCTCGGTGAATCGGTTTCGGATATTGGAGGGTAGGTTTCGTTTACCAACGTCCGATGCTGGATTCATAGCGCCGTAGAGACAAAAATCGAATGACGTTTTAACGGCTCATGATCGCCTTTTTCATATAAAATAATACTCGATGGTCCCGATTCAGTGTTGTCAAAAAGAGAACCGAGAAATTGAAGTATTTCTGGTGAAGCTAAATTAATCTCGTCCAAAATTATCCATTCACCGTTGACTATGGCTTCGGATAGTTTACCATCGAAAAATTGAAATGTAAATTTGTTTATAAGATCGATTCGGTCGCATGTGAAATTAATTTGAGCAAATACTTCCAATTTAAACTCTTAAAACATGTCTTAAAAGAAAATAAAAATTAGTGTTTAAAAATTTAAAGATGAATTTGTCATTTTGGACATCATTTTGGTAATCTACGACTCCGAAAACCTAAGAAAATAATTTTTTTTTATTCGAATAAAAATTAAAAAAACACTTCATTTCGGCTTTTTGCAGACTAATGTCAAGGTGCTTTGTTTAAACTTTCAAGCAGTCATTATTAGAACAAGATATCATTGATTTTTAGATAATATCTGAAAGCTAAAAGACTCTAGTTGATGCTGGTACCCATATCGAAGTGGAAAAAGCTTTATCACAAGGAATTTTGTGGTCAAAACGAGGGAAAAAAATGTAATTTTTCTGTCAAATCATATCTATTTTGTACAGGGATTCAAAGAAAAAATTGAAAAAAAAGCTCCTGGCACTTATGCATAATCGCCTATGGTTTAAGCGGATGCATAAAAGTTATGTGTATTGAGGGTCTCCTAGGACTAGATTTGATATTTATAAAAAAATACCCTTTTTTGGGTTGTTTTCACCCAGGTATGTCATTTTCTAAAGTTTACAGAGGGGTAAGTAACATATATGATGTCAAAAATGATAAATTAAAGGGAGTAAAAATTAATCTTACCTGAACATGATTCAAAAAAGTTTGATTTTCATCAATTTTAAAACAATCAGTGAACAAATTAAACAAATCAGAAAAAAATTTCATTTGTGTTTTAATATCGACGGGTTTAAAGCTACCCAACAAATCACTTGTCTCAGTTTGTTGATTCAAATTGATAACACTTACTTCTTACCCAACAGACGTGCCAAATGTTGTAGAACCGTAGTTTTACCAACACCAGTTTCACCAAACAAAAGAACAGGCTCATTACACTCGATACATCTTGCTATTTTTTCTTACAAATTCAGAGACGATTTTGTATAAACAAACCGCATTCCAATCGTTTCTAAATTATCTTTGTTCTTTTCCAGTCTAAGTCGGACACGACCACATGTTATTACAGAGTCTTTTTTCATAAATCCAGTTTTTTTATTAAACAATAAATTCTCGACCTCATCTCCTATTGATGTTTAACTTAGCTCCAACTTTAATCGAATACTCAAAACGTAATGCTCGATTTGATATAAAACAGAGAAAACACTCGTATAAATCGTTTAATAGTCCGATTAGAATTTAATCATGTTATCCGAAGTTTGATTATTCTAGTCTCCAATAAATCGATTAAAAGAGACAATAAATCGACTGATGCGTGATCAAAATCTTCTAAAAGTATCCATGTTCCGTTACACACCGCCGAGATTAAAGGTCCTGGTTTCCATAAAAACTCACCGGGTATGTCTGAACAAGTGTCATTTCCGATTAAAGTTTTACTGTCCATTAACTCGTCCATTTGATACTTTATCAAGTTATTATTCGTTTGTTCGGATAAATACTCGATTAAAGTGGTCTTTCCAGTGCTTAAATCACCTTCGATTACGATTGATTGATCGGTTATGATTGACATTACAATTTTGTTCAAGTTGTGTTTAGTCGTATCCACAAAGACTAAACGTTTTGATTTTTTGAGATCGTTTTCCTCTTTTTTTGGGAGTCTAAGACCATCGAATTCGATGTAATCATTCGATTCATCTTGTTCATGACGAAATAAATCCATGTCAAGTTTGTTAAAGTTTGTTTTTATGATTGTATCCTCATTTGGATTGAGCTCTGGCTCATTGATTAGAATTTCATGAACTCTAAAAGGTTAAAAATTAATTGAAAAATGGTCAAAAATGGGTTTGGTGTCGGAAAAGTCTTACTTGTAAGTTGTTTCTTGAAGACTTTTAGGTTTAAAAAAATTTCATCATTCGAATTCAAGTTGAGTAACAACGAAGTAATTTTAAGACTAAACCATTTGATGAGATACGAGTTAGTGGTCTTATCGCTTAAATTTGTAAGTTGTAACAAGTATGTTAGATTCCATTTAGTCGAATATTTGTCATAATATTAATGTTTCATAATGTTGTTTGATTTAGTGACAAATAATTGTGGTGTCGAAATTGTTTACCGATTCTAAATTGAAAAATAATTAAAAAATATCGACTCGCTCAATTTCGAGGTGAAAAAAATAAAAAATTTTTTTTTTTTTTTAAATTAAACAAATAACAACACATAAACTAGGGTTAGGGTACAAGGTTAAGTGTTCTTTAATAAGAGAATACGCTTGGTTTGTAGTTCCAAGCTCAGTCTTAATAGTCGTCGAGTTCGCAGTAAATACGATCAGAATTTTCAATTTTTTTTCTTTAATTCAATGGAAAAAAAGATATGATAAAATATTATAAATTTCAAAAAAAAAAAATTAAGAAAATGTTAAGGATTTTTGAAATACAAATTCAAATTTTTATTCTCGTAATACATAATTACCATTCTCTTTTTTTTTTAGAAATTTTCATAATGCAGGATTTAAAATAAAATTAACAAAAAGTTAGTATTGATTTCAAATATCAATAAATTAAAAAGGAAAATATTTTTTTTGATTTTTTAATTAGTTTAAGAATTAACAAAATTTGTTCAACTTTGTTCAATTTTTATTTTATCGATTTTAAATTTCGATGAAACATTATTAGCTTTTTTAATATTTGAATTTGCTTTGCTCCAAAAATTTGCTCCAAACTTCAACGTTGCGAAAAAAGCTATGCACTGAAGATTTTGTTTTAGTCAAAAGAGTTGTTAAGAGTGACACATCGTACAAGCTACTTCTTGATTGATACTTTAATGCTTCTAGTCGACAATCGTGTTGGACATAATTTAAGCCTTCAGATGGAAGTATAAAATTACGTTTCATAATTTTTTTGTTTTATGTTTTTTATTTCTTCTGAAAGACTTTAAAGAAATTTTTTTTGTTGTTGTCGTAGAAAATTGTTTACAACATGAAATTGAAAATTTTACCTTTGAGGATAAATAGGTTTTGATTACAGTTTTGTTTTTTTATTTTTTTCGATTAGTTTTCTTTAACAAAAAAGCTTTTTTTTTTCAATTTTTTTGATTTTTGCTTAGGGTTTCCATTAGAAAATTGACTTTGGAAGATTGAATTTTTCAAGTAAGTAGTTAATTAAGATTTTAGTGATTATTTTAAATATATAAAATATTTGTCATATACAATGGTGCTATGATCACAGAAATTTACAAAAATTTAGGTAAAATCTAGTAATTTATTTAAATCCTCAAGTTTCCATTAATTTTAAAAAAACATTTTTATCAATCGAATATCATGTTTTTCAATCTCAATTGTAGAATTAAACTCTGCCTAAGCAAGGCGCAACATGCTCCAAATATTTTTTATTTTGAATTAGTAAAATAAATTAAAAACATATAAACAAAATTCAATGTCAATTCAATTTTATTTTACATTTCTGTTTATTTAGTTTCATAATTAAAAAAATATAATTCAACAATTGATACTGGAAAACATGATTTTCGATTAAGAAAAATGTTTCTTTAAAATTAGTAGAAACATAAATTAATGGAAAAAAATTCAAAAAAAATATACAAGCCTGATCATTCAGAAGTTCCCAAACTGAACGTTAAATTCCTTTCTTGAACATTCACGTTCAGCCGAATACATCCGAACGTTCAAAAGCTTTCGGAACCTTTCATAAGCTTTCGGACCCTTTCGAAAAATCAGACACTTTTAAATGGTTTTAAAAAAAATTTTCTTTTGGTTATAAAAAATAAAAAAATAAATTAAAACGCGATATGAAAAATCTCGATAAAATGATCTTTAAAAATCGTAAGTTGACTGCCAAAAAGTTAAAGCGACCCTTAAAATTAAAAGCTCAAGAGAGAAGTATCAGGTGACACGTTCAGGAATTAGGATGCAAGTATCAAAGGACACGTTATTGTCAAGCTTTCTCACTTAAGAACAGAATATAACGTATAATTTATTGTCTATGTGCACCTTTTTCAATGAAAATTTCAATGATGTGCTTTTTATTGATGAAACAACTGTAGAAGTAAGATTTTACAGTAGACAGAGATGATTTAGACACTCAAAAGAGGGGCCGAGTTTTAATTTATAAACACAATCAGAATATCCATTTTATAAACGACACTTATCTTTTGTCAAATGGTCTTTATATGGACAAGTTTATTCATTTTTAACCAAAAAAATTTTTTTTTAAAACCATTTATAAGTGTCTGAATTTTTTCTAAAGGGTCCGAAAGCTATAGCTTTTGAACATTCGAATATATTCGGCTGAACGTGAATGTTCATGAAAGTTCAAGAACGTTCGATTTTGGAACTTCTGAATGACCAGGCTCGTATGCTTAGAAACAAAATGTTTAATCAATTCAGCCATTTTGTCATTTATAATTTTTTGAGATTCATAAAATTCATTAACATTATTTTAATTGTTTACATAAAGGACTTGCTATTTTATTGACCATTCAATCAGTGGATAATAAAGAAATTAAGTGAGCCATAAGAGTTAAATACAATGCTTCGTGTGAGAGTACTTGTCTTTTGGGTAATTTAGGACTCCCATCAAAAAGTTAAGTGAGGTCTTAAATATCTTTAAGCGGGATCATTAAAGTGCAACATTTATATCTTAATAGCATCTTAAATAAACATGAAAAAAGTTGATTGGTTAAAAGTTTCCAATAAAAACGTCAATTTGAACTTAAATTTATATTTTTTTCAAATTCTGACATTAACCTTTTATTTTTGGTATAAAAAAGAATTTATAATTTTTAAAATTTTTTTTTTCAATTTTATCGTCAGTTAGAAACTTGAACTTGTAATTTTAAATGGCCATTTTAATTTTTTTGATAGATTGAATCTATTAAATTCATTCACAATTAATAAAATTGAATTAGCTGTTCTTGTAACTTTCAGTTTTTCTTGTAACTATCCTTGAAAATTAAATTGATTCAACATTTTTGAATCTGCTTGAAAAAATAAAATAATCCCTGAATCTTTTCCTTGAACTTAAATCATTAGATAAGATTCTGAATAATTCAAATTAAAACGAATAATACGATATAAAATCTCTTTAAGTAATTTGTATTATGTGATTCTTTTTTAAATCTTAAAGTTTTCCTATGATGATCTCATTAGATCTTGATGTACCTCTTTAAGAGAAATTCTTACGAGACCTTTAAAAAGGACTGACGCTAGATTTTTTTTAATTATCTAATGTGAAAAATGAGAGATCTTTTAGAGAAAAAGGTTACAAAGATCTCCAATAAATCTCTACAGAATCTTCATGAGTTGTCTAATTTTCTCCTATCTTTTCTCTTTGTGATCTCTTAGGAGACTCAGGGAATAATTTGACATGGGCTAGCTCTCGTGATGGTGTCGAATTAAATGTCGAAATAAAACAAATTAAAGTTGATCTAATTGAATTGAAAGAATTGAATCAAAAGATTCTAACATTCTTAAAGAAGAACAAAACCGATGGTTCAGAATGGCCGAGAGAAATTATTTACAACGGTAAAAATCAACTTGACATATATGCCGTAAAATAGAAAAAAAATAAAAAAAAAAAAAAAATTAACATAAATTTCAAATTTTTCAAAAAAATTATTTTTGCGGAAATTCTCGTTCTAAACGTTTTTTAACCCATTTAACGAATAAACTCTTGTTGAGGATTTTGAAATAAGTTTTTCACGAATTCTTATGCTTGTTTTTATTCCGTTTTTATTCCGCTTTTGAAATGAAATACGACGAAAAATACAAAAATTCCGAAAAACGAAACTACTTAAAACTCGAAGACGACCTCATAAATGATACAGTCGCGTTAAAAAAAGTTATGAAATGGGCAAAAAAGATCAATCTACGAATGCTCAAAACCGTAAACGAACTCAATCAGTACAGTGATGAAGACAAACCAAAAATTGAATCAATTAATGACGAACAAATCAAAAAAACGAATCTGGTGATGAACGAGACGAATCTAAGACTCGATGAATTAGAAAGTCAAATTTCACATCTCGATAAAAGTATTAGAGGCCAAAGACATTTTGCGAATTCCCAAAAATTACGGAATTGTGATCTAGATGAAAGGATTAATCGTAATACTGTATCAAAAATTCAACTTCAAGACTCTACTATACAAAATGGACAATCTGCTAAAACGAATAAATACCGTTTTGATAACGATAGATATTCCAATCAAATATCGGATGAATCTGGACAATACGTAAACGTTGATCAAATCGAGAAATATTTTGGTTTATTTATCAAAGAAAATATGTCTAAATTGAATTCAAAATGTGACGACCTAGAAGAAATAATAAGTCAATGTAAAAAATTGGTAAATGAGAACTCGGAAAAGATCTTGGATTTGACTAGTGACCTTTCATTAAATTCATTAAAAAATTCATTTAGAAGTGAGTTGGATGATATCCGAAAAAACTTAAAAGAAAGTTTTTCGCGCATTATTTCGCAAACTAAAGAAGAAGAAGCCAGTAGGCAGGCAGAATGTAAACAGCAGATTGACACTATACTCAATCTATTTAAAACTTTATATAAATGACCCAAAATATCTTGCTCTTTTATAAAAACTTTTTTGATGTAATCAAATTCAAATATTAAACAGTAAAAATTACATTTCTTTTTTTTAATTTTTTAATTTTTTTGCTTTCTAAAACTAATATTATAACTGTAAATTTACATATTTTTCTTTATTTTTTCAACATGATTGGTTTTTATTTTTTTTTGAAGAGTTTGTGTAAATCAGAATTTGACTTTTTTTTTATTGAGTTTCAGTATCCAATACGCTATATTTATTAGCGTGTTGGGCTTCTTTGAGAAGCAAAGGTTGATCGGTAAACGGTCCTTAAATAAATAAATAAATAAATATGCCGTAACATGGAACAAATATTTGACAGCTTTGATGGATACTTTGTTAACCAGAACTCCTCTAAGTCCAACGAGAGTCGCTTTAGTCAAAGGTAAAAATGAAGATAAATTTCTTGAAACTGATTCTATCTTCTTAAGAATGCTCTTTAGCCAAAGCAAGACCAAACGTTTTGAAAGAGAGAAAGTTTGGCAAGATTGCATAAAAGTTGCCAATCGAAAATGTTACTACACCAAATGAATTTAAATATTCTAACAACATACAACATTGTGTTGAATGATTTTTTGTAATGAATTTTTTTTAATGTGTTTTTTTTTGTTTTTTTTTATGTTTTTGTACTAGTGTCCATTTTGTTGCTAATTTTTTTCAATAAATTAAATATGAAATTTTTTCCACTAAAATTACTTATAAAATAAATTTTTATCAAAACATTTTATCTCCTTTATATCCTCTGAGTTTTCCATCATTACAAATCAGCTTTACCATACAAAAATATTAAGTTTATTAAGTTTACATCATAATCATAAAAGATTAGTGAAAATTAAAAAATGTCAAAATTCGGCAAAATGTTCGTTTTTTTTACGAATGAAAATCTACATATATAACTACAAGATTAATTTCGACATTCAAAAATTTCGAGTATTTATTTTATTAATTTCTTACAGAATACTTTAATGGCTGAAACTTATATCCATTTTTTTACTCTTTTAAATAATTCGGACCAAACAAAACGTTTGTTTTAATTTTGTTTTTTTTTTACAGAGATTCAGAATTTTAGGAAATATATTAATCTTAGTAAGGCTTTTTTAATAAGGTTTTCAAAATATTCAAAAAATATATTTTGTTAGTAAATTTTTATGACCATTACAAATAAGCCAGGAATATTAAAGTATTTCGAGTCATTTCTTGAAGAGAGAACGGCTACATGGATTTCAATCTTAAGAGAAAATTTATTTACACTCATCGGATAATTTTATCAGATAATTTTTGAGTTAAATTTAAATTTGAAATTTTGACTGTGACCTTACATATTATGAATTTTTTTAAAATAGCTTCAACCTTTTATTTTTTGCTGAAAAACCCTTCTTGAATTTCAGAAATTAAAACGAAAACAAAAATTTACACTTTGTTTTTGAGAGAGGCTTGATATCTTGACGAAATTATTTCTTTTCAAATAATCTTGTTACCATGGCAAAAAAATAAATATTAAAATTTTACGATTTTCAAAATTGAAAAAATAAAAATTATAATTCAACACAGAGTAATCAAAAGTCTTTTTTTTTCTTTGATCCTTTCTTACTAAATCTAAACAAAAAATGGCACAAGTATTGAATCAAAATCAGACGGGTTCGTACACATTTTCGAGTCAACCACGAGCTGTACAACAGCGTAAAAAATACAAAGAACAACAATGGAAAATTCAACCGGATGATGCTCTTAATCAATATGGAAATATTATGTACGATAGACGAGTCATTCGTGGTAACACTTATGCTCTAAACACTCTACCAGCTGCCGCACAACCGGATCCAATTGAAATACAACGTCAACAAGAAGAACGAAAACGAGCACTCGCTCGTCGCAGAGCTAAAGAACAAGCTAGACGACACACGCCTGAACCAGTCGAAGGTCGCAAACATATTCCAATACAAACAGAATTGTATCTAGAGGAGTTGTCCGATCGAGTCGAGGAAGTAGACGTCGATGTTCAAACCGACGCTTTTCTCGACAGACCTCCATCTCCTCTTTTCATTCCAGCTAAGACTGGTGTTGACCAAGCTACACAAATATTAGAAGGTGAGCTATTCGATTTTGACAAAGAAGTCAAACCAATTCTAGAAGTCTTAGTCGGAAAGACAATCGAACAAAGTTTATTAGAAGTTATGGAAGAAGAAGAGCTAGCTCAATTGAGAAAACAACAACGAGAATATGAAGAGTTACGCAATGCTGAAAAAGTCGAACAACAACGATTAGAAGAACAAGAGAGACGTTTGAGAGAAGAAAAACATCGTCGTATGAAACAAGCGGCAGACATTCTCAGACTCGAAAAAGAAACGGCTGAAAAATTGGCTGCTAAAGCTTTCGCTAAAAGTTATTTGGCCGATTTGGTGCCATCAGTGTTCAATAATCTCAGGGAGAATGGTTATTTCTACGATCCTGTACAAAGAGATTTGGAATCTGGTTTCATGCCATGGATTATGGAAACTACCATGAACGAGTTAGATCAAATGATGGTTGGTAGATTGTTATTGGACAGTTTATTAAGAGAAGTAGTTCAAACTCGATTCGATGAATACGAAGAATTAAAAGCCAAACAAATTGAAATGCTTAATAATCAGCAAGAAATCGATGATTCTCTATCACAACCATTAGTACAAGCAGAGTCTAATTTGGATACTACAGCATTACAAGCTGAAACTTTGGAAGAACCACAAGAAGCATCTAATGGTGATGAGAATAATGATGTTAACGAAGATGTCGAATAGAAAAAAAAAAATTTTTTTTTTATTTTTTGTTTATTTTTTTCCCGATTTTTTTAAATAAATTATTATTTTATCAATTTTTAGTTTGTTATATTCTCTTCTTGTGATGCTTCCGTTTTCTTCCGTTCTCACTCAGTTTTATGAATTAAATTTTTGACTAGTTCGCCATATGTGTGCAATAAGTTGAAGCTTTAGCAGTTATTTGCGATTGTCCATTCAAAACAAATGAAAATAAATTTAGAAATTTTATCATCTTAATTTCATAGAATTAAAAGATCAACCTTTGGGTTAATGTCCAACATTATTCTATTAATTCAATTTTAGAAAACTAAACGATAGTCTTTATATTTTGCTGGTTTAAATACTTGAACAAAAATTGTTAAATTTTACGGTAGCCAGGCATATCTATCCATTAATTTTTAGGTACAGGGGTGATTGCGTCTCAGTAACCGACACTTAAGGAACACAGATGGATTATGAAGTCACGCCTTGGTAATAGTAAATCCTATAGGGCAAGCAAGATATGACGTGTCTAATATTGACACTCAATTCCCTTTAAGTGACCAAGCGTGACTTACCAAGATAACCAAGGATACGTGTCTATACATGACTTATAAACTTTGTGACAATGTGTGACTAAACGTGACTTTCAAAAATTAAATTTTAGCAAACGCGTGACTAAGTGTGACAAAGCCTCTATATCCAAAAAAAATCAGGAAATCGAAAAAATAATTCTTAAGATAACGTTTTACGAAAAACCTCCTTTTTAAAATTATCAAAAGCGATAAGTGATCTTTTTCAGTATTTAAATGATTTCAGGGCATTGTGAAGTTTAGTACAAAAAAACAGAACAATTTTGAAAAATTGAAATAATTTTTATTCTGTTGGCCTTATGATGAATCTGCGCATGTAACAAAGTGTAACAAACTTTGTTACACCATTCAGCAAACTCTGCAAAAACTCTGCAGTCTAATTGCGCATTTAGTTATAATACTTTTTAATAGTGTGCATTTTGCAGAGACTTTGCATAAATTTAGCAGAGGTTGCTCAATGGTGTAACAAAGTTTGTTACACTTTGTTACATGCGCAGATTCATCATAAGGCCAACAGAATAAAAATTATTTAAATTTTTCAAAATTGTTCTGTTTTTTTGTACTAAACTTCACAATGCCTGATTTCAGAATGAGTGCAAGATGATCTGAGCTGGTTCTCTTCTATTCTTATTTTATTTTCTTCTAGACTTTAATTGTCGATTGTCGTATTTATGGTATGCTGGTCTATCAATAATAGTGTGTTTTTTTTTCGGTATTGTTTTGAGTTTAATAACAGGTAAAGTTGATTGGCGTGAAATGGACGAAAGGCTATTTTTTAAATGGAGTAGTTTATTATGTTGTAAAGAGAAAGAAGATAAAAAGAAAAAAGTGTTACACGGTCGAACAAATTATGGTATTGATTTGAGTGGTGATTTTATGAATAAAAAAAATGATGAAATAAACATGAATTATTTTAATAACGAAGAAACTCTTGTAACAAGTTTTTAAAAGTTTTTTTTGTTGTTGAAATTACTTGTAAATAAAAGTTTGACATCTCAGATGATACAAAAAAACAGTTTTACTTTTTTTATTTTCTGCTCGAAGACCTGTTGAATGCCGAATCACCACATTTGATATTATTACTGCAATTTACGATCCCAAAACCTCCAGAAAATCTCATCTTTTCATCGAGTTAAAAAATTCAAAAATAATCTAATTGTTGTGTCCGAGAAATACTTAAATATAAAGTCTCCTAGCTGAGTCAAATAAAAACAAATAACTTTTTTTCTTTTTTATAATTTTATTTAAATGAATAATAAGTGGCCGGATCTCGTTGTGTAACTATTACAAATAATAAAGGTAAATAACAAAAACAAAGACTTCACTGTAGATAATAATAAATAATAATGAAAAACAAAAAAAAGGGAAAAAACGCTAAGTCTCAAGTCATCTAGTTTCAAGTCAAGTCCTCCTTTTAATTTTTAAGTTTTTTTCTTAAATAATAAAAACTAAATAAACTTGAACTTGTTGCATTTTACATTTCAATCAGTAAATTATAAAGACTGATTTGCGAATGCAACACATCTCCCTTCCCAAAGGAAAAGGCTCACCGAGACTTTTAACAAAAAAGAATGATCAACGAGATCCAAAAAAATAAACAAAAATAAAAAAACAAAAAAAAAATTTAAAAATTTGAGTTGTGTTAATTTTGATTCGTCTGTCCATTTTCCAATACTGGAATGCAATAACAACGAGCTGAGTTCAAAATACATTAATTATTTACACGATTTTTCAACCACACTAATTCTAAATTTAATGACCGAAAAAATCGGATTCCTTTTAGGACGAGCATTCATTGAATTACGATTTGATTGATCTTTGACTGAGCTGAGTAGGGTTTTTTTATTTGACATCACTCGTACTTTTTTTGAAGAGTCTAGCTATCACCAGTTTGATTACTTAGTTGATTTGAAGTGCCAGGACCATAAGTGACCAGTTTTGGGGACAAAATGGAGCCAAAAGTTCCATTTTTATCTTCAATTAAATGTAAATTTTTTATTAATCCATTCTTTTTATTAGCCTTTTCTAGCTCATTTTGAGTCACTACTGGCACAGCCACTTGTACATTATTTGACAACGACAAGTCCCCGTGACTATCAACTGTTAAAATTTTATTCTTCTCTTGCTGAGTTGTTTTAACATCGCTAAACTTGTTTGGCCGAGACAAATAATCGCTGAATCCAATCGAAAATTGTTCTTTGATTAAAGACTCTAACATTTTCGGATCCATTTCAGGAAAGGCTAATCTTGCTATTCTTTTTAACTTGAACCAGGGTTCGACATCATGATTTCTTGTGAAACGTACTGGAGCTTGTAAATTCGAACAATTGTACACCATTAATCGTTTCCTTGACTTAGTTAAGTCCCGTTTTAATGAACACTGTAAGCCTTCATAATCACTTTCGGATTCTGAGTTAACTAGTTGTAAATCCACCATAAACGCGCTAGTATTATTCAATTCTTCTCGTCTCGTATTGGTGTTTCTTTGAATAACAGTGGGTTCATTTTCATCACTTGACGATCCAATTTGTAGTCGTTTAGCTTAGTCAGGACGTCCTCCAGAAATATCAATTTTCATTCTTCTGATTACTGTGTCGTTTAACATGCTGTCGGTTATCATCGTGTAATCATTTAAAGAAAATCCATCATTCGATTGTTTGAAAACTTTTGATAATTTCAAGATTGTCCGTAGGCAAACATTTTCAGGCGGAACACTCGTACTAGGACTTGCGGCTGTTGTTGTTGACCGTTGAATTGCTATTGGCTGAGTTGTTGCAACACCCGCTGAACAAGGAACACAATTTTTTAGACTTTTTGACTTTTTAAAGGAAAAGACAATAGATACTGGAGAAACAAGAAATAAAGTAGATGAAATAATAATCAAAGGTTTATGAAAATGCCATAAATATTCTTGTAAATTAAAGTAAAGTTTTATTTCTCTTATTAAACCTAGCTAAGTGTCTGATGAATTCGTAAATTTCACTCATTTTTAGAAAATACTCACATAAATTATGCCTACACGCAAACAAAATTTTTAAAATTAACTCAAAATATCAATTCCTCACTATCAAAAGAACAAAAAAATTATACTAGGGACTCAACAGCTATCCTCAATCTTCCTGATTAAATAAGATACTTTGACCCCTTCCTTCCAAAAAAAAATCAAAAAAAACAAAAAACAAATTTTAATCTCAAAATTCAATCTCTAAACTTTCTGCACGTGTTTCAAAATATATGAAAGCACCTCTGGTCACGGCACCAATGTTGTGTCCGAGAGAATACTTAAATAGATATTTGGGGTCTTAGCTGAGTATAGTAAAAAAATAATTTTCTTTTTATATTTTTATTTCAAATGAATTATTAAAGGCCGGATCTCGTTGTGGAAGCTATTACTAATAATAAAGGTAAATAACAAAAACAAAGACTTCACTGTAGATAATAATAAATAATAATGAAAAACAAAAAAAAGGGAAAAAACGCTAAGTCTCAAGTCATCTAGTTTCAAGTCAAGTCCTCCTTTTAATTTTTAAGTTTTTTTCTTAAATAATAAAAACTAAATAAACTTGAACTTGTTGCATTTTACATTTCAATCAGTAAATTATAAAGACTGATTTGCGAATGCAACATAATACTAAGGGGGTGTTAAAGTAAACATTCTAAGAACTAATATTTGTAAAAGGGATAGATTTGAAGATATGGTCTGAAAGCTAAAAAGTTGTTACTAATAAGAAACTAGGGAAATTTTTCTTACCGAATTTTGGAAAATTTTTAGAAAATTTTTTTTCATATTAATTTCCCGAGAGATTAAGAGGTTGTTACTCTAAGCCTTTGGCCTGAAACCTCACTTTTTTTTCATTAAGCGTTCACTTAAATTTGAGTGTTCTTAGGTCAGTTCTAAAAAATGTAAAATATGACATTGCTAAAAGTCAATATGATGTAACGAATTCAGTCGCCTCCTTCACTATACAGTACTGCCACGCTAAAGTGTTTTTACTAAAATTCACATGAAATTACGTAATTTCACGTAATTCATTTACCATATCATGTCTTCTTAAAGCATAAATTTCATTCCTAGTCAAATTACTTTCATTACTGAAGTTAACCACTTCGAACCCATTTAAAATATTGATCATTTGAACAAGATCGCCTCTTTTTCAATAATTTAAATCTATTGTTGTAATCCCTGTTCTTGGCAGACGGTAGTAGTTGTAGCCCTTCATAGAACTTCTTCCAACTTAAAGATATAAATTTTCATCATACTCAAGATGAAGCCTGACAAGCGAGGTATAAATAATTTAAATTCTTAATATTATTAGCTACGTGAATTTTAGTAAAAACACTTTAGCGTGGCAGTACTGTAAGTTTGTACTACCTAATAAAAACGCATTAATCTGAAAAGAATTATTATGAAAATTTTTTTACTATTGGCAACAAAAAAAACGATTAAAACATTCACAAAAAATTTATTAGCTTTTAGCGGATCCCTGAAAAAGTAACACCCCCCTATTTCTCTAAAAGCGTACACCTGGGTGTTTTTTCTTTATTTTGAAAGCTATCTAAAATCAAAATATATCAGTAGATTCAGCATCAAAAAATCTATTTTCAATTCAATGGTATCAACAAAATGCTAAAAAGCTGCCATTGATGCTGGGACCCAAATTAATGCGGAAAAAAAAATCCGGGTCTAATATTCTAGCTAAGCCAGTAAAAGGGATACTTTTCAAATAAATGTCCATCTCCCGTACTGGGAAACCAAACTCCTGAA
Source organism: Brachionus rubens (assembly GCA_022207745.1). NCBI lineage: Eukaryota > Metazoa > Rotifera > Eurotatoria > Ploima > Brachionidae > Brachionus > Brachionus rubens. Next base: position 147,856 of record JAJVHD010000063.1, read on the forward strand.
TATTTTTATAAATCTGGATATACAAGAGACGATTATTTACACATTTTAGTTTTTTAATTTTTAATTTCTTTCTATGTAAACGAGAGCAGAAGAAAGTCATAAAATATACTGGCAAACCACAAAATGGTTTTCAATACCTTTGTTTTTATTTGTTCTGGTTTTTATGGTAGAATTTTGATTTTTTGGTCAAATATTCGTAATTCTCAAACCTCATTTATATAGAAAACACATGTAAAATTATAAAGTGGTCAAACTCATTATTTACAATGAGAACAAGTAGGGTTAGGGTTTAGGGTAAAATTTATAACCATTGGGTCACATTTTTGAAAAGCTTCCTTTTTGCAATATGTACGATAAAAAGAAATTTTTTTTCCGCATTAATTTGAACATACATTAATTCTCGTTGAGACTTCAACTTTTTTTTTCTCAGAGAATTCTCATAAGCCTCTACGTGAATCTCCGATTTTAATTTTTTTCTCATTTATTTCTCTTCTTTTTCTACAAAAAATCTCCTTAATTTTGTTCTCAGATTATCTCTTTGACATCTCTCAGGAGAATTTGACATGGAAAGTTTATTTACTTACTCGACAGTGTGTTTTTTTTTCTGCTTTTAAGTGAGATATCTTCGTAATGAACAACAACAACAAAATATGTTTTTAAAGTTTATATTTTTGTTTAAAGTTATTTTTTTCCCAGAAAATTAATTTTAAGATTTAATCAAGTGAATTAATGTTTGATTTTAAAAAAAAAACGAATTTTATAATTGCAGCAGTTAAATTTTATTTTTTTAATTCTGATTTGTTAAGACATTTTAATTAGGTTTTTTCTTTTTACAATGTAACAAATTTGGACAAAAAATAATCCAAAATGGCGGAATTTGCAAGAACCTAATTTTATTTGAAATCCTTAAATTCTCTCAAGTTACTTGTTTTGGGACCTAATTTATTTTTTTATCATAACTTATTTTCGAAAATTATCTTCAGTGAATTGGGCCCAGTCAACACAAGTTTGTTGGGTCATTAATTAGAAATCTTAATGATCAACTAAGGAGCAACCTGCATTTTCAATCGCTTTCATTAATGGAAATGTAATAAAAACCTTAGTTTTTCATTAATTTAGCTTTTTTTATTTAATATTTTAAGGGTCATATTTATTCTGAGTATATTTAGGGTGTGCGCGGAGCAAAACTTCCACACTATCTGAATTTGTCATTTTCGACATCATAGTTGTAATCTACGGCCCAAAAAACCATAAGAAATCGCATTTTTGATGGGAGTAAAAATCAAGATTTATACGAGATATAGGAACCCTAAGTTAGCTCCAGGGTGCTACAACTTTCTGAAAAGGTAAAACTAATTTTGAAAAACAAACTACATAAGCGTCTTTATCACACTTAAATTAGTCAAGTATGACATTTTCTAATGCCAAAAATAAATTGTCTGGGTTCGTTACACGGCGAAAACAAAAAAAGGTAATTTTTAAGATAGCCCTTGCGCCTTTCGATAAAACTCGACAGGGTCACGTCTGAATCAGAAAATATTTTTTTTTGCGTTTTCTTTGCACAATTCTTGAAAAAAAATGTGGGAATCCTCGGATTTCTTGGGTTTTTTTGGGTCGTAGATTACAGCTATGATGTCAAAAATAACAAATTCAGATAGCGTGGAAGATATGCTCCGCGCGCACCTTTTTTTCAACGATTTTTCGATTTTTTTCAAAACCTTTGGATTTTTTTGTTTTACCAAATTTGACGATAAATTACGTAAAATTACGTTAATTTTCGATGTTTCACGTTAAGTGATGTTTTCTAGAATCAGTCATTTCACGTAATTGATTGTCAAATTTGGTGATTTAACGTAATTTTACGTAAAATGTGGTGAATTCATGGTACACTGTATTTAGCTGAATTTCAAACACTTTCAACTGAAGTCCATTTTCCTCATTAAGGGTTGATCTTAGGCACCCAGGGAACCATTTTAAAGTATAGTAAAATATCTTCAATTTGCATTTATTCAATTGGTACGAAAATCTACTGTTAACCAACTCGGCATTAGACTGCAAAAAATCTTTGCAGGTGATTTGGGGGTCGTTTAAGATAGTGTTGAAGAGTTCGGAATATTTATAAAATGGCACCCTTTCTATTATTGTGAATTACCGAGAACATTTTATGTATTCTTCTCAAAGTTCAAAATAAAATTAAAAAAAATTAAAAACAGGTAAATGTAACTATTGTTTTTACGTTTAATTTTTAAAAAAATAAATGTTCAAAAGTGCCACACTTTATTTTTTGTTGTGTTGCAATACTCGGTTTCTAAGATTCTACCTTTAAAGAGAATGATTTCAAAGCTTTTTTTTTGCTTTTTTTTTTTTCAAGTGATTCTTTCCAAAATCAAAAAAGGAAGTTTAAAAAAAAAACGTTTTTGTTAATATAAAAATTTTCGAATTTTTTTTATTTTCCAAAATCATTTTTTTTTTGTTCTGAAAAAGCTTAAAATTATGATTTAATTAAACAAACTTTTATGCCATGTACAACCGGATCCCTGAAAAAAAAAACACACCCCTTTTTCGCTAAAAGCGTACACCTGGGTGTTTTTTCTTTATTTTGTAAGCTATCTAAAATCAAAATATATCAGTAGATTCAGCATCAAAAAATCTTTAAAATGGCACCCCTTACAACTATCTGCTCAATTTATTTTCATGTATTCAAACGAGCTTTAATTTTCAAGAAACAAACACCCCCCTGTACACCCCCCTTTTATACTGATACACCCCCTATATTTTATGCACAAAAATGCATATTTTTTGGTCTTCTTATCGAATCTGAAGTTCTTTTTTCCATAAGAGTTTTTTGACGATAAAAAAACGTTACCAAAAAACGCACTTAAACGAGTAAACACTGGTTTTCGGAAACGCGTTTAAACATTTAAAATTGGATCATTTTGAGGTTTAATTTATACTCAAAAACGGCAATTCTTTTCATAATTATTTTAACACGTTAGAACTAAATAGTGATGCTGGTTAACCATGCTTTGGTTTGCCAGGTTAGCCAATTTTGGTTAACCATGTCTGGTTAGCCAAAAAATCTGGTCGACCAAATCTGGTTAACCAGAATTTTGGTCGACCAAATTTTGGTTAACCAAAAAATTGGCTAACCAGTTTTTGGTTAACCAAGATTTGGTTTGGTCGACCAAGTCGGTTGGTCGATTTTTGGTTAACCAAATTTTGAAAAAAAATCCGTTTTTTGGGACATAATTTAAGGAGAAACTACTTTAAAAATTGATTTTTTATCACCTCAAGATGAAAATAAAGGACATTTAATTTATGAACTTACATAAATTAAACAAATTATAACTAGTAACACCATGAAAAAAAAATTTATTAAAAATTTTTTTTTGGATAGATTTAAACTTTTCAACTTTTTATTAATTTTTAGAATAAAAAAGACGTTAAACACAATATTTTAATAATCCAAAAAACGAAATGTGAAAAGTTCATCATAAAATCACTATTTATACAGCCTGTTAATTTTTGTTATATCAATTTATATATATAATCGAATTTTCCAAATTTGGTTAACCAAATCGACCAAAATTGGTTAACCAAAAACTGGTTAGCCAATTTTTTGGTTAGCCAAATCTGGTTAACCAAAATTTGCTCGACCAAAAATCTGGTTAACCAGATTTGGCTAACCAAAAAATTGGCTAACCAGTTTTTGGTTAACCTGGTTTTGGTAGACCAAATTTGGTTAACCGCCTAACCAAGCTTAACCAGAATCACTAGAACTAAATAAAATGTTTAAAAAGAAAATCGAGATATTTTGTAATGTAACCAAAGCATATTAAGGTCCTTCTCATAGCAATCAATTTCAAAATCTATTAAACTCCAAGGAGGTATTTTAATCAAAATTTCTCAAGAAGTGTGTGTAGAATTCATCATTAAGCAATCCGACTTATAAGATTTTTAGAAAGAAAAAGACATTCATTTTATAAGGCTTTTAAAATAATTAAGCAAGAATTTGTTTCGTCTTTGTTTAAGTGAAAAGAGGTATACTTTTCTGCTGTTTAATAGATTTGGAAAAAAGTATCGAATAATTTAAGGGAATAATTTTATAGTCTAGCATGAATTATCGTTTTATTTTTTTTAAAAACTAAATTTAAACTCAGCTTGATGAGAGTTAGAAGATTTTTGGTCATAGATCGAAGTCTGTATTGACTTTTTCCGGATATACAGTCAAATCATACTTAGACCACTATAATTCAAATAGTTTGTATTTCATTTTTATCACTGCTTAATGGCTGTACAAAGGGTTAGATATATGTGTGACTTGACTATAGTAAAATTTAACTCAACCTTTTAAACACAACGATAGAAAAAAAATAACATTTGCTTTAAAAGTTAAAATTATAAGTAAAAGTTGTACTAAATCTTACCATAGAGAAAATTGTTTTTGATAGTTTAAATTTTGTAAATCTTTAAAAAAAAAGGAATTATCTGAAAAAAAATGTAAATTTTGTACCGTATTTTCTCGAAAATAATCACAGGTCGAAATCAGAAAATTTATCGAAAAAAATGCATTTTTTTTGACAAACTCATTATTCGAAAATAGTCACAGTTTTAGAAATGTTGATTAATTTCGAAAATCAAGAAAAAAATCTCAGAAAAAAATTATTCAAAATTATCTATTATAATTGTCTCATTTACATAAATTATTAGTCAATAAAAATACGAATATGTAAACCTATTCTTATCACCTCCCGTTGTCTCACAGTCGATGCTTTTATTTCCAGCTTTTAAAATCATTAACGTTTAAGTTTGGATAAATTTCTAAGAATAGTCGTTCTGCTTTTCGTTTAATACTTATTTGTCGTATTTACGCTAAGTTCTTCGATCTTTGACCTGTTTTTGATCCATTTGGAAACGACAGACCTATCTATTTTCAATTGTCAAGCTACTTCAGACTGGTTTTGACATTGGTCTAACAACTCAAAAGCTAATTTTTTTTACCAATAACATGGGTAGATCTACTAGACGAAACTAGTGTAAATGATGAACTCGAATTCATTTTTTAGATAGATTTTGGATTATACGACATGTTTAATCATTAGTTGAATTAGTATAATCACTAGTTGAATTAAAATATTTTACCATAATTATCTCATAATGAACAAGCATAATTAGTACCTGTGATTAATTTCGAAAAAAAATTTTGACAATATTTTTTGACTTGAATTGAAAAAATGAAACAAAAATATATTAAAAAAAAAATTCTCTATATTCAAAAATAAGCAACATGTGCTTATTTTCGAGTGTGCTTATTTTCGAGAAAATACGGTAGCTATTTTTGTTCTCGAATTTGACTCTTAAAATCAGCTTTTTTCGGCCAAGCAAGAGTTTCCTTTTTTAAACACTTAAGAACTCATGATTGGAAAAAGTTGTTTTCAATTCAATGATATCAACAAAAAAAAAAAGCTGCCATTGATGCTGCGACCAAATTAATAAGAAAAAAACACCCAAGTGTACGCTTTTAGCGAAAAAGAGGGTTGTTATTTTTTCAGGGATCCTGTACAACCTGTTATTTTTTTTCAAATTAATTATTATTCCGCCATTTTTTACTCTTCAGGTTGGTAACTAAGCGCTTGTGTTGTCTACAAATCTCTAGGATACAAATTTGTTATATAATCTCTAGTTGCCAAATAAAGTTGAACCACTCTCTTTTAATTTTAAGAGTCACCCATGGTTACAAATTTATTCGAACAAAAAAAAAATTGTTTGACTTTGGATTGAAACCCTGAAGTAATTCAACCCATGTAAAATTCTTCCCTGAGTCTCCTAAGAGATCTCAAAGAGATAAGTTCGGAGAAAATTAGAGAACTCTAGAAGATTATGCAGAGATCTATTGGAGATCTTTGTAACCTTTTCATCTAAAAGATCTCTCATTTTTCACATTCGATACTGAAGAAATATCTAGCGTCAGTCCTTAATAGATCTCTTCGAGAATCTCAAGAATTTCTCTTTAAGAGGTACATCAAGATCCAATGAGAACACACATAGATTTAATAAGAATTACATTGACAAAATTACCCAAAGAGATTCTATTTCGTATTATTCGTTTTAATTTGAATCATTCAGAATTTAATCAAATGCTTTAAAGGGAAAGATTCTAGAATTTTTATATTTTCTCAAGCAGATTCAAATATTTTAAGTTTATATTGAATCAAGAATCAATTTTAATATCAAGAAGAGTTACAAGAAAAAATCGAGTATTTTAAGAAAATTTATTCAGACTCAATAAAATGTTAGAATTTAAAAGATTTTTTAAAGAGATTTTTGATAAACATCATAGATTTTTAAAATAAAATTAGGTGTACAAGAAGCTAATTCAAATTTTATTCATTCTAAGATTTATCTTTATTGTCAAATAAGATTTAAAAATCTAGCGATTAAATTTTTCTTTATGCACTTGATTAAAAAAAAATTTAAATGGCCATTTATCATTGCAAGTTTGACAGTAAAAATTTTAACATACCTCTCATATTTGACATGGTCCAAAAAATTAACATCTTAAACTTCTAACTTAAAAGAAAATTGATTTTTTTTTTGAAATTTCTTTTTATACCAAAAATAAAATTTAATAAAAATTTAAGGTCAAATTTTTAGAAAAAATAAATTAAAGTTCAAATTAACGTTTTTATTGGACAATTTTGACCAATCAAATATTTTCCAGTTTATTAACGCAACTATCATGATTTTAGTGTTTCACTTGTATGATACCTCTTAAAACAGTTCTAAAAAATGTAAAATATGACATTGCTAAAAGTCAATATGATGTAACGAATTCAGTCGCCTCCTTCACTATACAGTACTGCCACGCTAAAGTGTTTTTACTAAAATTCACATGAAATTACGTAATTTAACGTAATTCATTTACCATATCATGTCTTCTTAAAGCATAAATTTCATTCCTAGTCAAATTACTTTCATTACTGAAGTTAACCTTTTCGAACCCATTTAAAATATTGATCATTTGAACAAGATCGCCTCTTTTTTAATAATTTAAATCTATTGTTGTAATCCCTGTTCTTGGCAGACGGTAGTAGTTGTAACCCTTCATAGAACTTCTTCCAACTTAAAGATATAAATTTTCATCATACTCAAGATGAAGCCTGACAAGCGAGGTATAAATACTTTAAATTCTTAATATTATTAGCTACGTGAATTTTAGTAAAAACACTTTAGCGTGGCAGTACTGTAAGTTTGTACTACCTAATAAAAACGCATTAATCTGAAAAGAATTATTATGAAAATTTTTTTACTATTGGCAACAAAAAAAACGATTAAAACATTCACAAAAAATTTATTAGCTTTTAGCGGATCCCTGAAAAAGTAACACCCCCCTATTTCTCTAAAAGCGTACACCTGGGTGTTTTTTCTTTATTTTGAAAGCTATCTAAAATCAAAATATATCAGTAGATTCAGCATCAAAAAATCTATTTTCAATTCAATGGTATCAACAAAATGCTAAAAAGCTGCCATTGATGCTGGGACCCAAATTAATGCGGAAAAAAAAATCCGGGTCTAATATTCTAGCTAAGCCAGTAAAAGGGATACTTTTCAAATAAATGTCCATCTCCCGTACTGGGAAACCAAACTCCTGAATATTTTTATAAATCTGGATATACAAGAGACGATTATTTACACATTTTAGTTTTTTAATTTTTAATTTCTTTCTATGTAAACGAGAGCAGAAGAAAGTCATAAAATATACTGGCAAACCACAAAATGGTTTTCAATACCTTTGTTTTTATTTGTTCTGGTTTTTATGGTAGAATTTTGATTTTTTGGTCAAATATTCGTAATTCTCAAACCTCATTTATATAGAAAACACATGTAAAATTATAAAGTGGTCAAACTCATTATTTACAATGAGAACAAGTAGGGTTAGGGTTTAGGGTAAAATTTATAACCATTGGGTCACATTTTTGAAAAGCTTCCTTTTTGCAATATGTACGATAAAAAGAAATTTTTTTTCCGCATTAATTTGAACATACATTAATTCTCGTTGAGACTTCAACTTTTTTTTTCTCAGAGAATTCTCATAAGCCTCTACGTGAATCTCCGATTTTAATTTTTTTCTCATTTATTTCTCTTCTTTTTCTACAAAAAATCTCCTTAATTTTGTTCTCAGATTATCTCTTTGACATCTCTCAGGAGAATTTGACATGGAAAGTTTATTTACTTACTCGACAGTGTGTTTTTTTTTCTGCTTTTAAGTGAGATATCTTCGTAATGAACAACAACAACAAAATATGTTTTTAAAGTTTATATTTTTGTTTAAAGTTATTTTTTTCCCAGAAAATTAATTTTAAGATTTAATCAAGTGAATTAATGTTTGATTTTAAAAAAAAAACGAATTTTATAATTGCAGCAGTTAAATTTTATTTTTTTAATTCTGATTTGTTAAGACATTTTAATTAGGTTTTTTCTTTTTACAATGTAACAAATTTGGACAAAAAATAATCCAAAATGGCGGAATTTGCAAGAACCTAATTTTATTTGAAATCCTTAAATTCTCTCAAGTTACTTGTTTTGGGACCTAATTTATTTTTTTATCATAACTTATTTTCGAAAATTATCTTCAGTGAATTGGGCCCAGTCAACACAAGTTTGTTGGGTCATTAATGAGAAATCTTAATGATCAACTAAGGAGCAACCTGCATTTTCAATCGCTTTCATTAATGGAAATGTAATAAAAACCTTAGTTTTTCATTAATTTAGCTTTTTTTATTTAATATTTTAAGGGTCATATTTATTCTGAGTTTATTTAGGGTGTGCGCGGAGCAAAACTTCCACACTATTTGAATTTGTCATTTTCGACATCATAGTTGTAATCTACGGCCCAAAAAACCATAAGAAATCGCATTTTTGATGGGAGTAAAAAATCAAGATTTATACGAGATATAGGAACCCTAAGTTAGCTCCAGGGTGCTACAACTTTCTGAAAAGGTAAAACTAATTTTGAAAAACAAACTACATAAGCGTCTTTATCACACTTAAATTAGTCAAGTATGACATTTTCTAATGCCAAAAATAAATTGTCTGGGTTCGTTACACGGCGAAAACAAAAAAAGGTAATTTTTAAGATAGCCCTTGGGCCTTTCGATAAAACTCGACAGGGTCACGTCTGAATCAGAAAATATTTTTTTTAGCGTTTTCTTTGCACAATTCTTGAAAAAAAATGTGGGAATCCTCGGATTTCTTGGGTTTTTTTGGGTCGTAGATTACAGCTATGATGTCAAAAATAACAAATTCAGATAGCGTGGAAGATATGCTCCGCGCGCACCTTTTTTTCAACGATTTTTCGATTTTTTACAAAACCTTTGGATTTTTTTGTTTTACCAAATTTGACGATAAATTACGTAAAATTACGTTAATTTTCGATGTTTCACGTTAAGTGATGTTTTCTAGAATCAGTCATTTCACGTAATTGATTGTCAAATTTGGTGATTTAACGTAATTTTACGTAAAATGTGGTGAATTCATGGTACACTGTATTTAGCTGAATTTCAAACACTTTCAACTGAAGTCCATTTTCCTCATTAAGGGTTGATCTTAGGCACCCAGGGAACCATTTTAAAGTATAGTAAAATATCTTCAATTTGCATTTATTCAATTGGTACGAAAATCTACTGTTAACCAACTCGGCATTAGACTGCAAAAAATCTTTGCAGGGGATTTGGGGGTCGTTTAAGATAGTGTTGAAGCGTTCGGAATATTTATAAAATGGCACCCTTTTTATTATTGTGAATTACCGAGAACATTTTATGTATTCTTCTCAAAGTTAATTAAAATTAAAAAAAATTAAAAACAGGTAAATGTAAATATTGTTTTTACGTTTAATTTTTAAAAAAATAAATGTTCAAAAGTGCCACACTTTATTTTTTGTTGTGTTGCAATACTCGGTTTCTAAGATTCTACCTTTAAAGAGAATGATTTCAAAGCTTTTTTTTTGCTTTTTTTTTTTTCAAGTGATTCTTTCCAAAATCAAAAAAGGAAGTTTAAAAAAAAAACGTTTTTGTTAATATAAAAATTTTCGAATTTTTTTTATTTTCCAAAATCATTTTTTTTTGTTATGAAAAAGCTTAAAATTATGATTTAATTAAACAAACTTTTATGCCATGTACAACCGGATCCCTGAAAAAAAAACACACCCCATTTTCGCTAAAAGCGTACACCTGGGTGTTTTTTCTTTATTTTGGAAGCTATCTAAAATCAAATTATATCAGTAGATTCAGCATCAAAAAATCTTTAAAATGGCACCCCTTACAACTATCTGCTCAATTTATTTTCATGTATTTAAACGAGCTTTAATTTTCAAGAAACAAACACCCCCTGTACACCCCCTTTTATACTGATACACCCTCTATATTTTATGCACAAAAATGCATATTTCTTCTTATCGAATCTGGAGTTCTTTTTTCCATATCTATAGCTATTTTTGTTCTCGAATTTGACTCTTAAAATCAGCTTTTTTCGGCCAAGCAAGAGTTTCCTTTTTTAAACACTTAAGAACTCATGATTGGAAAAAGTTGTTTTCAATTCAATGATATCAACAAAATGCTAAAAAGCTGCCATTGATGCTGCGACCAAATTAATAAGAAAAAAACACCCAAGTGTACGCTTTTAGCGAAAAAGGGGGTTGTTATTTTTTCAGGGATCCTGTACAACCTGTTATTTTTTTTCAAATTAATTATTATTCCGCCATTTTTTACTCTTCAGGTTGGTAACTAAGCGCTTGTGTTGTCTACAAATCTCTAGGATACAAATTTGTTATATAATCTCTAGTTGCCAAATAAAGTTGAACCACTCTCTTTTAATTTTAAGAGTCACCCATGGTTACAAATTTATTCGAACAAAAAAAAAATTGTTTGACTTTGGATTGAAACCCTGAAGTAATTCAACCCATGTCAAATTCTTCCCTGAGTCTCCTGAGTATCTGAGAGGTACGTTTTGAATTAATTTCAATATAACCAAGATTTTTTTTTCAAAGATTTTTCTCTTCCATAGGGGAGAAAAAATTTTTTTTTGAACGTTAATCAATTTTTCAACAAGATCCTGCATCCTAAAGAATTAACTTCTTCAAAATTTTCAATAAAATCAAAAGAAAAATTTAGAAAAAATTATATATGGTATTTTCAGATACATTTGATTGTTCGACTTGAACAGAACCTTCTGTCTAAACCAAAAAAAAATTCAAGTCAGAAGAATTTGAAATACGATTTTGATAGATCTAATGCCATGGAAAATTTCTTGAAAGTTTCAGTCCAAAAGGTTTATTTAGTGATTTTTTTCAATACGATTTTTCTTAATTTGCGTCAAATTGACCCCACTGGTGCTTCTTTTGTTAAATAGTCTTGAAAATCTAGAAGTTCAAAAGTTTAATTATCAAACATGAATTATTTATGTAGTCGAATTTTTCGTCTTAAACTCCGCCTTTTTTTCTTTTAAAGTCCGTTTAAGAAATTATGCGAAATTGAAAAACCAATAAACGTTAATGAAACTAAAAAAAAAATCTTTCATTGAACTTTTCTTAAACTTTGAATGTTTCATTTAGTAACCACTAATGATGATTAAGAATTGACTGGGCGTTAATTATTTAATTTTTATTTTTTATTACTTTAAGAGTTTAATGTTAAGATTCACGAAGCAGAGCTTTTAACATGCGAGTAACGAAACGTTAGTTTAAAGTTGCTCCAACATCTGAAAAACAAAAAATTTTAAAATCCAGAGAGCTTAGGATCCAACAATGGTAAAAAACATTTACGATAATCACGTTTATAAATAAACTAATCGTTATAAGAAGTAATATGATAAATTTTAACCTATTTTCATACATAGAACCAGGGGTATCAGTAAGAAAAATTTTCAACACAAGGTCCATTTTAAGAAAAAAACATGTACATACCCCCTCTCTATGTAAGAAAATGATATAGAAGCCGAAATTTTGGCCCCGACCCCCCTCCTTCAAATCTATTTACAACAAAATATTAAAATTTTAACGTATTTTTTCACAGATAACATAATTTTTTTGACTGGAGTGAAGTTTTCAATTGAATTAATTAATAAATTGATTTAGTTAAAAAATAACTCAATAAAAAAAATATTAAACTCAATAATTTTTTTTTTCAATTTTTTTAAACAATGGTTTTTATTGTTTAAGAATTATTGACTTTTTTTCTTGTAATATTTTTTTCGTTAGTCGGTTACTTGTAAGAAAACTTGTATATTCTAATTTTTTAACATTTTTTTAATGTTCAGTGTTAAATCCACCTTTTCGCACTACGACTAATCAAAGTTATTGATGTTGAAATACCGTGAGCCCCAGACTACACGCTGCATTGGGAATAGTAAACATTTGGATTAACACCTTCTGAATAAAAGATTAGTGTACCCTTTATTGATTCCAAGATAGGTTCATTAAGAAATTCAGCGAGGCCTCATTAAATAGTAATCCCTTAAGGTGTGAAAAGAATAAAATAATTTCAAATTTCAAAATTTTGCATAATAATACTGCAAGTACTTAAAGTCGAATAAGTGACCCATTGATCGAATAAGAAGCATAGCCCTCGGTTAATAACTAAATATCTATTAAATTAACTTAGTAAATCTTCCCTGATAATACAGTATAGTTTTTGAAAAAAAAACATATCGTACCAAAACTTCGACAGTCTTGTATTTATTTGCTGCCAATACTCTTGAGAGTGTTGGGTGGCGAATATTAGGACCGTAGTTCAATTCCCCTCGACTTCTAAAAAGTTCAGGCAACAAAAAAAAATCTTTGAAATACCGTTTATCTTTAATAGTAGCAACAAGGTAATTTAATTCAAGTTCAAGTTTCTAACATGTAACCAACTAACAAAAAAAATATTTAATATAAGAAAATAAGTCAATAATTCTTAAACAATAAAAACCATTATTTAAAAAAATTGAAAAAAAAATTATTGAGTTAAATATTTTTTTTATTGAGTTATTTTATAACTCAATTAACTCAATTTTTAATTCAAGTGAAAACTTCACCCCAGTATTTTTTTGTATACTAAGATTTAAAAGTTGAATTGCCGCTTTTTTAAGAAGAAAATGGGTTTGATAATTTTTTTTTTGAAAAAAAAAAAAAATTTTCTCATGGGGGTCTAAGAGGAGTGAGTTTAAGAGACTAATATTTTTATTAAAAAAAAAATTAACATATGTTTTTTGGTTGGTCTTTTATTTTTTTTATTAGCCAATTATATTTGCGATTATCTTTGATACTTTTTGTTTTAACAAATCAATTACTTGGGTCTCGAAGCAAATCGGATTTTTTCAGTCCAAAACTGAACGATCTTTTGTTGTTACCGTAATCCCCCGCAAGGTCCCCCATGGGGGAAGTCAGGTTTAGACCCTTTGTTCCGTTTTCGAAAAAATTCAATTTTTATAAAAATGATATAAGCAAATAGTTTTAACTTAACTATGAGAAGTAAGACATTTTTTTTCTTGCCAAATATTCCCATTTTAATGCTAATGACGTGCATTGGGGAGGGGGGATTGTGCGGGGGATTACGGTAATAAACTCGTCACCGCCGCTCGTTTCTCGCAATCAATCAAAGTAAAAGAGAGAGAGATTTTTTATCTTGAAAAATTGTCTCTTTATTTTTGATAATTCATCATTCTTTTTTTCATTTATTTATGACTTGGTATGATCAAATTTTTAATACTGATTCAAAAGCGTGCTTCCAAATTGTAAGGACTTACCAAGCCAGTCTACAATATTATTGTAAATTTCAACTTGCCTTAAAAAGGGAGTCTGCTTTTGATTTGGACGACATACAGTAATATACAGTAATGTAAGTTTTTGAGGGTCGTTAGAGAAGTTTTGGACAGGATCGATGATTGCTTCATCCCTTGAAGAAACTTGCCAACTATCGAGACGATATTTTCAAAAAATATTTAAAAAAAGAGCAACAAGCGTTTTTTTAAGATTTTATTTTAAAATAAAACTCAAGTCAAACCCTTGCCCAAAACTTCTCTAACGACCCTCAAACACTCCACTAACACCAAGTTAACACTTAGCAAACACTAATCTAACGATCCTCCAACATCACTATAACGACCCTACAAAACTAGTGTAACGCATTTTTGTTTTTTCAACAATTTTATTCTACTTTTGTTCTTTTGCTTACACACTCTACTACAATTACTGATGCTATCCTTGAGTAATCCATGGATTCAGTCTAAGGTTCTAAGATCAATACCTCTGAACGCGGTCTTCGGACCGACATTGACACTTGCCTTTAGCAGTGTATTGGAGATTATCAAACTGGAACTTTCACTGTAGTTTCAATACTCCAGGGAGACATTGATTGTCTCTAGAGAAATGAAAGACAAGCAGCAGAAACAGCATGCTACAGAAAAGCCTCTATACAAGGTACTGAAGTTGAGAATCTCGAAAAATCCGTGTTTCCGAACTGAAAAAGAGAACAACCACAACTTGTGGCAAAACTCGGAAGTTAATTTTAGCTGTTACTTACCCCAAAGGTATCCGACTGAAATTTACTAGTAATCACCTAGAGTTTACTCAGGCGCTCCTTTTATTCATTTAAACAAGTATTGTGTCGCTACGCTCCTTTTACAAAGCGACTTCACAACGAATCAAAGATGATAATTTTTTGACTAACAAAGAAGATATTTAGTTGAATTTTTAATAAATATGAATGTCTTTTAATTTCATCCAAAAGTTCTAAGTCAGGTTGTAGTTCAAAAAGACTTTCACTAAAATCTCTTAGAATATACCAGCCATTCCATGATTCTTTCTGTATTTTCGCCTGTGATTGATGTAGACTTTGACAAACTGATTATATTAATGCTACTTATTTTTGCATATTTGAATTTTATAGTTTTTGGTAAAAAATTTGGTTTGTTTAGTAGTTTGTAATTATATGAGTGTTTATTTGATATGAGTTAAAATATATACTATCTCTATGATGTTAGTTTATGAGGTTATAGTTTCATAGACAAAGACTTAATTTAAGATTTTGTTATGATTCATTTTGATGTTATGGTTATACAAAATTTTGTTATATTGTTTGTTATAGAGGGAATTAGTAATGTGGAAACTTTCTGATTCAATGTTAGTTATGAAGATTTAAAAAGAAAGTAATGTAGTTTTAGTAGAAAAATTGATCGAAAAATTCCCAAGACATTAACAAAGCTTCGCTTTGCATAATATTGGATACTGTTCAAACTTTCACTGGCTCAAACTCCATATTGACTCTAAACATGTCTTCTTTAATCTATTAAAAAATTCCGTCTCATAACAAGATATATATATTCATGATGTAAATTTGTAACCAAAAAGCATCAAATAAATACCACATATTCGTTTATCATTTCAAAAGTCTTTCAAGCAAAACAAAATAAAGTTAAACAAATTCACACTTAAAACAATTCGATGTTGTTTAACTCATAAGAAACCCATTTTCAATTTTTTTTTATCTACAGTACATACTAAAACTAACTTGTACGTTTTCTTTCCTTTCCTCTTCCTTTCCCCTTCCTTGCCCCTTCCTTTCCCCTTCCTTGCCTCTTCCTTTCCCCTTCCTTTCCTCTTCCTCAACCTTTTCCTTTCCTTTCCTCACTTGTTTTCTTTTCCTTTCCTGAGTTTTCCTCACGAATAAATTATCTAAATTATTCATGCAATAAAACGCAATTTTCAAATTTTTATTTAGTACATGCATTAAAAAAAAAAATTGATGGACATTTTTGAACTTTTATGAACTTTTTAACGTATTATTTTAAAAATTATTTTCTTCACAGGAAATGAGAGGAAAAGAAGAGTTGAAGAAGAGGAAAGGAAAGGAAGAGGTAAGGAAGAAGTGAGGAAGGGGAAAGGAAGAGGAAAGGAAGAAGTGAGGAAGAAGAAAGGAAGGGGAAAGGAATAAATCGCGTACAAGTTAGTTTTAGTATGTACTGTATTTAATCAGAATACTTAATATAACCAAATTTTCAAAATAATTGTAATTATTTTGTCCAAAAAAATGTTGCTGTATCTTTATAGTTTTTTTATTTTTTTTTAATATTGTTAATGGATATTTTAATTTGGAAATATCATTACACACTTTTGCCTAAAAATCTATTGTTGTTTGAATCTTATGGATCGAAATGTTTAGGAAAAGCAGAACACATATTTACAAAGCTTCGATTTGAATTGCTAATGGTTTTACTAAGAGAAAAATTAATTTAATTTATTTTGCTAATGGTTATGGTTATAAGCAAATAGATACACAGTTTAACTTAGACAAATTTTTATATGTATTAATGGATCGAAAAGTTTAGGAAAAGCAAAACACATATTTACAAAGCTTCGCTTTAATAAAAACTAATCTTTTGCACAAAAAAGTAACTATAATATAAATTCTTATTCTTCATCAAGTCACCAATTAGAGCTTATTTTAAAGTATAAATTATAACTAAGGCTCAAGAAGTGAAGTGTTAGCAACAACTTAAGTTAGTTCTACTAGATACCAACAAAGTCTATTCAGCCGCTAACAATTGTTTCAAGTTTGTTATAGAGGGAATTAGCAATCTTGAGTCTTTCTTATTCAATTTTAGTTATGATGATAAAAAGAAAGTAATGTAGTAAAATCGATGGAAAAATTCCCAAGACATTAAATAAGCTTCGGCTCAGGATACAGAATTTAGTTTGAATGGTGTACAAATTCCAAATGTCAGTAGCTTAGAATATCTCGGTCTTCCTATTGGTGACAAAGATGTATTGAGTGTATACATTGAAAACAAGTGGAAGTGTGTTGAGAAGAGTTTTTACTCCTTGTATGGACTAGGTTGTAAGCCTAGAAGCTCTTGTCCTGAGCTTGTTGCTTTTCTTTACAAACAATTCTGCCAATCGATCATCAGGTATCATTTGGACACCGTACTTATTAGTGACAAGAAACTAAGTGAATTAGAGGTAAGACAAAACTTACTTTTCAAGAAAACCTTTGGTTTGCACAAGTATACTAGGTTTAGACCACTCTTTGAGGCTCTAAAAGTTGAAAGAGTGGAACAAATTTATTATAAACATAAAATATTCTTCCTCAAGCAGTTGTTGAATAGTCCTCTTTGTCGGGATGTTTTTTTCACTTAAGATTGACTTATGTAGTTTTGATCCAGCCAATACATCGTTTTGTAAATAGTTAAGCAATGTTGAAAAGAAGATCCACATTGATTGTACGGAGTATAGTTTCAAAACAAGTATCTCAACGATCGACTTCTTATTCAGAGAGTAAAATAGGGGTCTTGTTGACTCAGTCAGGTCTGTTGTCTCTCATCTGAAGCAGGTGTTTACACAAAATTTAGACTTTTTTTACTTTTATAATTTGTTAAAATTGCTTTTAAAGCTAGACTTTAGTCGTGTAACTTAATTTTTGTACATTCTTTTTTTATTTTTTTTGTAAATTATTTTTATACTTTTTTTAGAATTTTTTTTACTTTGATTTGTCTATGAGGCTTAAACAATAATAAATAACAAAATAACAAAATAAGAGAAAAATTAATTTAATTTATTTTGCTAATGGTTATGGTTATAAGCAAATAGATACACAGTTTAACTTAGACAAATTTTTATATGTATTAATGGATCGAAAAGTTTAGTAAAAGCAAAAAACATATTTACAAAGCTTCGCTTTAATAAAAACTAATCTTTTGCACAAAAAAGTAACTATAATATAAATTCTTATTCTTCATCAAGTCACCAATTAGAGCTCATTTTAAAGTATAAATTATAACTAAGGCTCAAGAAGTGAAGTGTTAGCAACAACTTAAGTTAGTTCTACTAGATACCAACAAAGTCTATTCAGCCGCTAACAATTGTTTCAAGTTTGTTATAGAGGGAATTAGTAATCTTGAGTCTTTCTGATTCAATGTTAGTTATGATGATAAAAAGAAAGTAATGTAGTAAAATCGATGGAAAAATTCCCAAGACATTAAATAAGCTTCGCTTTGAATTACAAAGGTGGCAAAAACAATCAAAAAAACCAAATCTACTTTTTTTAAAAGTTTTCCGATAGGAAGATTAAAAGAAGCCATTTTGTTTTCAAAAATAAAAAAATATTTTCGGTGGGGTTTCTTTTCAATTTGATAACTTTTGAATTAAAAAATGTTTAACTATAAAAATTATTTTTTTAAATTTTTTAGAAAATTATTTTAGTAATTTGAAAAAAAACAGGTAAAAAAATGAGCCAAGATTCATTATCACCATTTTACAATTATAGATCACAAATACTCGAACGCGCCGCCGATGTCGAAGCCATAATGAAAGAAATCGATGAGTTGTTAAAGAACGAAGAAAAAGAAAGAAGTGATTTGATAGATGCTAAAGACGCTGAGATTAAAGAGTTACGTCGTCGTATTAAAGAGTTAATGGACGATTATGATGAGTTGACTAAAATGAAAAATAATTTACAAGACGAAATTGATACGTATAGAAAGTTATTGGACGATAATGAACTACCAGAGGGTCGTATAAGTTCTCAAGTCATGAAATTTTCTGTAGAAGAACCAATGAGAATGTGTGTTGAAGAACGCCTGAGAAAGAACCCATGAGTTGAAGACACCCTCTTTTTTTAAGAATAGGTAGTAGATCTTTTGAATGAAAAAAAAAATTTGATTAATTTTTTTTCATTATTACATTATTATTATTTAAAAAAGACTTGATTTTAGATAGAATAAATTTTAATTTTTAACTTTCGATTTACTTGTCAACAAGCTTAAAAGGCTCCTCTTCTATACAAGCTCTAGTAAGAGGAAAGAATGAAAACAGATGATTTTAGCGATAAAAGTTTTATTTGAAAATACTAAAAGTTGAAAAAAACAATGTTTTCACCAAATTAATTGAACTTTTATAGTTCATTACTTTTTAATATGATTCACTTTATTTACCATATGGAACAACCCAACCTCCCCATGGACGTGACCATCCACCACCCCATCCTGAGCCTCTCCATGGACGAGACCGAAGTTATATAAAATAAAAAAACTTACTTTAATGTTTTAAAAACGACAAGTCGTCCTCCCATTTTCACATCCGGGCTTGGAACCGGCAATGGCATGGTTCCAAGCCACTCATCCGAGCCGAAGCTGCGAACTCGACAACTATCCTGACTAGCTTGGAACCACAAACCAGGCGCATTCTACATCTTGTAGAATATTTAACTTTGTTACCAGAGCTACACCTATTGCTAAATGGGTCTGCTGTAAAACAAGTTCTTGCACCAGTTGCCAGACTATTATCCGGAGTGATGGTCAATGCCAGCGGGACTCCAATACGACAAGACACGGACGCGATCCGTAGATCCACGTACCCGTAATACAGCACATTTTGAACAGTGTTAGAATGACAGCACAATTGCCGTCCCTCCCATTTTCACATCCAGGTTTTCACTTGTTACTATGCCGAATGATATAATGTAATTACTCGATTCTCGTAATTACTCGAAAAAATGCATTAAAAGATTCAAGTACCGTAAATATTTGTTTTCTAACGCGGCACTAAAACCCCGAAAATTTGGTTTTGGTTACCAAAAAAAATTAATTTTTCCCCAAAAAAAAATATTCATTCTTGCATTTTTCTATACGTGAAGCTTCTTGGACCCAAAAGTAATAATATAAGAAAATAATTCGCCAGAAAATAGCAAGTTTGGTACGCACTAAAAAACAAGTTTTCGGGATTTTAGTACCGCGTTAGAAAACAAATATTTACGGTATGTTGAAAATTAATTTCTCTTCCGTAGAGATTTCGTATTTCAGACGTAATTTTTTTAAAATTTATTCCGATCAAAATTGGTCAATAAAGCAAATGTAATGAGACGTATTCAGCCAGCTCGTCGTGCAAAGCAATTTTAAATCTAAAAAAAAAAAAATATATATTTTAAGAAACGTTTAAATAATGTGATAATGTGAAGAAAAAAAAAGTAAAAAAAAAATTAAGAAAATTTTTTGGATGAAATTTAAGAAAGAAAAAATGATGTAATCTCAACGTTAAATTTGTAAGCGTGAGAAAATTAGCTCAGGGAAAGAGTATATGATGTCAAGACAAAAATTTTGTCATCATGATAATTTATGTTAGGATTTATTTTTTGTATTTTTGATGTTATTTTTAAAAAATCAAGGGACGATTTTATCTTAAGGGGGGAGGTATGTTGTACGGAGTGCATAATCTGATTGAAAGATGTTATGTAAAAAGGCAACAAGATTTTATTATATTAGTGAGACTTTATTTCAATGATTTTATGTTAAAAGGCACGCGTTGCATTCATGGAATCACGCGTTGCAAATTCACTATTTAATATTTTGTTTTTGTTTATTTGTTTATGTTTTTATGATTTCATTTTAGTTTTTATTTCACTTTCAATTTTACTTTAGTTTGTTATCAATAAACGTTTTCAACAAGAATCGTTCGTCACATTTATTCCCACCCGTCCGACCCTCGTCCCACGTATACCAAATACCTGAAGAAATCGTTTTTTTTTTAATTCCTAAAAAAAATACTTCAGCTATTGGATGAACTTACCGATAAATATATCAATACTGGCTTGGAAAAATCTGCTTCAGTTGTTGTTCGACTAGTTAGTGAATACAAAAGACTTTTCAACTCATTAAATGGTAATACTCCAACTCCTTTTAGTTTTTTTTGCTTAAGGAGTCGACCAGTGATTCACTAAATTAAAAAATACAGGATATGAAAAAAAAATTGAGAGTACAGTGGACTCGCTTTAATCCGAATTTTTCAGAATTTCGAATAAAATTTGTCTCCCTATTAGGTATCGATCCATGTAATTTTACGGGTTTAATCCGGATTAATTCATCCGAACTCAATTTTCTGGCTTCGAAAATGTTCGGATTAAACCCGTAAATTTACAGAGATCTGAATGGGTGACAATTTTAACAGAACTG
Organism: Brachionus rubens; assembly: GCA_022207745.1. Lineage (NCBI taxonomy): Eukaryota > Metazoa > Rotifera > Eurotatoria > Ploima > Brachionidae > Brachionus > Brachionus rubens. Next base: position 168,832 of record JAJVHD010000063.1, read on the forward strand.
GTAAAAAATCCGGATTAACGTGGTTCCGATTAAAGTGAGTCGACTGAAGTCATATTCACTACAGTAGACAAGAAACAAGAAGAACGAAAACGAGCACTCGCTCGTCGCAGAGCTAAAGAACAAGCTAGACGACACACGCCTGAACCAGTCGAAGGTCGCAAACATATTCCAATACAAACAGAATTGTATCTAGAGGAGTTGTCCGATCGAGTCGAGGAAGTAGACGTCGATGTTCAAACCGACGCTTTTCTCGACAGACCTCCATCTCCTCTTTTCATTCCAGCTAAGACTGGTGTTGACCAAGCTACACAAATATTAGAAGGTTAGCTATTCGATTTTGACAAAGAAGTCAAACCAATTCTAGAAGTCTTAGTCGGAAAGACAATCGAACAAAGTTTATTAGAAGTTATGGAAGAAGAAGAGCTAGCTCAATTGAGAAAACAACAACGAGAATATGAAGAGTTGCGCAATGCTGAAAAAGTCGAACAAAAACGATTAGAAGAACAAGAGAGACGTTTGAGAGAAGAAAAACATCGTCGTATGAAACAAGCGGCAGACATTGCTTGCATGGCTTGTTTTCCTGAGCGCTCGTTTTCAGTCTTCTCCTTTATTTTTGTATAATTTATTTTCTTTCGATTCTTTCTTCTTAAATTTTTTGTAATTTCCTGACCTTACCTCATCCCTTAAGCTTGAGCTATGCCATGCTTCGCATACAGCTGGTTTGCCTAGGCTCATGGGATTCGGGTATAAATACGGTCGTTTTTCTTTTTATTTTTTAGTTTTTGAAGCTTTTTAAAATAAAAACAAGCTTGGTCTGTCCATTTGTCAGCGCCAGGCTTAAACATTAAACATAATAGACTACGTGGCCAGCGGTCAAGCTAGAACCACAATGTTTTTATTAATTTAAAATGAAAAAGCTGAAAAATAAAATAAAATGAAGTTATATTTATACTGTCCATTATGTAGCCATGGCGTATACAGACTGGTCATCTGACCTAGTCCATGATATGCCTCGAAGGGGCGTCGGCAGGGTTAGCTGCCGATGGCACATAATGTACAGTTAAATGGACTAGGTCAGATGACCAGTCTGTATACGCCTAGGCTCATCCCTTAAGCTTGAGCTATGCCATGCTTCGCATACAGCTGGTTTGCCTAGGCTCATGGGATTCGGGTATAAATACGGTCGTTTTTCTTTTTATTTTTTAGTTTTTGAAGCTTTTTAAAATAAAAACAAGCTTGGTCTGTCCATTGGTCAGCGCCAGGCTTAAACATTTTGGACAGTATAAATAATAACATTTTGGACAGTATAATTGCTGCTTGGAGACATGGAAGAGCGAACTGGGTGAAGTTTATGGCGAACAAATGGAGTTGGGAACCGTTTTTTGCCATGGTTACACTCATGGCTCTATATAGTCAAGTGTACCATTTAACTGTACATTATGTGCCATCGGCAGCTAAATGTTTAAGCCTGGCGCTGACCAATGGACAGACCAAATCGGCCAAATAACTTTTAGCGAAGCATGGCATAGCTCAAGCTTAAGGGATGAGGTAAGGTCAGGAAATTACAAAAAATTTAAGAAGAAAGAATCGAAAGAAAAAATTATGTTTAAGCCTGGCGCTGACCAATGGACAGACCAAATCGGCCAAATAACTTTTAGCGAAGCATGGCATAGCTCAAGCTTAAGGGATGAGGTAAGGTCAGGAAATTACAAAAAATTTAAGAAGAAAGAATCGAAAGAAAAAATTATGTAAAATAAAAACAAGCTTGGTCTGTCCATTGGTCAGCGCCAGGCTTAAACATTTTGGACAGGCCAAATCGGCCAAATAACTTTTAGCGAAGCATGGCATAGCTCAAGCTTAAGGGATGAGGTAAGGTCAGGAAATTACAAAAAATTTAAGAAGAAAGAATCGAAAGAAAAAATTACGTAAAATAAAAACAAGCTTGGTCTGTCCATTGGTCAGCGCCAGGCTTAAACATTTTGATAATTTAAAATGTTTAAGCCTGGCGCTGACCAATGGACAGACCAAGCTTGTTTTTATTTTACGTAATTTTTTCTTTCGATTCTTTTATACCCGAATCCCATGAGCCTAGGCAAACCAGCTGTAAATAAAAACAAGAGAGAAAAAGCACGCAGTACTCGAAAACGAAACGGCTGAAAAATTGGCTGCTAAAGCTTTCGCTAAAAGTTATTTGGCCGATTTGGTGCCATCAGTGTTCAATAATCTCAGGGAGAATGGTTATTTCTACGATCCTGTACAAAGAGATTTGGAATCTGGTTTCATGCCATGGATTATGGATAGCACCATGAGCGAGTTAGATCAAATGATGGTTGGTAGATTGTTATTGGACAGTTTATTAAGAGAAGTAGTTCAAACTCGATTCGATGAATACGAAGAATTAAAAGCCAAACAAATTGAAATGCTTAATAATCAGCAAGAAATCGATGATTCTCTATCACAACCATTAGTACAAGCAGAGTCTAATTTGGATACCACAGCATTACAAGCTGAAACTTTGGAAGAACCACAAGAAGAATCTAATGGTGATGAGTATAATGATTTTAATGAAGATGTCGAATAGAAAAAAAAAAAAATTTTTTTTATTTTTTGTTTATTTTTTTCCCGATTTTTTTAAATAAATTATTATTTTTATCAAGTTTGGTTACTTGACAAATTAAGGTTCCGGCTAATCAAAACTTTGCTATTTCGATATCAGATTCGAAACCTGTGTCCCAAAAAAAATGTATTTTTTTATTTTTCGAAGAAACAAATTTTTATAACCCCCTCCGCTAGTTTAATAAAACAAGAGTAAATTGGTCACCATTTCTGGCCGATATCTCAGCTATTTGATCATGAATCGTTCATAATGGGCATATATTCTAAAAGCGCATATTCTAATCTACAAAATAATGTGTCCTTCAGAAACTAGACAAAATTCTGCAATAAAAATTGGGGGTATTTAGTATTTTGAAGGACGAGATTCGATTATGTACATTTTTCTGCTTTTTTTCTAGGATAAAAGCAAACATTATTTTTTTTCCGCACTATTAAACACATCATCTTGTAGATTAGAATATACGCTTTTAGAATATATGCCCATTATTAACGATTCATGATCAAATAGCTGAGATATCGGCCAGAAATGGTGACCAACTTATTTTTGTTTTATAAAACAGGCGAATGGGGTCAAAGAAAATACATTTTTAGAGGTTTTTTGGGACGCAGATTCCGTCTTTCATATCATTTTTTTGTCCGTTTTGTCCGTCATATATTGTTTTTTCCTTATGATACGGGTATTAGCGTTAACTAGAGCTTATTAGCTATCAGACCATATCTTAAAATCAATAGTAGCTGTTTTTAATCATGATATCTTAAGGGCATTGTGAAGTTTAGTACAAAAGAACAGAACAATTTTGAAAAATTGAAATAATTTTTTGTCTGTTGGTCTTATGATGGATCTGCGCATGTAACACAGTGTAACAAACTTTGTTACACCATTGGGCAACCTCTGCTAAATTTATGCAAAGTCTCTGCAAAATGCACACTATTAAAAAGTATTGAAACTAAATGCGCAATTAGACTGCAGAGTTTTTGCAGAGTTTACTCAGTGGTGTAACAAAGTTTGTTACACTGTGTTACATGCGCAGATCCATCATAAGACCAACAGACAAAAAATTATTTCAATTTTTCAAAATTGTTCTGTTCTTTTGTACTAAACTTCACAATGCCTATCTTAAGGGTTTAAAAATAGCACCATGGTATTAGGCTGCAAAAAAACGATAATCCTTCCTTCCAATTGATTGCTTCTAAAATAAAAATAATGTGCATTTTAAAAAATGTCGAGCCAACGAGAGCTCAAGTCCTGGTTTGCCGAATTAGAGCTACTCAAATTTTGAAAATGAGAACTCTTAAGTTCACATGAAAATTATAAATTTCTAATAATAATATAAAAATTTTAGAATATCGTGATGCAACTTTTTGCTCACATTTTTTTTATGGAATTTTCAAATTTTTTAATTAGACATTCCACAAAACTCGTGGGTTACCCGTGCAAACACAAGCATGTGTATCTTTAGATAAAATTTTTCTTCGTCAGAATTAAATTGAGAGTTATCACACGATTCATGTTTGCAATTAATTTAAAGACACCTTAATCTAATTTAGTCTAATTTAAACTAAAGGTTCAATTGTTTAGAAAGTCTTGAAAACTTGCACAAATAAACAAATTTCTTATTCTAAAACAAACAAACAAAAAAATTAATTTTTTGTTCGTAGCAAATGAATCGAAAACAAAAACTATAACCAAAAATCATTCAACTTAATCGATTCATGATTATTCATCTTTTAAGAAACTCAAGCGAATAAGAACAATTAACAGAGTCCATACACACACACACACATACTTCAAGTTAGTTATCTATTGTAGAAATTTTTTTCCCCCTTTTATTTTTTAAGTATATTGCAATAAATATTTGGTTTAAATCTCTTAAGATTTTGTTTTGATTTTTTGCGATTAATTGAATTAAAGATTGTTTGGGTGAAACAGAATATACCCCTAGAATATTTGCTTTATTCAAGTGTTAATTTTTGTTGATAGTTTAACTAATTATTAAATATTAAATTTGACTGGACACTCGTTCATTCGTAAAAAAAAAAACTACTGGTTAAGCAGAAATTACATAAAGGGTTCGATTGGAAGTGCGCTGATAAACTTTTTTGACTGTAATTAAAATCCTATTTGTTAAATTTTTTTTATTGTTGCGTTTTTGAAAATTGTTTTCTTTGTTGTATCTAGGACTTTAAAAACTTATTTCCGAATCGATTGTTTAATAAGTTGACTTTCAAGGATCGCGAGAATATTTTATCAAATGTTGAGAGTTTTTTGTTCGTTTTTTTTTTTTAATTAAGTTGAACTTAAACCTAGTCAAATTGAATATAACACCAGGCGTCATATGACGTAGTCATTATCTCTCAATTGATGCATCTTGTGAGACCCGGAGCAAGATAAAAAAATTGAAAGGGTTTTAGAGACTTTGTTTGATGTTGACTCAAGAGCATATTGTTTTTGTAGAGAACGTGGTAAAAATTTAACAAGTCCTTCGATTAGATATGAAATAAATTATTTAGACCAGATGGAATCCGTTATAACATATGTTATTTTATGTTAAGTTTCGACCAATTCAAGTCCCAGTGTTAATGTTGTACAATGCAATTTATTTCTGTTGTTATTTTATTATGAGTTCCAAAAAGTTTAAGAATCCCAGCATCAAGCTGCTAAAAGCGAAGGGATAGGTATTAAACTTTTGATTTTTTAACGGTTATCCCTAAAACGCGGAATTCGTTAGATTAATTTTGAAAATTAAATCAAGTCAATGCTAGAGACGCCATGAAATAGAATTTTAAATAACTACGAGTAAAGAAAGTAGTTCAAGCCAGGCTACGAGTAATGCAGAAAGTGATGAGGGTTGTGTCGATAAGAGTAATGTAGTGGTAGTAGTTTAAACTGCAGCTTAGAGGTAATCTAAGCGTAACTCTAAAGAGCTGTAGCTTCTTTTTGTTTCGACATCCAAACATCATGATTTGCTTTGAAACCATTCAGGTTCTTTGCGTTTACCACTTCTTCCGGAAGTTTGTTCCATCCATTCACAACTCTATTTGTAAAAAAGTTAAATCTAGGAAGACAATTTTTTACTTTTTCACGTGTTAGACAATAACTGTTTGGTCTCAATTTATATCTCCAGCTTTCGGATCTTGTTTTTAGACTGTAATTGATACCTTTGACCTACTGTTACAGTTACTCCTCCTATCAATACTCATTTACAACAAGATACTGAAGATGAATGCGATGAAATTGTACCAAAATCGTCAAATGATGTTGAGCCTAAACCAATAGAAATAAATAACAAAAATTTAAAATAAGTCGAGCCTTATGGATGGCTTATGGCGACTTCTAATATTGGTACCATTTTAAATGTGCTTAAACCGTCAAGGAGAAGTTAGCGTTTATCATCGAAAAGATAAAAGTACAAATATTTAAACTTTATCATCATAACTCTTTAAAATTTTAATTGATTTTATCAAATTTATTAAAACAATAACGATGACTTTGAAAATATATTTTTTTCATTCTGCATATTCCGCAACTAAATTACGCTCAATAATTAGTGATATTAAAAAGAGGAATTCCACATTTTAGTTTTAGGTTTTCCGGAATATAGTGCTAAAATTCTTTGCGGAATTTCCGAAAAAATATTCCGTAATCCGCATTTTAGAGGTAACCTTTTTGAGAATGATTTTCTAGTGTTTTTTTGTTTCCTTGCTTACCCCTAATACCCCCTTCTTGTAGACTGCTGGAAATCAGATCTGTTCTAAACTTGTGATTCTGAAGTAGACCGGACTGAGCTCTATATATGTAACACCTAATGAATCTCAAATTCAATTCACTTTGGCATGATTTTACCGCTAAAAGGTGCGATTTAGTCGTTTATAAGCAAGGAAATACGGTAGCTTTAAGAACATATCTTCAAATTATAGTTAGTTTTTTTTTTCCAATCATGAAATATTAAGTTTTTAAATAGAGCAAATTAAAAAGGAACGGGTTAGGAAGAGATATGATAAAAAATAAAAATCCATGGTGGTCTTGGGCGGTGGGTCTAAGATTTCATAAAGGTTCAAAAAAAAATTTTGCTTTTAATTTTTTTTCTCATCATATACCCCCCCCCCCTTCCTAATTTGACCACTTGATGTAATCTTTTTTCAATTTTCTTAGAAACCGCCCCCTACCATGTGTCCGAAATTTTTTTTTTCATACGGAGTTATTTTTACATCCATGAAAAAAATGATCTTTAATGTTTTTTTAGGGTATTAGATGTAAAAGATAATTTGAAATAAGTCCTGAAAATAAAAATTAAGAGAATAGACTTTCTGGTCTAAAAAGTATTCAAGATTTAAAAGAAACTAAAAAATAAAAATCGTTTTTTATTATCTCAAAAATCATCACATAAAAAAATATTTGAATAATTAGAGCAATAAACAAAAAAAAAATACTGTGTCAATATTTCAAGTTGAAAGTTTCAAGAGTTTGTATATCAAGGCATGTCGATTTTTCTAATTATAACCAGAACTAATTTGATTTTAATAATTGACGACACTTAACAAAGAACTTAATTTCAATTGACCGTCAGTAACACAACAAAAAAAAACTAATTAAGTTTAATCATTAACCCTAGTACCAAATTTAACTTGCCGTTTTGTTGTAGTTGATGATAATTTAATACTGTGTGACTAATTAATTTAACAACTAGTAGACAGACCTCTGTTGATATTTATTTTTTCATTAAAAAAAGTTTGTTTTTATTTGGTGTTCCTCTTAAAACAAGAGACATGAGATGAATTTCACAAGTGAAATATAATTTTTTATTAATTTACAGGAAAATTTGAGTTTTATAATTTTGTATTAATAATGATAACAATGTAAAGTAATGAAGTTAATTTAAGTTATATAAATCAATATGTTAAATTTTTGTTATAAGGTTCGATATCTTCCGTTTGGGTTCCTAAATTGGTGATATTAAATGATTTGAGTGGCATTTTTGTTTAGAAGAAAAAAGTTTGACAAATTTTTTTTTTTGAATGAAATTCATAAACAGGGTCATTTAGTGATATTAAACATAAAAAAATAAAAAATCTAAAACCTAAGGTTTGCTCTACAAGCAGAGCTATAAATCATTATATGTTTTTGGGGTTCCCTAGGACAAGGTGTAAAAAAACTAAACAAAAAGGTGCATTTTTTTGCTTTTGAGTCCATTAAATAAGGGTTGTCTCTAAAACGCGGAATTTTTTTGCGGAATTCCGCAAAGAATTTTAGCATCTTATTCCGCAAAATGACTAAAATGCGGAATTTCGCTTTTTAGTATCACAATGTTTTTATTTTAATATTTTTATTAAAATCATTACAAAGTTTAATTCAATGTAGACTTTCATACTTGGTCATATTTAGAACATGACCAAGACTTACTTTTACCTTTTTGATGATAACTTTAGCACATTTAAAATGATATTGAGTGTTCAACAGCTATCCATTTATTATACAGATGAAATAAAATTTGGGCTATAAAAGAAGGGGTCATGAAGTCAACTCTGTAGATCCTTGTCGATTAAATACGATATCCGCTGTCGATGTTGAACCAATTAAAGAAGAATTAGTCATCGTAAATCATCGTGAATATTTAGAAGAACTCCTATTTATATATAACGTATTTGCTCGAATTTAACGACATGTCGTTATAACTGGTAATTCGATATTAACGACATCGCGATTTTCAATGTAAAAAGCGAATTAACGACATGTCGTTAAATTCGAGCAAATACGTTAGGTTAATTTTTAAGTGCTAACATGGTTCAAATCGATCAGAGTCAACTCAGTGACTCTAAACTCTTTAATATTTATAATATAATTATTATTATTAATACTTCTCATAACTCTTGCATTCTAAATATTTAAGCTTAGAAAAAAACAAGTTAATTTTTTGAAATTTGAAATACAGGTTCTTATAAGGCGATTTGAAGTTGCGAATCAATTTAATGAAACCAAAAAACTCAGTTTTATTTTTAAAATCTTTAGAAAAAGTACCTATAGTTTTCTTCTTATGCAGAGATATACCTACAAGGACAACATTACATGTAAAACCTTAATGTAAGATCTGCAAATTTCTGCAACAGAATTGCGCATTTAAATTCAATCTATTTACATTGTCTGCATTCTGTACTCTGCAAATATATTTGCAGATTTTACACTAAGGTTTTACATTTAATGTTGACCTTGTAGGTATATCTCTGCATAAGAAGAAAACTATAGGTACTTTTTCTAAAGATTTTAAAAATAAAATTGAGTTTTTTGGTTTTATTAAATTGATTCGCAACTTCAAATCGCCTCTTATAAGATCTTATGCCTGTAAATATATTGAAGATTTAAACAGAAAAAATCAGGAATCTTATCTCTATTTAGGAATATTCAAGATCCTATACCGTTCTTGAACAAGATCTAGTCACGGCCATAACAAGATTTTTTTAAAAAAATAATTTATGGGTATGCACATGACTAGTAACTTTATATTACTAGTATTAAAGGACCCTTAACGTAGTAAGCAGTTCGGTTACATAAGCAACCGCTAACAGTAGATTTTGAGAAAATAAATTTTTCATTCCGTATCTAAATTCCGCTGAAAAAAATTGTGAAACTAAAAAGAGGAATTCCGCATTTTAGTAGGTCATTTTTCGGAATAAGATGCTAAAATTCTTTGCGGGATTCCGCATTCCGAATTTTAGGAACCACCCTTATGGATCAAAAAGCAAAAAAATGCCCCTTTTTGTTTAGTTTTTTTACATCTAGTCCTAGGGAACCCCAACAACATATAATGATTTATAGCTCTGCTTGTAGAGCAAATCTTAGGTTTTAGATTTTTTATTTTTTTATGTTTAAGAAACGTACTAAATACTGAATTCTTTGCGGAATTCCGCAAAAAAATTCCGCAAAAAAATTCCGCGTTTTAGGTATAACCTTAAATAAGTCAAATACACTTTTTTGTGTAAAATTATGTGCTCTATCAGAATCTGTATCATAAATATCATATTTTTTGTTATTTGACAATGCTTCTAACGGTTCTATGTGAACAACTCTTTTAAGAATTTTGAATTTTAGACCCCCTCCACCGAAAAATAAAAATTTTTTTTCGACACCCTAAAAATTTATGAACTTAAGGTTTTCATATATGGAGAACACGCCTGTATGTTCAGATTTCACAAATTCAGATAGCTTGGACGTTTTGCTTGGGTCGAATCTTACTTACGGCCTCCTGATATGTAGGCCATTTGAAAATATTACGGACATAACACAAGAGAGTAAATTTAAAATCATATATACATTACAAAATTATCCAAGATTACGTGTCACAGTATCTCATGAGAGTAATAAAGTTAATAGTTTTTTATTGTTGTTGTTCAAGTTTCATTATTAAACGAATGCTCAAATTGATTTTCTTCATTTTACTGTGTTGTGTTCAATGAATATTAGAGATATGATATTTAATTTTTTATATCATGATAACAAAAAATCAATCAGTTTTTTTGTTGTCACAACCATTTTTTGTCGTTTTTTTTTTTGTTAAATTTAAATAAAGTCATAAAATATCGAGTCCATGTTTTTGCTAACAAAAATCTCTTGGGCTAGGCGGGAGATTTTTGTTTTGTTTTGTAATTAATTTTTTTTTGTTTTTCAGTTGTCTTCAAAATAAAAACAATAGCTCTCATATCAAATGTTTATTTTTGTTATCGTTTCATTTATTTTTTAGTCGAAACAAAAAACTAAAGGAAATTTACAACAAATTGTGAGTAAATCGTTTTCCCGGTCTTTATCGATTAAACACACTTAAGAATAGGAGTGAAAAGCCACATCAGGGTGTAAATCGATTTTTAAGAAATATAATTAAATTTTGTTTTTAAAAATTAGATTCGTCATCTCAAGAGCTTTAATTTGGTACCTCTATTGTGTAACTTGGTTTTCAACTTTTCCAAAAAATCAAAAAGTTTGCCCATTTTCCACATACTTAGGGGTATAACTCGTTGCGACCCCTTGTACTCACTCAAATTAAGCTCATCAATCGAAAGCTTATCAATTTTTCTTTAATTTGAGACCATTTACAATATTCCCATATGCTTCATTGGAAAGAACAAAGACGCTAAAGAGAGGCAGCAAAAAAATATTTTGACCCCCTCCGCTAGTTTTATAAAACCAGAATAAGTTGGTCACCTTTTCTGGCCGACATTTCAGTTATTTGATCATGAATCATATATAATGGGCATATATTCTGAAAGCGAATATTTTAATATACAAGATGATGTGTTTAATGTTACGGAAAAAAAGTATTCCATGTTTTTATACTAAGGAAATGTTGGGATCAGTTTTTTCATTTTCGTTTTAATTTTTGTACACTTAAGGGCGAAAAATTCAAAAAAATCACTAAAATGAGGCTATTTGTAATTTTGACCAAGAATTCGTAATCCATTTGTATGGAACCCATGAAATGCATCAATTTTTTACAAAAAGGATTTTCAAAATTTTTCATAAAATGACCAAATTCGTGCCTTTTCCAGTGCCTAAAATCGACTTTTTAACTTAGAGTAATATGTTTGTTTAGGTGTTTCATGCATAAGGATTACAAATTTTAGGTCAAAAATTTCTTTTTGAAAATCGTTTAAGTATCCTCCCAGGAAACACTAGGAGAGTATAAGTTCGAAAAAAATCGACATTTACATTGTCAAAATTAAAAAGAAAATCCTTTAAAATTATGCTTAAAGGATGTTTCAAACGTAATTAATCTAAATAAGGTTGATTATTTCATTTCAAAAATGTTAACTCAAGTCTAAAAGATTTTCCTTTTCTTTTTTTCTTAAATTGATTGAATCAAGCGAAAATTAAAAAAAAATATTTTTTGAGTGAAGTGCAAACACAAAATTAGTTGATTCATTTAGATTTTTTTAAGGTTCTACCGTTCATATTGTCTTAATTAAATTTGATTTTTTTGCATTTAGTCGCACAAAAATCTATGAAAATATCGAGAGAGGTGGGAAAAAAAAACTTGTAGTCCAAAATTAGTGTAACTTTCAACATGAATACAGTATAAGATTAGCAGATTTGGCTTAGTAAAAAAAAATGAGATAATTCGCTCAAAATAAAAACGATGTAAAACCAAAAACTAGTTAATTTGGCTCCATTAAAAAATTAGTCTTATGCAAAAAAAGTCTACTGAAGTCACTTTCAAGAATTTTCATTTGAATTATTAATTGACTAATTATGACTGAAATTTAGCCATTTAAGCAGAGCATGAATATTTTGGACAAAATTTAATAACTCTAACTAGTAGTGGTAGTACTTTTTCTGTGCAGATCTAACATCTAGTAGAACAATCCTAGACTTTATTAGCTGCAGAAGCTGATTAGACGTGTAGGCCGTTACAGAATTTTTTTATACTCGCTAGGTTTGCATCTTTCGACGCCGTTAATTTAAGTCACTAGTCACTTGTTGTTCTAGTATCAGGCCATCTAGAGAATGACTAGTCGATGAGTCGAATCGTTTCCTAACAGCTCAACACTAATGACACTCATCCATTTCCATTATTATTTTCTCTAAACGTTACAATTTTTGTGACTCGACCAGGATACAAACTCGTGCCATTAGCTTCCAAAAATGTTGTTTTATCCACTCGAGCACGACCTGGCTAGAACATTTTGAACCATCAAGTAATTTGCAGATAATTACAGAAGACGTCGTATACGACATTTCAGTGACGAGACATCATACTCAAAATCACAATTTGTAATTGTAAAAGGTGTGTAGTGTCTTACATTAGTACGAGGATAAAGGAGTGTAGATGTGCACACATCCTGAAAATGTCTTACTTAGCGTGCTGAAGTAACCTGACAAGAGTCAGTTAGTACCGGCAAAAAAATAACAGTCTAGAGCCGCTACCGCTCATTGACAGACCCGACTTAGTTTTTACTTAAAAACAAGGGGGATAATTGGGTATAACGACATCTCGCTGATATCACTTGAGTTAATTTGAGATGTCTAACGAGAGGATTAGATAGTAGGTAGTATTAAGCATTTATTTATGAAGTCAGTATCGGTAAAATCAATATAAGTATCTAGCCAAATAGTTTTTTTATCAGGCATAAAAAAAAACTTTAAATATAATATTATTATTATAAAGAGTACTCTTGAATGGTAACCGCATAAAAAATTGGAACGAAAAAGCAAAAACTTGAGTTGACTTAGTAATATAAAGAAATTTAATTTCAACTTGTTTAACGTTGTTTTAATACTAGCTTAAGTTAATCTGAAAAATATCATTTCATTTTATCAAGCAGGGGGTAATAAAAGGCAACCTGAAGTTTTGTACGATTGTTCTGTACGATTCGCGTACTATTCGTGGTAGAATATTTTTTCCTAAAAATGAACCTTATAAACATATTCAGATTTAATTTGTACAACTATTCCATTATATATCAACTTTATACCTCTTAAAAGATATGAATAGTACAGCAATAAACATCCCAAAATTAGAAAACTTTTACAAGCAACTTCAGATTAACAAATATTAAAGGTACGATTTTATAGGGATGTGTACAACATTTTTGTACATCTTGTACAATTCTTGGGTTTACTTTTTTTCTCAATCTAGACCAAGATTATATTCAATTTTGAATAGTACAAAATTGTACGTTTCAATCAATCGAACAAGTTTCAAAAATTTTAAGGATTAAAAGCTTTTACCAGTTTTTCGATAGGTGAAACTAATAAAATACTTAAATTTTATGAAGAAAATATAAAGTCTCGCATATGAAATGATTAGCTGAAAAAATTAATTTTTTTAGAGTATATAAAAAAGTTTGAATTATTTTTTTCAACGATTTTCTTGATTGATTCTGACTTCTCATCCCGAGAGCTGCATTTTGATACCCATATCAACCTACTAAATAATTGTTTTATTTTTCTTGTTGTTAATGTCCTTTTAGACAATATTTATACAGACCAAGTTTACTTTAAAGGAAAAAAACTTAGGATTCTAGAAATGAGTGTACAAGGTGTACATTTTAGCGGAGAATTAGAAAATAATATCAAAATTGCATTTTTTTAAAATACTTTTTGACTCCTTGAGGGTTTTAAGAAAAAGAGTTGGGTAGGGTTGTACAATCATTTTTCTTAAGAGTTGGTGTCCCAAATTATCTTGTACATTGTGTACATTGATTTGTACACAAGATGTGAAAAAAAAATTTCAGAAAAGTATTCTTTAAAGCAATAAGACAATCGTACAATAATACAATCGTTCAAAACTTCAGGTTGCCGTAATAAAAGAAAATATTTCTAACACGAGGCGGGGGGTCAAAAATATTCCGACCCTCGGGAATAAAAGTTCTTCTCTATGCCGGATCAAACCCCAAACCGTCGGATCATGTAACAAGTTTATTTTCGGGACTTTATTTTCATAATTTTTCTAAAAAATGTGGAATAATAATCCTTTAATGTTGGTGTTAATGTGGACTTTTTGATCCTTCGTTTAGGTGTAAATACGGAGACACTTGAAAACCATTTTTTGACATAAATGATTAACTAATATTACTCATACAAATGGATACAATTACAAGGCACAAATAAAAACGATAATTATTAGTTGTATTTTTATAATTTAATTTAAATATCATATTTTTTATTTTATTATACTTTTTAAATAATTTAATATCGTTCAAAAATTAGAATATTTCAAAAAGTTTTGAGTCAAAGAGCGTTTAATCTCTCTTTATTTTTTAATCAATTGAATACAGAACAAAAAGAACAAAGTGTTTGTTTGTTGAGTCGATCAAGAGTTCTATTTTTCCTATTGAATCAACAAAAATATGAAAATAAAAAAAAAAGATAAAGGAAAATAATAAAAATTCTGTTCAATATGTTTTAGTTTTTTTTTTTTTTAAGTGTTCCTATTTGTAATTTTGTTTGTTTGTTGTTGTTTTTATTAGAACGATTTTTAATTTTAACAACTATTTTAGTTGTTAATTTTAAGAGTGCAAATAAACTCTAATAATTTAAACAATGTTCAAGCCTCTATTTGAAAACCGTAATATGGTATCTTCTGGGACTAGATCGGTTTTTATTGAAACATGCCCTTTTTTACATTGTACCTAACGATTTCTACAATTTTTGAGTGGGTTTCAAATCTGGGTTGATACTTCAAATTTTATATTCTTAACTTAATGTGGGCAAGAGTTAACCTATATCTGGGAAGTCAACTATACCGCTATGATCAGCAACTCTTTCAGATAGTCTCCGGTTAAAAGGATTAAGTTACAAGTTAAAAGTTACATTTATCTAGACAGCTTTTTATTAAGTGCTTCTCTGCACTACAGGTCCTTCATTTTTAGTTAAAATTTCAAAATTTCAAAAAACGGTTTAGTGGTACGGTACGGTACGGGGTATGCCTTTTTTAAAAAATCTCGAAACCGAATTTCTGAAATAATCACGAATTTTGGGTCAGAAAATGCAAATTCCTTCATCTTTTAGGTTTTTGATTTTTAGCACCTTTTTAGGCACATTGTTTCAATTTAACGGGTAAATAATAAAAAATCTCGTCTAAATTTTGTAGAGAATTTTCTACTCTACATGCCGATAAGTAAAAAAAGTATTTGTTTTGGGATTTTCCGCGGACTAGATTCCTCAAAACTAAAAAAAATTGACATTTTTTTGTTATTTTATTACAAAAAAAGGATTTAACAAAATTTTTTTTTCTTTAAAAACATTATTAGCTTGTGTAAAATTTTTTTCTCTATCATAATCTGTATCATAAACCCTATAATTTTGTATTGATACAAACGATTTACTAAAGACAACTCACTCCTGAGTGTCTAAATTTGGGCAATCTTGGGTAAAAATTGAAATTTTTGACCGATTTCAGATTCTGTAAATTTAGATAGCATGGAAGTTTTGGATTGGGCGAGCCTTACCGTGTTATCGTGAATCCAAAAAAGTCTTGTTCTTTTACATTCAAGTTAAATCATCAAATATAAGCAGCATCTTTTCCTCATACAGTGGTGCTACGATATTTGTATTTTACTAAATTTTACGTAAATTATTGTAAATTTAATATTTCTTCCGTAAAATCAGGTAAATTTACGTAATTTTACCAAAGTAAAAAATGGTAAATTGACTAATTTTGACGTAAAAAATGATAATTTTACGTAAATTTACGTAAATTTTGGTAAATAACAAAATGTCCAAAAGAAATTCTGACTAATTTTACAACAATTGTTGATAAAAACTTAATAGTTAACTCACTTAGAAAAAAATCGATATTTACTGATACATAAACCTTTATACTACCAACAAAAAAACTCATTACTACTTCAGTGTTTTTTTTGCGATTTATGTCACTAAAAGACTAATAAAGGGTCGAAAATTTTTTTGGACATTTTAATATTTACCAAAATTTACGTAAATTTACGTAAAATTATCATTTTTTACGTCAAAATTAGTCAATTTACCATTTTTTACTTTGGTAAAATTACGTAAATTTACCTGATTTTACGGAAGAAATATTAAATTTACAATAATTTACGTAAAATTTAGTAAAATACAAATATCGTACCACCACTGTATGTCTTTATATTCAAGAAAAAAGGTGCACTTAATTTTATCTTTATAAAAAAGAGAAGAAAAAACAAACTTTGCTTTCCATCGACCCGATTTAGTTCCATTATGCTCGGTGGGGTACGACTCCTTTACCAATAAATAGCGTTTTTTAATCGATCCCAGTGGTATGCCAACATATCATAACTTTTTTAAATCCACAAAACTATGTTTGGATACTTGCTGTCTAAAAAGTAAGAAGTAGAACGATTTACCAAAACTCTACTTTTACATAATACCAATTTTTGTAAAATTATTTTAAATAACTTGAGACTTAATCTTGAGAGAGAAAAAAAAACAAAAAAAATTCAAACTCTCCCAAGTGTGCATTATCATTAATAAATTTCGTTCATTTTTACATTTCCGAAACATTAAAATACTTTAATCAATTTAATAACTTTGAATATCATGAGATTATTTTAGTTGTTTATAGATAACTATGTAAAAATGTTAAATTTTTATAATAGCTAAAAAAATGATAAAATTAATAATAATAGAGTGTATATTATTTAACTTTGCGTTTGGGCTTTATCAAAATCAACCTTGTGTATTTGAGTACAATAGTCATTTTTTATCACAAGGTGAAGTTTATTCTCCGAACTACCCGAATCCGTATCCGAATAATCTCGATTGCCGTTATGAATTTTATGCCAAAGAGAACGAGAGAGTAATTATAAACATAGATGACTTTCAATTGGAACCCGCTCAGAGCACTGCAATGCAAGAAGTAAATTTTATGGATTTAATCGAAACAAACACTCGAAGCACTGTGAGCAAGTATCCGATTAGCTCGACTCAAAGTAGTGACGAAAATCGGTCTAAAAAACAATGTTTTTACGATTTTTTGGACGTTTTTACATCAGATGGACATGGTCGATTATTTTGGCGTTCACGTCACTGTGGCAATCATATAGACAAACAAATAGTCTCGACTACTCCCACATTGGTACTAGTCTTTCAAACTGATCGTATGCTAAGTTTTCGTGGTTTCAAATTTCAATTTCATTTTTCTCCTTTGAACATACTCCCATTTGTAACTGATCCAATATGTGGTCCTAGTGAAATAAGCGGAAATGGAAGTATACTTGGATCTCCTAATTATCCAATGATGTTTCCACCAGACACAGAATGCGCATGGACTATCACAGTCGAAAAGCATCAAAATATTTTAATTAAATTTATAGATGTCAATTTAAATCAACCTTGTCATAGGTCACAAGTAAGCATTTGGGATGGGTATGTAAGTGATGTGAATAAACCCGATTTTATAGTATGCGAAAAATTGACTTATTATCACAAAGGCATTTTACAGTATAAATCAAAAAGCAATCGTTTAGTTATAAAATTTTTGGGTAACAAAAACATGGAACGAGAAGAGAATCCGAACCGTACGACAACAACAAAAATGAAAACTCCTAAAATTAAAAACGGATTTTTTTTATCATGGAATGGCATACGCATGGCTGATGATTGTAAATCGGATTTTCAATGCAAAGGCGGGGAATATTGTATCGATTCGAAAAATTTTCTGTGTCAACAAACATACCGTTATTGTATTAGTAAAAAGTTAGTATGTGACGGTGTGTACAATTGTGATACTGGCGATGAGTCAGACGAGTTACATTGTGAGCTCAAGTTTTTACATTCAAGATTGTTTGTTTCAATTTCAATAATTGGAAGTTTTATATTTGCGTTGTTGACTCTTTCGTTTTGTCTAATTCATCAAGTGAATAGAAAAAAAAAGGGTGAGTTTGGATCAAATGAGGAGCCGAATGGTCAAAAAATGTCAATACCTACATTAATAATAACCACTGATACAGACAGACGTAATTCAAAAATGACACCGAAAATTTACATTTACAATTCAAATGAAGATGATAAATTAATGGAGAATTCGAATAGAGGCTCTTCGCCCACTGGTTCAAGTTCACTTGAGTCATCGGGAATTTCAACTCCGACAATATCGGATAATTCTGATATTAATTCACCTAAACCAAATACTTCCACATTTTTTTCGAGTACTTTTAAAAATGACAAATATAGACAAAAACAGTCAGATCAAGACGAGCTTAATAAGTCGGCTAGACGGAGTAGTTATAATAAAGCTATTTATTTGGATAATGGTTAAACTTTTTTTTTTATCTCAGTTTTTATTCCAGTTTTTTTTTAAAATAAATTTATAAAATTAGTTGCTCTTTGTACCATTAAGTTATGTTATGACAAAAAAAATTTGGTCCTTTTCTCATCTGAAATAATTGATCAAGTTCAAGGGTTAGTCAAAATGCTAGTGCCTTTGTCTAGATTTTAAACTGATTAACTTTCCATTTATTTAATAGATATAAATTTCCAAAGGTATTCTTTAAAACCAATATCCGTTGAAAATTCATAAAAACAACACTAGATGAAAACCACAAAATTTACATTAATTGATGATTTTTTTTCGTTAACTTTATTCCTAGCGACCTAAATGTACTAAAACACTAATTTTTCTCGAAAAAAAATTATTTTGGTATTAAACTTTCCTTCCGAAAAAAATTGGCATAAAACACCCCTATAAGATGCCAGATACAACTAATGTCATTTTTGGATAACTGAAAATGACATTGTAAAAGAAGTTCTAAGAATGTATCCAATTGTCAGCCCGTAAGTCTCAAAGTCGTTAACGAAAATTCAGGGTATGTTAATTTGTATTTTTAAGGCATTGGCTAGACGATGACATGGACTTGTGATTGCAGTTGATGTGTTAAGTCTTCATTTTGATGAAGAATTATGGGGACCTGTTGATCCTAATCTATTTTATCCGTTAAGACACGAAGTGAAACGAAATCCATTAATTTATATGAGTTTTGGAAATGGACCGAGAAATTGTATCGGTATGAAATTTGCCTTGATAGAGCTCAAGATTGCGTTGTGCAAATTATTATTGAATTTTGAAATTTTTCCATCAAAAAATTTTGTGAACAAATTAGAATTTATTGAAACTGTTGTTAGACGACCAAAGAATGGCGTTAAAGTTTTGCTGAAAAAAAGAGCGGCCGGAGCTGACCAAGAGAAAAGACCAAGTCGATTTTTGTTCTAAAAATTTCAAAAACTGAAAAATAAAAGGAAAATACAGCCTTACACTCTAAAAAAATTTGAGCTCCTCATTTTAAGCATCTTAGATTGAGATGCTCTTTTAGCCAAAAAAAAGACGCTTGGTTTGTGTCTTAAGTTGAAACACGTACCAGGCTCTTAAATTACGAGTAAGCGAATAGAAGCTCTAAGAAGGATTATTTTTTCTTTTTTATAACAAAGTGTGTCAAAAGCACAGAACGGGACGCTTTTGGAACGGAACCCTATTCAAGTCCGTTACATTAAAGGAACGGCTACGAACCGAACGTTACATTTTCACAAGAACCACTGTAGATGAATTAGTTTTTTTTTGTGAACAATCCAACTAGACACACATTACACAGACACAGATTAAAACAAATCAAGAGGAACGCTAAAACTAGCTATTGTTGTGTCCGAGAGAATACTTAAATAGATATTTGGGGTCTTAGCTGAGTATAGTAAAAAAATAATTTTCTTTTTATATTTTTATTTCAAATGAATTATTAAAGGCCGGATCTCGTTGTGGAAGCTATTACTAATAATAAAGGTAAATAACAAAAACAAAGACTTCACTGTAAATAATAATAAATAATAATGAAAAACAAAAAAAAGGAAAAGAAACGCTAAGTCTTAAGTCATCTTGTTTCAAGTCAAGTCCTCTTCTTTTAATTTTTAAGTTTTTTTCTTAAATAATAAAAACTAAATAAACTTGAACTTGTTGCATTTTACATTTCAATCAGTAAATTATAAAGACTGATTTGCGAATGCAACACATCTCCCTTCCCAAAGGAAAAGGCTCACCGAGACTTTTAACAAAAAAGAATGATCAACGAGATCCAAAAAAATAAACAAAAATAAAAAAACAAAAAAAAAATTTAAAAATTTGAGTTGTGTTAATTTTGATTCGTCTGTCCATTTTCCAATACTAGAATGCAATAACAAGGAGCTGAGTTCAAAATACATTAATTATTTACACGATTTTTCAACCACACTAATTCTAAATTTAATGACCGAAAAAATCGGATTCCTTTTAGGACGAGCATTCATTGAATTACGATTTGATTGATCTTTGACTGAGCTGAGTAGGGTTTTTTTATTTGACATTACTCGTCCTTTTTCTCGAAGAGTCTAGCTATCACCAGTTTGATTACTTAGTTGATTTGAAGTGCCAGGACCATTAGTGACAAGTTTTGGGGACAAAATGGAGTCAAAAGTTCCATTTTTATCTTCAATTAAATGTAAATTTTTTATTTATCCATTCTTTTTATTAGCCTTTTCAAGCTCATTTTGAGTCACTACTGGCACAGCCACTTGTACATTATTTGACAACGACAAGTCCCCGTGACTATCAACTGTTAAAATTTTATTCTTCTCTTGCTGAGTTGTTTTAACATCGCTAAACTTGTTTGGCCGAGACAAATAATCGCTGAATCCAATCGAAAATTGTTCTTTGATAAAAGACTCTAACATTTTCGGATCCATTTCAGGAAAGGCTAATCTTGCTATTCTTTTTAACTTGAACCAGGGTTCGACATCATGATTTCTTGTGAAACGTACTGGAGCTTGTAAATTCGAACAATTGTACACCATTAATCGTTTCCTTGACTTAGTTAAGTCCCGTTTTAATGAACACTGTAAGCCTTCATAATCACTTTCGGATTCTGAGTTAACTAGTTGTAAATCCACCATAAACGCGCTAGTATTATTCAATTCTTCTCGTCTCGTATTGGTGTTTCTTTGAATTACAGTGGGTTCATTTTCATCACATGACGATCCAATTTGTAGTCGTTTAGCTGAGTCAGGACGTCCTACAGGAATATCAACTCGTGTATTTGGAACGTTTCTATCAAACGCGCATGTTGATTGTTCACTTGGATCATTTATCATTCTTCTGATTACTGTGTCGTTTAACATGCTGTCGGTTATCATCGTGTAATCATTAAAAGAAAATCCATCATTCGCTTGTTTGAAAACATTTGATAATTTCAAGATTGTCGAAAGGCAAACATTTTCAGGCGGAACACTCGTACTAGGACTTGCGGCTGTTGTTGTTGACCGTTGAATTGGTATTGGCTGAGTTGTTGCAACACCCGCTGAACAAAGAACACGATTTTTTAGACTTTTTGACTTACGTTTTTTAAAGGAAAAGACAATAGATACGGGAGAAACAATAAATAAAGAAGATGAAATAATAATCAAAGGTTTAAGAAAAAGCCATAAATATTCATGTAAATTAAAGTAAAAAGATGTTTTATTTCTCTTATTAAACTGAGCTAAGTAACCGATAAATTCATTAGATTCACTCATTTTTAGAAAACACTTCACATAAATTATGCCTACACGCAAACAAAATTTTTAAAATTAACTCAAAATTTCAATTCCTCACTATCAAAAGAACAAAAAATTTATACTGGAGACTCAAGAGCTATCCTTAATCCCCTTGATTAAATAAGATACTTTGACCCCTCCGTTCCAAAAAAAATCAAAAAAACAAAAAACAAATTTTAATCTCAAAATTCAATCTCTAAACTTTCTGCACGTGTTTCAAAATATATGAAAGCACCTCTGGTCACGGCACCAATGTTGTGTCCGAGAGAATACTTAAATAGATATTTGGGGTCTTAGCTGAGTATAGTAAAAAAATAATTTTCTTTTTATATTTTTATTTCAAATGAATTATTAAAGGCCGGATCTCGTTGTGGAAGCTATTACTAATAATAAAGGTAAATAACAAAAACAAAGACTTCACTGTAAATAATAATAAATAATAATGAAAAACAAAAAAAAGGAAAAGAAACGCTAAGTCTTAAGTCATCTTGTTTCAAGTCAAGTCCTCTTCTTTTAATTTTTAAGTTTTTTTCTTAAATAATAAAAACTAAATAAACTTGAACTTGTTGCATTTTACATTTCAATCAGTAAATTATAAAGACTGATTTGCGAATGCAACACTATTGACACACCATATTAATTTTAATTTTTAAATATATTAAAGAGCAAATGAATCTTTTTTGAAATATATAAGTCAAAACAAAACAAGTATCAAATTATGTTTGAATTACATCCAAAAAGTTTTTCACCTTATTTTCTTGGTTAACAAACTCCCATTTCACAGTCTTAAATAAACCTTACTCTCAAATATAAAGGGTATGACAACAGGATAGCATACAATTAATTGTAAAATCACACTCACATTTAACCAAACTTCATTAACTTTATTCGGAATTGTGAAGTTTAGTACAAAAAAACAGAACAATTTTGAAAAATTGAAATAATTTTTAATCTGTTTCCCTTATGATGAATCTGCGCATGTAACAAAGTGTAACAAACTTTGTTACACCATTCAACAAACTCTGCAAAAAATCTGCAGTCTAATTGCGCATTTAGTTATAATACTTTTTAATAGTGTGCATTTAGCAGAGACTTTGCATAAATTTAGCAGAGGTTGCTCAATGGTGTAACAAAGTTTGTTACACTTTTTTGTACTAAACTTCTCAATGCCACTTTATTCGAATATTATACTGCACGGCTCCTGAAAAAAAGGCGTATCCCGTACCGTACCATCGTCCCGTTCCGTACCGGAAAATAAAATTTAAAAAATTTTCATTTTTAGTTAAAACTTCAAAATTTAAAAAAACGGTACGGTGGTACGGTACGGTTGGATGGTATGGTACGGTACGTCTTTTTTCAGGAGCCGTGCAGTATAACTTTTTTAAGTGGTTATATATATGTGTTCCAAAGGTTGGTAATTTTCTAAGATGGCACCGGACCAACAACTCTTGACAATTTTCCCATTTTTAATTCAAATATTCAATGAAATCATCTAGCAAAACTAAGTGTGTCAATAGCCCATACTATTGACACATATTGTTGCAATAGAGTCATCCTTTTTTTTTTCAGAACAATGGGAACAGAACGAACAAGATTAAAAATGAATATTCAAAAATTTTATTTGATAAAAAACATCTTAAGATTTCAAATTTTATAATTACCAATGGCGACCCAACGAATACTTAATACTTTTAAATTACGACAGTTTTTGATATGAACATCACAAGTCAAAGATTTATTGGTTATATTTTCATTTTTAATCGAATAATTGATTGGTCCATTTTTTGAATTTATCTTATTGACTGTATAAAGCACAGTTGGTACAGTTTCAAAATCAAAGTCAACTTTCATTGTTTTAACACAGACATCACCAACTTGGTCATCTTTTAAAGCATCGTCAAACAACCAAACACCGTTAATTGGATTTAATTTAGTCTTGATTGACCCTTTTCTGTCCGATTCAATTCTCTGTTTGATAAGTGAAAGCGAGAAGCTTTTGCTCATGGAGTCTGTGTTCTGTTTGAGCTTTTTGAGTTTCTTTTCGATTAAAAACGGGTACTGAGGTCTTGAATTCTCTATAATGAAATCACGACGATGTTTTAATTCATTAAAATTTTTAAATAACAAAGACTTCGACAATATAGATCCTCTTATGCTTGTTATTTTCACCGAATATGGAGATTCCCCAACGAATTCGAATATATTTTTGTTCAATCTTTCATTTAAAAAACCTACTAAATCTTTAGGTTCTTGTATAGAAGCATTCTTCTTTGTGATCACTAGAGCATCTGGTTTAAAAATTAATTCACAACATGAATCAAGTATTAATGATTCTTTGTAACCAATATCGGAGTTTGAGAGAAAGTCGTAAACTTTGCCAAAAGGTACTGGTAAATCGATTGGTGTGGGCGTGATATGTTTGTAAACTTGTTTAACTGGTACTCGTTTGTCACTTGATTTAACTGTTTGTAAAATAATATCATGTGTTGAATATTGAGTAAAATCATTCAATGAATTAAAGTTAATAATATCTAAATTAGGTGACTTTAAAGAATTCAAGAGATCTAAAAGTTTATTTCCTGTATAAAAGACCTCATCTTCGTTTGTGTAAATAGACAAAATGACCAAAAGATCTTTATAATCTTCAAAAATTTTAGTATCATCCTCCTTCATAATTACACATTTGATCATGGTTTGTTTTGATCTTTCGAATAACTCTCGTTCTCTAGTCCCTAAAGGAGCTTTAAAACTTATTTCGATTGGAATTTGAGCCATATTTTTAGCCTTTCCATGAATTACAGTCATATCCAATCCAAAATAACAATTTAGTGTTTCAAATTGATTTTCAGTGTTGACCTTAATAAAGACATTTGTATCAACTAAAATATCAAATCCTTCGGGTTTAATTTTGTAAAATGAACCAGGTTGAATGAGAACCATTTTGTCCTGACTTGACTGAGGCTTGGCAAAGCAACAGTTCAAAAAGAAAACAATAACTAAAATCGATGATTGAAAACGCAACATTTTTTGTAAAATTAAATGAATTCAAATTCCTTTTATAAAAAAAGAAACCTTTGATTAAAAAAATAAGGTTTTTTCATTTAAAGTTAATCAAAACCGTAAATAAATTAATTAAAAAAATTTTCTTTTTTAAGTTAAATTTTTAAAAGTAACTTGGGAATTCTTATCATTTTCAAAACTCAAAGATTGTTTAACAAAAACCTCTTGGATAATGTCAAGATCACTGGTAACAAGAACTGAAAAGTGAACTTCATAAAAACCATAAGTCTTTCCATAAACTTTTGTCCATTCTCTAATGACATCTGGATAGTTCTTAAATTTGGGTCATTAGATTTTTCGATTTGAATGATGAATACTTGAAAAAAGCACACAGCTTGGATTTTTTAAAAAAGCACATAGGGGTGTAAATCCTTAATTTTGAGGTCAATATTTAAACTGATAGTATAGAAATGTTCCTCTCAACAAGAGCTTTCGTTTGGTACTCATATCATGAACATTGAATGTGAATTTCATAAAAAAAAGTTTAAAAAATACTTAAAAAACGCCTACACCCCTACGAAACCTCTTGCACATCCCCAAAACACCCTACATTTTTGCATATTACTAGACAGAAAATTCAAAGAGCTACAAAATGGTGGTCTCATAATTTCAATATCATTTTTACTTTTTAAGATATTTTATGAAAACAACAAGCAAGAAAGTGAACATTTCTTCAAAGGCCATAACATGCTGTAATTTGCTCTTTAAATTATCTATCTAGTGATAAAATGAAGAATGAAGAATAAAGGAATGAAGGGTGTTTTGGGGATGTGCAAAGGGCTTCGGAGGGGTGTGGAAGTTTTTTAAGAATTTTTTAAATTTTTATTTTCACATTCAATGTTCATGATATGGGTACCAAACGAAAGCTCTTGTTGAGAGGAACATTTCTATACTATCAGTTTAAATATTGACCTCAAAATAAAGGATTTACACCCATATGTGCTTTTTTAAAAGATCCAAGCTGTGTGCTTTTTTCAGGTATCCATTTAAAATGAGGTTGAAAAAATTTATGACCTCTCAAAACGCTTTGTCCAAAAGACAAACTCAAATTTTTTCCGATAGAGAGAGGGGCTTGTAGCTAGATAGGCGGTCCAATCTTAAATTTTCCATAATAATTCCTCGAATAAATTTTATTATAACTTTCAGCCATCACCAGTTTTAAACAAATAAAATAACAAAAATTTACTTAAAAAAAATTGAAAAAGAAAAATAATTTAAAATGGAAAATTTAAACACTCGTGACAATTCAATTTTGTTGGTTTTGATTTTGTTGATTTGACGTCGAAAATCGATCAAATACCTTTAGAAAAAAAGAAAACATTAGGTCTTTAATTCAAGTTGATGAAAAAATTTCAAAACAAACTGATTTTATCATTTGTTTGCCAAAAAAATTTGTTGCCAAACTTTGCATATTCTGTTCTGAGCCGTATTTACACTTCAAAAACCCGTACGTATTTGATCCATTCAAAATCAAGGCTACCATTATGATCGTCTTTAATAATAAATTTTTTTAAAAAGTCTTAATTGACTCTGATAATGCCTAAAGCCTACCATCCACTTGAAACTAAAAGTAAGCAAAGAGATTAGAAAAAATGTAACCCATACAAGATCGGCAACGAGTAATGCCAACCAAAATATACTCGCTTCGCTTGTCGATTCCAAAACTGATAGATTATTATTTTGACTAGTCTAAAAATCGTAATTTGATTAGAATTCAATGAGAAAGAGTCAAAGTTTCAAGTTTACTTTTCTGTTTTCAAAGATCCAGTTACTTTTACCATTCTCATCGACATGATTCCACCATCTTAATCCAACTAACAAACGTCCAGTGATATTTTTAACAGTCCAAAAGTCCATAGACAAACAAATAATGGTTATAACGAATATAGTTATGAAATTCGAGTAAAAAATAGTTGAAAATAAGTACAAAAGTATAGCTAGGGAACGAAAGAATAAGTGGAAAAACAAGGCTATGGGATGTCGTATTCGATTTGTTTGCACGAGATTACTCGAACCAATTGATGATTGTTCGAATGTTAGTGCTACTTCTTCAGTATCAGCCAACATTGTCTTTTTTTGTAAAGAATTTCTTTTTTTTAAAGTAAAAATATTTGACGAATCAGCTTGAATAATAAATTTTTCAATTTTATTTTCTCCTATCTCTCAATTGCACACGAATGCAAATATTTTTTTAATTTATTTTTTTTTATTTAATGAATTCTTATTTTAAGTTTATTCTGCAATCTTAAGACTAGAACAAGAATGTCATATTGAGGTGACCATTACAACGCATAGAAGCTTGGAAACGGGCACAAGAATTTATTTTACAGCAGACTTATTAAGTAACAGGTGTAGCCCTAGTGATAAAGTTAAGTATTCTTCAATAGAAGAATACGCTTGGTTTGTGGTTCCAAGCTAAGTCTAAATAGTTGTCGAGTTCGCAGTCTTAGACTCGGATGAGTGGCGCTGTTTATGATGAACGTCCCACAGTCACTAGTCGTAACCATGCCATGGCCGGTCCCAAGCCCGGATGAGAAAATGGGAGGGCGACTCATCGAAAAAAATTGTCACGAAATCACGAAAATTTTCAGGATATATGATGCGCTTTCCAGTTCGACCAGTCTAACTAAATGGTTTTCGGTGTAGGAAGTCACCTTGGCTCTATGCTCAAGAGAATATTCTTGATAATGTCAAGAAGTGTTTTTTTAATTATCTCTTCAAGTAGTACAAGCTTTTACAAAATAATTCATTTAAAGACAAGAAAATTTTTGAGATGATAATTTATTTAAAAGAGCAAATAGAAACTTGTTGAAAATTCTAGTGTTAAATAATCAAAATTTTAATAATCGAAATTTTATCACTTAAAATGAGTTTCTAACTAGTTTTAATCAATTTTGTTTTTTCATATTTTTTTTCACTGAAATGAAAAATTCTATCTCCTATCCACACAACAATCAACGGTCTATTAAACATATAACGAAGCTTTTAAAGCTTTAAAACATAGAGTCCAAGCTAAAGGCTACTTTATTACTGTAAAAAACGACTTGCTAGAGGTTTTTTAAACAAGGTCTGGTACAAGTAATAAAGGTGAAAGATATTAAGATAGACTATTAAGTTTTGTTTCAGTTATAACAACATTTACGTTTTAGAATTTTTTACTCATTATTTTTTTATGTTAAAATTTTAATTTAATAAACGCAAAAAAATGCCAAAAAAAACCTTAAATTTGTCAAGAAAAGACTTTAAAGCCCTTTAAGTTGTTCAATTCAGCATTGGTGTAGGCAGCTTAAGACAAGTAGCAAGTGTTGTTTATAAATGATTTATGTTAACATGGGGGTAACACCCTTGGCAAATTTTCTAACTGTACGTTCAAAGGTGGTCGGAAATCATCAAAGCTTGTGTGAGTCTTTTACGAACACATTAAATACAAAGTTTAACATAACAGTTTCGATTAACAAAATTAACTTACTAAACCCAATGATTAAACAAAAAAAAAGAGAAACTAGGTTATTTAACTGGATTTCTATTATTTACATTATTTCGGGGGCGCAATAACTGAGTTTCATAAATTAGAATAATAAATTATAATTTTGAAATTTATTTTCTCTCTATTTTTTTTTATATTCTTGCAACTTTTAACAAAATATTCATCATCATAAACAACAAAATAGAAAAAACACCAACAACAACAATAACAACTCTAAGATAAAAAACGAGAACGACAAAAAAAAAAGAAGTTTTTTCTCAAAATTATGAAAATTTTTTTGTTTAGATGAACCTGTAAAACGGTAAAATGAAAAAATCGGCAAATAATAGTTCGTCTGAACATTCAAAATTTATTGGCAAATGTTATCAATTGAGCAAGCATCAAGTTGTAATCGAAGATGTAATTGCTGAAGGCGGATTTTCTATTGTTTTTCTTGCTCGTTCAAATCAAAATGGTAAAAAATATGCACTTAAACGTATGTACGTTAATAATGATCATGATTTAGAGGCGTGTAGACTTGAAATTCAAATAAATGTGAGTCCATAACAATTTTTTTTTATCTCCTTTTCCAAGAGATCCTTAAGGTTCATTAGATTAAAAATGTCCACACTATCTTAATTTGTTATTTCTGATATTGTTATCGTGTTCAACGACCAATTTTTTCATGGGGGTCAAAAATTTTAACCCTACCCCTTAGATTTTTGCAGCCAAATGTCAATGTGCTTTATTTAAACATTTTAGTACTCATGATTGGAAAAAGCCAAAATTGATGTAAAGATATGTTCTGAAAGCTAAAAAGCTACGATTGACACTGGGACGGTTGTCGATGGGGTAAAAAAATTCCCTAAAGCAATACACGGTTGAAAATAAGCGAATTTTTCAGTCAAACGCATCTCCTCCTAGAGGCCGAATTTGTCATTTTTGACTCAAAATTTGCAATCTACGAATCAGAAAACCATAGAAAATTATATTTTTCGTGGGTATCAAAAAATCAAAAATTGTAACCCTCCGCTTTTAGCAGCTTTAAGTCAAGGTGCTTTGTTTAAACATTTAAGAACTCATTATTAAAAAAAGATACCATTGGTTTGAAGATATTGACTGAAAGCTAAAAGGCTCTTGTTGATGCTAATACCCATATTTTATTGAAAATATTTTTCCATTAAGCCGCTATGAGGTGAAAACGAGCAAAAAAGGTCATTTTAATCGCATAGGAAGTTCACTATAGCCTTTTTTTATTTTGCAGACTATTAAAAATTGTTTATTTTTATACAGAAAACATTTAGTGAATCAAACAAAAATATTCTACGCTATATAGACTCATCAATACAACGTCAAACAAACGAAATATACGAAATTTTATTACTTACAAAATATTGTAAACTCGGCGGTTTAGTTCAATTAATGAACGAACGTTTGAGTCAAAATTCTCGATTTCAAGAGATTGAAATTATCAAAATATTTTGTGATACATGTGAAGGATTAGCTGATTTACACGCTTCAGGTATAATCCATCGGGATTTAAAAGTCGAAAATGTACTTATCGATCAAGAATCTTCAAGCTCTAAATCAAATCAAACATTTAACCAATTAAATTTTGTTCTATGCGATTTTGGTTCGGCTACTAAAAATGTATTCGATCGTAAACATCACTCGACAAGTCATTCAATACAACTAGTAGCCGATGAGATACAAAAATACACCACATTGTCTTATCGTTCACCCGAAATGGTTGATTTATATTCGAATAAAACAATTACAACTAAATCGGATATATGGGCTCTTGGAGTCCTATTGTACAAATTATGTTATTTTCAAATGCCTTTTGGTGAAAGTCAACTGGCTATACAAGAAGGAAGGTACTTTATACCTGACTCAAAAGCTAATTTCTATTCAAAACAACTTAACCAACTTATAAGTAAACAATAGACTTCAATACTAAAAACTTAAGGTGTTTATTTTTGTGTTTTATAGATTATATGCTTGATCCGGATCCAAATAGACGGCCTGATATTTATCAAGTGGCATTTTTAGCATTTCAAATGGCACAAAAGCCTTGTCCTATTAAAAATATTAATGTAAGTGTATTTTATTATTCTAAGGGTTTGAGGGAGTAAAAAACAAAAACAAAAAACTTTCTGAATTTAGCGTAATATACAATCTCGAAAACACTGGTTTATCATTTTTTTCATTGAAGTTTTTCAGGGGAGAGGGGTCTTTGAAGTTTCCGTTTCGGAACTTTACTTCTGGGTTACATACTTTCACAATAAATGATAAGTTTCAAGTGTGAGTATGAGTGTTACACTGTACTTGGACAATCGATGGAACCAAATCTTCAATGTGCCAGTCCGGCTTTTGACTCAATAAGTTGATAGTATGTACTTGCTATAAAATATTTAGCTATCTTTGAATTGTTTATCAACGGGGCATGGTTTTTCGACAGCAAATGCATTTTTCATGTATGCTCTCATAAAAGATTCAAGCATCAAAAAAGATAATGACCATCTTGTTCTATTTTGGCATCTGAGTTTTGCTTTTTTGCTTGCGAAGTCAAAACATTCGATCTTCGAATTTCCGTCGAAGTCCAAAAAACGATTATGAAGGTCATTCTGACGAACTTGATCTGGATCTTCTACATCATTTTCATCTTGACTGTTTTCATTTTGGTTTTAATCGGTTAAATTGTCAGTCTGATTGCTAAAGTTTTCGCCCAAATCAGCCACTTCGATCTCACTGTCAAACAAGTCATTTTTGTTTTTTCGAAAAAGTCGAGTCAAGCTGCATCAGAAACTACTCCAACGATTTTCTTATTGTCAAAATTGTAATTATTTGCTCGACAACCAACTTAAGCAGTCGCTGTTCCAGGCATTCTTTCATGACCGATTATTTGAATATCTTTGCCAAAACTTTCAAATACCATTGAAGTAGCCAAAGTTAAGTATTGTTCATTCCCAGGACTTGACCAGAATTTTGTTTTTTTAATTTTCGAATAGCTGTATTTGATGTTAAAAAATAATTTACCAAAAAAAATTTCGTTTGTACCTTTTTCAATTTTTGGCCTACTTTAAGACAAATTTTGATTAAAACGATTAAAAGAATAAGGCCAATTTGAAAATTTAAAGGGTTTGCTTCCTGTAAGAGGATTACGAATCTCTGATCAAAAAGCGCAACTTAAACTTATGCTCAACTTCGATATTTAAAGTTAATTTCTAATTTAAAAGAAAAGTGAAATCCCGAATTTTAACAACATTCAGCCACCATTAATCGAAAGTGAATGGAAAAAAAACACAAATCCTCAATTGAAGAAACCTATAAGCACACCAATATACGATCCAAATCCGTCTACGACCGTAAATCCACGTGAACGACCAAAAGCAAGTTTAAATCCAAACAATCCAATAATTCAACTATCAAGTCAAAATATGACTAAACCAAAAACATGTCAAACGGTTCCAAAATTAAACGTTTCAATCAAACCTGTAACACCTCAAATATCGAATGAAAAAAGTCAACCATTTAACAACCCAATTTCATCAAGCTCTCAAAATCAACTTGGCTTTGATGATGACTTTAACACGTTACAACAAACACCTCAAGTTGATAAACAAATTTTAGAACAAACAACACCGGTTAATAATGAAATTAAAAAATCACATCGTCGTTCAGCTTCACATTCCTCTGGTCTATTCAATCAATTTGTACAAACACCACCCGTAACACAACCAACAACTCGACTTACACCTACACAATTATCACAACAACTTAACTATCAACTTCAACAACAAAAATTACAACAACAATACCAAGTCCAATTACAACAACAACAAACGCCAATATCTGTTCAGACTATAAATCGTTTGTACACTCATTCAAGGTCTGCTTCAGCGTCACCAAAGTAAGTACAATTAAAGGAGGATCAGGTAGTTTTTAACTTTTTTGCCTCAAAGTGTCGTTGGACTCGCTAATATGACTTTAAATGAGACCAAAAATGAATCAATACAAGAAGAAGATAAAAAAGTCTCGAATAATCCATTCGATGATAACGATTTATTTGGTCAAGAATTTGATCGTATTCGACACGAATCATCAAGTGTAACCCAAGGTAATCAAACTTATAATTACAGCATGTTAAATCCTAATACTAATAATAATAATAGAACACATGTTAAAAGTAACAGCTGTAGTAATATTAATTATTATACTAATTATTATTATATGGCTAATAATGTGAATAATAATTTAATGAGTAATCCTTATCATCAACAAATGCTTTTAGCACAATCACAAAATTCTTACCAAAATATTTATCAGCAACAAAATAATAATCCTAAAAAAGAAAATAACAGTGAACCTCAATTTTATGTAACTCAATTTTAAAGATCTTTATCTTAAAATTTAGCATTTATAGTATCTTTTTTTCATGTTCTGACATTTTAGCTGTGATCTACGACCTCGAAAACACTAGAAAATTTTATTCTACATGGTGGGTAAAAAATAAAAAAATCTTAGCCCTACCTTCTTTTTGTAGCCTCGTGCAAATATGACTTTTTTAAACGTTTATAAGCAAATTATTGGAAAAACCAATCATTGGTTTGAAGATATTGCTTTAAAGCTAAACTCCTCCGAACTGAAAAAGTTTTTCTTACTGTCTAAATCGAGAGGAAACCGTAAAGGTTTTCCGTTTCATAAATAAAAGAGTTTATTCGGTCTAATTTATTCGAAGCAAATTATGTTTTTTTTATTGTAGAGATCCAATGATTTTCTTCTCTGCAAATACCTTCTTCGTTTTCGATTGTTCCCTTTAGTTCGGCTCAGTTTTTTTATCATCCGCCTTTTTTTTATCATTAACTCTCGTTCTAGTTTTATCATTTCAACTTCGATTAGGTCGTCTTCTTTTTTTCCGCGGACTCTTCGTCGGTTAACGGTTTCGTTTTGATTACTTGTTTGACCGATTGAACGCTAATTAGTGTTGATAGTCGACTTATAAACCAACTTTATTAAAACAAGAACGGTAAATTTACACACCAGTTGCATGTATGCAAATTGTAGATCTCTTAGATCTCAAATGGTACCTTGGTATTGTTTAAAGAGTCAGAAGGACTTTAAGCATACCAAAATGTTTAAGCCTGGCGCTGACCAATGGACAGACCAAGCTTGTTTTTATTTTTAAAAAAGCTTCAAAAACTAAATAATAAAAAGAAAAACGACCGTATTTATACCCGAATCCCATGAGCCTAGGCAAACCAGCTGTACGCGAAGCGTGGCAAGGCCCAAGCTTAAGGGATGAGGTTAGGTCAGGAAATTACAAAAACTAAGAAGAAAGAATCGAAAGAAAAATAAGTACAAAAATAAAGAAAGATAATAAAACAAGCACTCAGGAAAACAAGCGGATAGAACTCTAAGAAGGAGTTTGCTTGCTTCCCGACCACCGGGAAATTAGGTGTTCTAACTCTGGGATATAACGGTCCCAGACCGGCCGAGCGCTGTTTTAAAACCTTTTCTCTTGAGCTATCATGCCTCCATACCTTGGTTCGGGGTCTTGGCGAGAAAATAAAACTGAAAAAAACACCTGGTGTGTAAATTTACCGTTCTTGTTTTAGTCCAGTTGATTCATTAGTCGACTGCCAACACTAACGCTTATGAAAGACTCGTTTGACCCACCGATTTCTATCGTTTGGCTGGTTAAATTATGTTAATTTATCACAACAGTTACAATATCATCCAGCAATCAGGAGATATCTTCAAATTAAGAATAGCTTTTTCCAATCATGAGTTCATTACTGTTTAGCAAAGCATCATTTCCTGAGATTTAAACCAGGATCTTTTTTTTTCTTAGGGCTAAGTGTGGTTTTACTGTAACAAGAGGAGCTTGACCTAAAATAAAGTTAAAGATACTGAAAGACTTTTATGAATGCTAAATTTTTTGAAATCCCCTTTAATAAATCACCCAGAATGCTATGAAACCTTTAAAACTGATACAATAAAGTTTCTGTTTGTTTTTTTTAAACTAAATCTCTTTAAGAATCATTAATCATTTTTGATTAATCAAACCCAGGACATGCATGACAAACGGTTTACTCATTAAAAAAAAAATATTTATTTTTTTATGATTTTTTTTTTGAATGTTTGAAATTTTTGAAATTTTATTTTTAAAAAAAAAATAAAAAAAATTTATCAAAAACAAAAAAAAAGTTTATCATTTTTTAAAAAAAAATTCTAAACAGATAAAAAACCTAATGGTGAAACACCGTGTAGAAAAAAACCAACCCAAAAGTGTACAATCATTAAATATTCGAGTATAGACGATAATTATGAAGACGATAGTGTAACATTTGATCCATTTCGTAAAGCACCGTTACCTTTTTTTAATGCAAATGTATCATCATCATCATCGTCGTCATCGTCAAGTTCGTCTTCACGTTCATCACCAAAATCAAATAATTCAAACGATATCAAACAAGTTACATTGAGCACACATTCAGCGTTTCAACCTTATCGTAAACAACCCGATCCGTTTGTAAGTGCACCCTTTGACCCGCCCACTAATCGAAAAGTATCTCTATCATCAACGTCTACATCTTCGTCAGTCACACCAACGGCAATCACTGTAACTAACATTATAAAATCAAATTTGGAGAGTCTTAACGAAATGGAATCGAAAGCAAACGATGAAATTATACAAGTTATACAAATGAAGAATAAAATTATGAAGACACCGTTGAGTCAAAAAAATAAGAAACACACATCGGCTAATCCGTTTGTAGATGCGCCGTTTACAGTAAAAAAAACAAAGGTATCTAGTCGTAAAAAGTTGAGTGAATTGACTAAAAGTAGTGAGTCGAATAATTCGATTTATGATAACAATCGAACACCGACAAATGAAATTAAACCGGTTAATGATTCAGTAGTGTCTAGTCAAGTTATAGATGGGCATACTGGTATATCAAACATGAGTTTTGATGATTTTTAAACAAATATTGTTTTTTTTTTTTTTTGAAGAAGTTTTTTATTTATTAGACATGACGAAAATTAAGAAAAAAAAATGATGATGCAACCATTCCTTACCCTCTTTTTTTTATATCTAGATATGCAAATAAATTACTTACAAAACAACTTTAATATGCATTTAGTACTTTTATTTTCTCATTTTTTTTATATAAATAAAATATAAGATTAAATCATTCTTTTTTTTTATTTTGAAAACAAAAAATACCCTAGCATAAATTTACCCCTGAAGGTTTTATTATCAGGCTGAACCAGATGGTCTACTACGAGCCGAGGGCATTAAAATTAGTTTTACACCCAATGAAGTAGAAAAGCTCTTCTCAACATCCAGTGGACCTGGTGTCACTGGTGTACGAATAAAACTATTCCTTCTGAAATCGAATACTGCTATTGCTTACAGCATCGTCCAAGTGAAAGACGCAAGTTGTTATTCCTCTGTATAAAAACAAAGGTGAAGCTGACGATATTAATAACAATCGAAGTATGTATGTAAGTTTAGTCGGTCAGGGATCAAAATAAACACCCAAAATTACCATTTTAGAGGTTTTAGAAGCAAAAAAAAAGAATTTTTCAATAAAAAAACTATATACACGAGACCCTCATCGATTTTTAACAGCATTTTTTTCGAATTCTACGAGTCAGAAAACCCGTAGAATAGTGATATCTCGAGAGTCCGAAATGTTTCTTTTGAATAAATTAATTTTTATGGTAACTTTTTGCCTTTCATATTGCACTGAAATTCCAAAAAGCCAAACAGGTCAATAATTCTTCATGGTTACATCAATTTCTAGGTCTCTTGATCCGTAGATTTCGAAAAAATTCTTAAATTTTATAAAAACGGATCAAAAAGCTCATAACATGACATGAGCTTAGAGTATATGTTCTTAGATGGGGTCGTACAAAAGGTATAAATAGGGCCATCGCCAAGAGCCTACCAAATTTTGGAGAGGACATTGAGGTCTACAACTTCTAATAATTTTTTGGGATTTAGAAATAGTTGCTACATAAAAACTCTAAAAATACACAATTTTTACATCTTTTCTTCTTGATTCTTATAACTATCATACTTTGTTTGCAATGATAATAATTATAGCATATTCAGAATTTTATTAGCTTTCAGGTGATATATGGAAAAGATGTTTCTTTTCAGTTTCTTTTCAAAATTGGATATTTCTGGGGTTTTCATATACGATGATTACGAATATAATATCAGTTTTGCGAAATTTCCAAGATCTGAGATTTAAATATTTTTCTAACAGAAATATTGTCTCTAAAATAATAAACGGTAACTGAGAATCAAAAAACTTCTTTAGATTTGAAATCAGCGTATCTGGTTACCATCAAATAAGCATTTTTTTAGATAAAATTTTTCTTTTTCTTTGGACTAGCGTTTATGATCTGGCGCACTATATATCTTAATTTCGATCAAAAGAAATCAAGTACCGTAAAAAATCAGCTCAAAGTTTTTTTCAGAATTTTGTCTTGTTGTATACAAAATAAAATACAAAATGTGGGTTAGGGGGTAAACCATGGACTAGATAAAAAAAAACGGAAAAAGTACCTTGAACTTGCTGAAAAATTTCTTTTTTCAACAAAGTAAATATATCATTTTGTAGCTGAGAATACGAGCTTTAAGAATTCGTACAGATTTAAGCAATAACGTATGGTAGTTGAGAAGATATTTGATCCAAAGGCATACAGCTCTAAAAATTGTCGTTTATCTTTGTGAGGGTGTACGTCAAAATTTTTTTCTATCCCCTAAAAAATAGTCTATTTTAAGTTTTCATATATGTAGATTAAGAATTTGGGATCGGAAACCCGATATTACGATAGTTTTGACTGGCGCGAACCTTTTATGAACTATTTAGAGTGAGATTATCGTTCATAAATATGTTAAAAAACAGCATAAATGATATTTATTATACTGATTCTGATAGAGGGTAAAATTTTATACATGCAAATTTTATCTTTAAAATAAATACTGGAATTTTTGAGGGCTAAAAATGGAAAAAATTGTCTTTTTTTTAAGTTTATCAAAATGATGCCTCAGAAATACCCCAACAGAAAAATTATGGGGCTCTACAACAAAAAAAAAAGGATCTTAGAATGTCAAACATTGCATTTAAAAAACGAAAAAACATTTTATTAACATTGTTGGTTGTCTTAGTAATTATACAAACCTTATAAAATAAAAAATTGATTCATACGAAATTAAAAACTCTTCGTCTCTTTTA
This sequence comes from Brachionus rubens, assembly GCA_022207745.1. Taxonomy (NCBI): domain Eukaryota; kingdom Metazoa; phylum Rotifera; class Eurotatoria; order Ploima; family Brachionidae; genus Brachionus; species Brachionus rubens. The sequence continues at coordinate 206,270 of JAJVHD010000063.1, forward strand.
AAAAAAAAAAGGTGATTTTAACTGTTTTTCAAAAAATAATTAAAAGGTGAAATGAATAATTTTTAAAAATTTATTTTTCATAATTATTGCTTTAAACAATGGAAGTATCTGTAAAGCCAAAAATTTTAAAAATATGCTTAAAATTTCTTAACACCGGTCTTGTTTTAAGCGGATTAACAGCCATTATAACCGGTTTTACCTATTTATACATTTATATATTCGTCGAATATGAATTCACAAGTCTCGTATCGATAAAATGTTTTTCGAGTATTTTAATTCTAAGTGGTCTTGTTGCATTGGTTCTTGGTGGTCTTGGAATTGGTTTATTAACTGAAAAAAGTCGTCTATTTTGTATCGTATTCTGTTTATTTGTGTTCATACTCCTTCTATTGTGTTTAACATTTGGACTTGTCGGGATACTTTCAAAATACAAGCTAGAACAAACTATACAAGCTAACATGAAATATGACTTTGATAATTATGATGAAGAGATTGATCGATTTTCAACTAAAAAAATTGATTGGTTACAAAGTGAGTATAAATGTTGTGGCCTCAAGTCGAGTAACGATTGGTCTCCATCGAATCGTTTAATCGACGAATGGGCAACCATAAACAATTTAACAGGTCAAATTTTTGACGTACCTGATTCATGTTGTATTCAAATCCAAACAACGTGTGGTAAACGATACTTAAAAGAATCGAGTCTAATAAATAATCAAGGATGTTTTGAACCTTATAGACAAAAGACAATGAACAATTATTTGATTTTAAGCAAAATATTTCTTGTTTTTACAACATTTATTTATGTTATTATATTTATATTTTTGATTTGTATTAAATATTTTAAAAATACTTATGTTTTAATAAAGAGAATCTGAAAATTTTTATCTTTTGGTAAACAAAATGGGCCAAATTGATGCATCGGATGACCATTCAAGTTGATAAATAGGGGTGCACTCTTTACTTTACTTTATGGTAAAGTTGGAAAGTAAAGAATGGTAAAACAATGAATTTATCCGATGGGTGCTCAATAACTGCATAATTAAAAAATCACCTACTGATCTTTATCAACTTAAAGTCCAGGTAAAGAAGACAAAATTATTAGATTTTCCGGTTCAAACATCAAAAGTAAAGTAAAGAGTGCAGCCCTCTTGATAAATAATAAAAATGCAAAATATGATATTTTATCGAAGATCTTAAATCAATGCAAATCAGGTTCATCTGGGTGCATCTTTCACATTTAACAGTACTTGCTGGTATTAATTTTATTACTTGAATTTAATTTTTTTAGTTGACATTCTACGAGTACATGACTCGTAAAACTCTGGAAAGTCAACCACGGAATGCTGTTCCATAACGAACTTGTCTTGTGACAGTCTATTAATTTGGTTGCTCTTTGGTGATCGTTTGAATGTTTCTGTCGATAAGTTTTGCACCTCAAAGATCTTAATTTGTCTTTATTTGAAGAACAGGTCGAATTGATTAGACATGAACGCGACTCATTTGAAAAAAATTTCATCTACCTATTAGATAGTTAGTTGAAGTAATCACTTAAGAAAACACTTTTTTTAAAACAAAACGCTCTAGCATCACAAAAATTCAACAGTGCTTGGAGTCTTACTCTTCTAGTTATTCGTGGTATCTAAGAGAATAATTTAAGAGCTCTTTTTATGAAAATCGTCTCTGGCAACAACTATTTAATATGTGAGGATCAGCGTATGTAAAAGTGCCGAATCGCATCAAAGATCTTTAGTGACATGGTCTTTCTTTTTCATAAAAAGAATTTGCGCAAGCAATTTTTGAGCGATCCTGGTGGTGATTCAAATACTTGAGAGTGATCTGATAGTAGATGATATCATAATGGCCATATCTTCTGATACAAACTGATATCAGCTGATATATTTTAACATGTGACAGGTTAATTTCCGTGACTGTTCTTAGAATATAATTCATAATGTATCGTATTCACTTAACGATATTATCTGATATCAGATGAATTCAACGGATAGAAGATGATAGTACATGATATATTAATGGTCTTACATTTTCTAACGACAGATATCAGGTGACAAGTTAATTTCCGGGACTGTACTCCATACAAATGATAATGTTAAAAATATTTTGAAATAAATGTATTGTGTCATTAAAATAATTTATTGACACGTAGTGTTGCAATAGAGTCACTCAAAAAAAAACGGTTTTAAGATTTCCGTTCCAGTTCCTAGACGGAACCCTCTTGGATCGAAAACCTTTTGAAACGGAACTTTTTAACCCGTTCTTTTATCATAATTAAGAACTAAATTCAGTTCCTCTTCCATTTTTTGAGTGTTAGCTGAAGTATTTGTAAAGTAATTCGTTTTTTGAGCTTGCCAGAATCCAGTTTTTTTTTAAGTCAAAATTTTAAGCTAGAGATGGTTTTTTAAAATTTAGTAATTTTCTAGAAATATTTCAATCAATAAAAAATATATTTAAAAAAGTTAACAGTTTATTCTCCTCAAATAAGTATTTCAATTAGTTTTTCAATTAATACGAATCAAAATTTTTCCATTTGCGTTCACTGGATTAGACATTAGATATATTAGAAAATAAGCCGGTGGAAAATTTTTTCGATTGAATAAATTCTAAAGCAAGTTAAAGATCCAATTTATAAAATTTTTCAGAAATAAAGTGATGATTTGTTTTAAGATGAATTTCCCGAACTAAATTTTAAATATGATTGAATATCGACGAATCGCTCTCCCATTTTCTCATCCGGACTTGGGACTGGTCATGGCATGGTTACGGCTATGCTACTGCCATCTACCTTGGTGACTGTGGGACGTTCATCATAAACAGTGTCAATCATCCGAGCCGAAGCTGCGAACTCGACAACTATTTAGACTTAGCTTGGAACCACAAACCAAGCGTATTCTACATCTAATAGAATACTTAACTTTATCACTAGAATACTTCTTTACGTTGTGATGGTCAAAGTCAACGGCACCCCAATACGACAAGATTCGAACGCGATCCGTAGACCCATGTACCCGTAATCCAGCACATTTAGAATTGTGTTAGAATGACAGCAACATCGCCGCCCTCCCATTTTCACATCCAGGCTTGGGACCGGCCAAACAAAAAAAAATTCTATAGACTTTTTTAGATCTCGACAAATAAGGATGTATCTTAATTAATATAGAATCCCACATATTAAGAGTTTGCGAAATTCTTTTAGCTAATTTCTATTAATCTCAGACAGATTAAAAAAAAAACTCGCAGATATTATAAGCTTCACCTGTCCTCAGGTATCAACTGAGAAAAAAATTTAAATAAGTTATTAATAGTGCACTTCCACCGAATTAATTGCTTACCCGTACTAAAGCGTACTCGTACCCGTACCGTACCTTACCACTGTACCGTAGCACCGTACCGTTTTCTTAAATTTTTAAATTTTAAATAAAAATGAAAAACCTAAATTTTTTTTAAACTTATTTTCCGGTACGGAAAGCATTTAATTCGGTGGAAGTTCAGTATTTTTTTAATGTTCAAAAAATTTTAAATTAAAAATAATTAATTAAGAAATTTTTCGTTATAAATTACCTATTGCTAGTTTATTTAGATAATAAAATAGGATTTTAAAGCGATAATTTTTAGTCATTAATGATAATTTTCAAACGTTTCAGACACTGTATCAAGCAATTTGAAACCTCTCTTGTACCATTCTTGGCTTTTTGAGCTAAAAAACTCAAGGCATCCAGCTTCAATTTGGTCTTGGTAAAGTAAAATTTCGCCCTCTAAGGAAATGAGCCAAAGAGCGGAAAAGATGGTAATCAAAAGAGGGAAGGTTTGGACTAAATGATGGAAAATTTCAATCCTTTCCAGCTCTTTAATTTTTTCAATTGTTTTTCGGTTTTGCGTTATCTTGAAGAAAAAAACCAAGCTTTCGATTAATCAAAGAAGGATATTTTGTGAAGCATACATTCGTTCTAATTGTTCACAATAAAAGTAAAAGACCATCAGGAACCAGTTGAAAGTGTGTTACCCCTTGGTAATTCCACCAAACGCAGAACATTACCTTCTTTTCGAATCGTCCTCTTTAAACGACTGGTTGAGATAGGCCAAACCACTGGTTTCTGTCAGAAGTATTTCGAAAATAGATCCATTTCTAATCGCAAGTAATTATCCTCCTGATAATCCATTCATCAAGAGCTCTTGATGAAACCACTCGGTTATACGGTTAGCCCGTATAGCCGAGGGGTTTGCAAGCTAGTCTTGCAAGCAGAGGGTCGGAAGTTCAATCCCCACAAGGGGAGAAAATTTTCTGACTGTTTCTGTATTACGGGGCGATGTGTTTGATGGGAATGGTAGCTCAATTGGTATCGTCGGTTGATCACTGCTTCACCAAAGTGTCAGTTCGAATACCGCTCGGGTCAAATTTGTTTCAAAGAAGCAAAGAAACTAGCAAAAGCATTAAATGCCATTGGTGTAAAATCGAGTAAAACACCGAAGCCTTAGCTCTTAAATAATTTCAATTCACAGGTACAATACTTTGTATGCGCCATTAACTGTGCTAACATTATTTAATTAAATAAAGAACTTATAAATTTCAGATTTCGTTTCCTTTTTCCTTCGAAGGCTAGGCACTGTTAAACTTATTGAACCAAGCTTGTGCTTTTCTTACTTTAAGAAGGTTCTCACCTTTTACTTGAAACATTTCATGAGTTGCTGCTATTACTGTGACGTAACAGCACCAAAATTTCATCAAAAGTTTTCATAATTTTAAAAAAATTTCAAGAGCCTTCAATAAAAAAAGATAAAAAATATTTTTTTTTGTTGTAAAAAATCGTGTGATTTTCAAAATGAGTTGTTTTTAACAAACATATCAACTCAAAATTTAAACGTGTTTAAAAAAAATTCTTACTCACAACAAAATAGACTAGTAAATATTTTATGAGTATGGTTATCATTACCAGGTGTCAATTAAATTTATAAGCGCCATTTTTTAGTAATAAATTTTTCGCAATTTTAATGTATTTTTCAATTTAACTCTAGAAAGAATACGTTATAAATTTTTTTAGTCGAATGCTGAAATAGCTGCATGCACTCAATCGGCTCATACCCTATAAGTAAACAGTAAATTATTTATTTTTTTCATTCTCGATTTGTAAGGTAAGCCGAATAGGTGAATTTAAATTTGATTTTTTTTAAGACGTCACGTGAATTTATTATTTTAATTGAAAAATTAGCTAGTTTTTCGTACTTAAGAACCTCTAATGCTATGTTAAAAACTTGATTTTTAAAGAAACATATTTTTATTTTATCTTAAATGTTTAATTTTATTCCAAATCTTTAAGAAATTATTTGTTATCAAAACATGAGTAAGCGACTTTTTAAAGTGAGAGTAAGGAATAGTGCATTATTTGTACTATGAATTTATAAAACTATTATGTTATTCAACTATTAAAAGATCACAAATATTTTGATAATTTTTTTGTTAGGCGTCCCCTAAGCATACCTACCTTTACCATAAAATTAATAACCAAAAATACCGTGCGATTTACGTTGGATCCGACAAGGGTATCTTTCTGTATGCTATGGTAGGTACGGTGACAAAAACAATTTAATTATCAGATTAAAGTAGGGTGTCTAATTTATTTTATGCTCAAAATTGTATGGTCTGTTTGACCCTATATTTATTGCTTTTAGAATCAAAAAGTGGCTACATATCATACCTTAGAAATTACAGAATCGTTTGGTCTATCAAATCGTAAGATAATTTTCGCAACTTCCATATTTTATTAATCGGAATAAACCTCCAAAAGTTACAAAAACATTTTTTTGTAAAATTGTGTTAATTCGGTTGTTACACTGAAGTAAATTATTAAAGAAAAATCTTGATATAGATTCTAGTAGATAAGACAATTTTCTATCTTATAATATATATTGAGTGACTGTATCTAAACTATAAAAGCTCATAATTTTGTTAGAATAGACCATCCTTTTTAGACAAATTTAAAAAAAGGTATACTCTGTATGTCACCATATTAAGGATAAGATTCCTATTGTTTCGAAAATATTTTAAGACTAAACAAAATCATCTTTTCCTATGGTTTATATATTCAGATTTCAAAAAATAAATTTTTATAAATAATTTACTTCAGTGTAACTGTTGTGCTCTGACAACTAGGAGTTCGGAGGAACAAAAGAAAAGATTTGAATTCTTTTTGTTGTAACTGTTTATTTAGAATTAAATTAATAATAATTCAAAACCAAAGAGAGAGAAAAGAAGAGTTAAATCTCGAAGACAAGACATAATTAAAGTTATATTTTATTTTAGAGTGGAGACAGAGTTTAGTCTCTGTTGGGGCACAACATAACAACCGAATTAACACAATTTTGCAAAAAAAGGTTTTTTTAACTTTTGGAGGTTTATTCCGATTAATAAAATATTCAAGTTGCGAAAATTATCTTACGATTTGATAGACCAAACGATTCTGTATTTTTAAGGTATGACACAAAAGCTTTTTTTAAATTCCAATAGCAATAAATATTGGGTCTAGTCAATTACTAATCATGTCGCTTTTGCTTTCACAAGCGAAAGCTAAATGCAAAACGCAGTTTTTTCTGCATTCCAATGTCTGGGTCTAGTAGACCATGTTTTTAAAATCATGAAAAAACACTTTTTTGTCAATCAAGATTCATCAATCAAGCATGTTTCATGAAGGGTAATTTCAATTTTTAGTTGCGATCTTTCAAGTATTTTAATTAGCTGGTTATCGCTCTAAAATGACTTAAGGATTTTTTATTTTTTCCTTCAATATGGATACCAGTGTAAACTAGAGCCTTTTAGCTACCATATAATAATTTTAATAAATTTTCAATAAAGCCTATTGGTATAAGGTTACTAAAGCCAGAAGGTAGTAGGAGTAGTAGTAGTATAAAAATGACTGCGACTAGAAGAGTAACCCTCTAGCAGAAATCTGATCTAACACTTTATCTATTCTCGATTTAAAAACATTGACATTCAGCGTGTTTATTGTTTCGTTTGACAGTTTGTTCCACCATATTACGTTTTAATGTATGACTGTTACTTCTTAAATTGTAGACCCGAATAAGATCACCACCTGTTGTCCGTCTTTAAATCTTTTCCAATTCTCAAGTAAAGGGTAATATTTTTTTGTCCCGGTATTTTCCGAGTCGGTGATTTTTTTCTTTTCTAGACACAAAGTCTACAATTAACATATCGACTATATTTATTTATAGACTAAATTCAATCAAAATCAGGTCAATTGTTAAATCTTATTGACCTATTCAAACAATTCAGTAAAACATAAATTAGAATAAAACAGGTCAAAAACTTGATCTATTTAACGGAAATTAATATCAAATACAGGATAGTACAATTTATTTATAATCATATCACCAAAAAAAAAATGGGGAAGTTAAATTTACATCAAAAAAAATTTTAATGTTCTTTTTTTTTTCAACAAAAATCGATTTTTATTTCACATTGAAAAATTTTTTTTTAGTTTAATTTACATTTGTTTACTATTTATAAATACTTCCTTTTTTTTTGGTGTTCGTTCTCTCAAAAGATTAAATTGAATGGGTCTATTTTCAATTTCAAATTTATTGCAATTAGATGCTTTATTTGTACAAAAAAATAAAATCAAAGAGCATAACAACTAACAATTACAAGTTAATATTAACAATATAAAGTAATTTGGGTTCTCAAATTTGTTGTTTAGCAACAAGATTCGAATCAAAATTCGAGTATTTTCTAGTTGTTATAGAATTAAATATTTTATGTCTCGCGTTTATCAATTAAGACAGTTTTTATTGTCATAATGATTAACTAGGTCTTAAATACTGAACGAACCAAAATTAAACCTCATTAATTGGTAAGATTTTTGTTTAACATCGAGGTAATTTGATTGTTTAACTTTTAATTGTCATGGTAATTTTAGAATGGAACACAATAATGGGTGTATATAATTTGTTAAAGTTATGTAATGCACTTGATCACGTTTTTTTTTATTTTTGGAATATTTTTAAGGTATTACCTTTACAAGTTGAAGGGCTTGTTTAGACAAGAATTAGCGTTTTTGTTGTTGTTGTTCACCTAATTTAAACCAAAACAGATTTTATTTCAAATTTGTTATCAGTATAATTACGACGATATAAGTGATACAATTACGTAAAGTTTATAAAAAAGATAGAAATTATAGAAAGTAAAAAAGAAAGTTTTTTCCATCTTTTAGAGAATTCTATTGACTTGAAAGTATTTTTTTATAACAATAGTACAACAATATTTGTAGCTTAGGGTCTTGGCTATCGTTTTCAGGTTCGATTGTTTTAATATGTATTTCCAATAGCTACCTTTGACCTTTAAAAGATGCCCAACTTTTTAATGGATGCTCAATTTTCAGGACGTCAGATATCCTGATATTTGACAATCTTAATTTTAGGTGTGACTATCATGTTTAAAATTATAAAGCTCTAGTTGACGTATTGAAGGTACGCAAATGTCTTTTAGATCCATTAAGGGTTGAAATCAAGAAAAAAAAAAAATTTTTCAGTCAAATCATTGGGTTCAGGTGTAGCAATGCTTTCTCACAATCTGAATTTGACATTTTTTACTGCACTTTTACCGAATTAATGGCCTACCCGTACTAAAGCGTACTCGTACCGTACTATAGTCATAACCGTTCCAGAACCGTAGTCGTACCAAAAAAATCGCAAATTTATCGCAAAACTGTGTTCTACAATCCGAAAATCCACGGTAAAAAATTTTTTACCCTCCTACCCTATCGCTTTTTACAGCCAGAAACCAAGGTGCTATGCTTAAACATTCAAGAACTCATGATTGGAGATAGCTATCAGTGGTTTGAGGATATTTTCTGAAAGCTGAAAAGCTCTAGTTGACGTTGGCATCTTGATTGATGGAGAAAAATAATTCCTATCAGCCAAAATTGAGTGAAAACTATCAAAAAAAGGGAAATTACAATCAAGTCATTGGGTTTAGGCTTAGCAATACCTTCTCATAATCTGAATTTTAGACTTTTAACATTAAAACTGCGTTCAACGACGCGGAAATCGACGGAAAAACATTTTTTAACCCCCTACCCCATCGCTTTTTACAGTCTAAAACCAAGGTGCTATACTTAAACATTTCAGAACTCATGACTGGAAATAGTTACTATCAATTTAGGGATATGGATTGAAAGGTAAAAAAATACCATTGAAACTAGTACCCATATTGAAAGTACTCAAATATTTTTTAAATCCATTAAGGGGTGAAAACAAGTAAAAATACCCATACATTATTATTAGAAATTTGGCTCTTTTTTTTCAAGACTTAAAGTTATGTAGTTACTCCGACGCTTCTTATTGCAATATGCTTATAGATTGTGTACATCAATTACTAATTTATATCATCAATCATGCATAAAATAAAATTTATTTCCATCTGTTTCAAGGAATCATTGCCACTTGTATTTAATTTATTCATAATTAACATAATTAATGTAGTACTTCCTATCAAACATTACTAAATTATCAAAATAAATATATTCACTGTTATCATTTAAGACCCATGACATGAACATTCGGAATAATTTTTACATCCTTTTTTTTTTTTCTTGTTACCAATTTCAACAAAAAAAAAACTAATTTTTTTATACTTCTCTTTTGTTGTTGTCGATTATTCGTTCTCCTTTTGTGTATAATCGTAAATAAAAATTATACTTAACATAAACTTACTTCTCTTTTTTTTGTTTCAAATAAAAAAGCGTGCAAATTATGAATGTAAATAATTTTATTTTCAACTAACACAATTTTATTATTTTTTAGAGAATAATTTTTTTCTAAAGGAGAACTTTTACAAAAAAAAAAAAAAAAACACAAACCCTTTAGCAGATTGTAATGGATCAAAATACCCAAATGATGGATCTACTAGACAATTATGTTCAATCAAAAACTTTTATCAATGATGATTATGTTAAACAATTGATTGATAAATCAATTAAATTAGGTATGTCTTGGGAAGTAATTAAAGAGACCTTTAAAAAATTCATATCAATTTATGTCCAAAAAAAAAACTATTTAAACATTGACTTGAATAACATGGAGTACAAAGTTATATTTGAAGAGACTAAATTTATTGATCAACTTGTAATGACTTCGATTCAAATGGAATCAGTTGGGTCAAAAAATGTACAAGATGAATATGGAGTTGAGTACACAGATGAGACTGAAAATGACGATTTAGAATCCGATTTTTCTTCTTTAAGTTTACGTCCACAAAAATCGCAAAAACAACCTTCATTTCAAGAGTACTTAACCGCTTCAATGAACCGGTTAAACGATAAAGCAAACCTAAGACCGATTATTGTAGACGGTAGTGATGTTGCTTTATCAGCTCAACAAAATAAACAATTATTCTCTCTTGGTCGTATACAAAAAGTAGTTGAATATTTTGAAAAAAAACAACATCAAATATATGTAATCATTCCTCAATGGAGAAAAGAACAAATATTGTCATCGACTAATCCCGGTAATGATCAATTGATTCTTACTGAAATGGAGCAAAAAAATCTTGTACATTACAGTCCATCTAAACGAGTAGGGGGTAAACGTATGTACTGTGATGACGATTCGTTCATACTAAATTTATCTGTAATTAAACAAGGCATTATCGTATCGAACGATAATTTTAAACGATTTTTAAATCAAAGAGACGAGTTTAAACAAGTAATTGAAGAAAGAGTTTTAATGTACTCGTTCATAGAAGACAATTTTATACCCGCTGAAGATCCTTTAGGAAAAAATGGTCCTAGTCTAAATAACTTTTTACGCTTTGAATCGTTTCAAAATCAACAGTATATGAAACGTTGTCCGTACAAAAAGAAGTGTACGTACGGTTCAAAATGTAAATTTTGGCATCCAGAACGAGCGACTTCATCATCTGGACAGCAATTTAAAACAGCATTTCAATCGGTTATGGATCAATCAAATGAACAAAGAATGAGGTTAGAAATTATTTTGAATCAACCAGAAGATTCAACATTAGCTACACAGTTACTCAACTTGAAACCGGTTTTATTCCAAGACAAAATGGAAAAAGACTCGTCATCGGGATTACTTCGTATGATGGGACCAAGTCAAGATAAAATAATTACATCTGGTTACACGTCATCAAGACAAGAAACACCAAGTCCACCGAATAATTCGAGTTTAAGATTTAAATTAAAAGAAATCCTAGGTGAAGAATGTGTTGTCGATGAATTTTTAACAAAATATAAAAATGAAACAGATGAAGAAAAACTTTTATTTTTAGCCAATGGTTATTCATTTGATTTTTGAACAAATTGAGGTGTATTGTGTGGTCTTTTTCTGTTGTTATTTAATTGTTGATGATGATTCCAAAAATCTCAAAAAAAAAAAAAAAGAAAAAAATATTTGTAATTTTTTTTTAAATTTTTTAGTTTGTGTAAAAAACAAGAGAGAGAGAGAGAGGGGTCATTGTTTGAATACAGTTTATAGACCCAACAAAGACATAAGTTATTTAGGGGTTTTTGGATTTTTTTTTTATTTTGATGCAAAATTTTTACCAAAATTTTGAAACAGTACCGGTTCTAAATATATTTCATTTTTTTTTTTTGGACAAGATTTTTTTTAATATTTCTAAAATAAAAGACTATTAATTTAGGACGTTTTTTTTGTATCATTCGTTGACATGACGAAACAAGTTGAATTTTTGACATTGTATCTATGATCTACGAGTCTGAAAACCCTTGAAAATAATTTATTTCTTGAAAATAAACCACTAGCCTTTGGCTCATTGTAGCTTCAAGTCAGGCAGATTTGTTTAAACATCAAATAACTAATTGTCTGAAAAGGCTATCACTGGTATGAAGATATTTCCTGAAAGCTGAAAAGCTCTAGTTGACGCTGGTACCCATATTGAAGGTACGCAAATGTCTTTTAGATCCATTAAGGGGTGGAAACAAGAGAAAATAGGGAAATTACAGTCAAATCGATGGGTTCAGGCCTAGCAATGGTTTCTCACAATCTGAATTCGACATTTTTAACATTAAAACTGTGTTCTACGATCCGAAAATCCACGGTAAAAAATTTTTTACCCCCATCGCTTTTTACAGCCAGAACCGAGGTGCTATACTTAAACATTCAAGAACTCATGATTGGAGATAGCTATCAGTGGTTTGAGGATATTTTCTGAAAGCTGAAAAGCTCTAGTTGACGGTGGTACCTTGATTGAATGGGAAAAATAATTCCTATCAGCCAAAATTGAGTGAAAACTATCAAAAATGGGAAATTACAATCAAGTCATTGGGTTTAGGCTTAGCAATACCTTCTCAAAATCTAAATTTTACACTTTTAACATCAAAACTGCATTCAATGACGCGGAAATTGACGGCAAAACATTTTTAGCTTATGACTGGAAATAGTTACAATCAATTTGAAGATATAACAATGGAAAAAATTTTTTTACGGGAAGTCTTACTCGAGTGAAAACGGTAAAATATTAATGTAATTTTTCAGTCAAATGCTATCTAGACCAAGGTAGTCTCTAATACCTTTTTTTTATAAATCTGCTTTAAACACGATGCTCTATACATCGGCATTGTGAAGTTTAGTACAAAAGAACAGAACAATTTTGAAAAATTGAAATAATTTTTTATCTGTTGGTCTTATGACGGATCTGCGCATGTAACAAAGTGTAACAAACTTTGTTACACCACTGAGTAAACTCTGCAAAAACTCTGCAGTCTAATTGCGCATTTAGTTTCAATACTTTTTAATAGTGTGCATTTTGCAGAGACTTTGCATAAATTTAGCAGAGGTTGCCCAATGGTGTAACAAAGTTTGTTACACTTTGTTACATGCGCAGATCCGTCATAAGACCAACAGATAAAAAATTATTTCAATTTTTCAAAATTGTTCTGTTCTTATGTACTAAACTTCACAATGCCCTATACATCTCAGGATCCACTTTAAAAAATTATTTCCGCACCTTGAACAAAGTAACAAAAAATCGTAGAGATTAGAAAATTTTATCTTTTTGTACACCTCGTATAGAAAAACCATAGAAAACATATAAATTTATTCATATAAACGTTTGCTTAAATTTTTCAAAAAAATGCCTAAATTAGCCTTGTTTTAAAAATCAAGTACGGCTTTACTTGCCTTTAAATCAGAAGATGGGGAAAGGGGAAGGGTTACAATAAATAAAAGAAAAATATAAATAATATAAATCTTTATTTAACCTTTATTGGCCACTTCTAGCCTTTACAAAATAATAGAAGAGGAAAAGAAAAGAGAAAATTATATGAAAAAATAATAATAATCTAAATTGAAACTAAAGTTTGCTGTTCTTTATACTTGAAATAAGTTTCAAGTATAAAAAGCAGCAAAACTAAATGTATTTTTAGAAAGCATGTGTAGTCACTATGAGGACTACAACATACCTCCCCCTTAGTTTTAAAGTTTGCCCGAGTCCCTTAGAAATTACAAATTTTTGAAAGACACAAAAAAATGAAAATAAATTTTAAAATTAAAGTTTTTTCTTCTTCATCACCTCACTGTGTTACTAAATGATTTTCAACATCTTCACTGTGTTTGTAACATTACAATTTGACATTGAGTTTATCTTTTTTTGTACGAATTGGATTGAATTCGATTTCTCACACGTTAAGTAAATCGATCTAAATGTCTTGTTATTGAAATCTTGATAAGAGTTGATCGAACTTGATCGATTATAGCTCTCGACACCTCCCTCCTTAGAAGCTGAGGTTTTACGGGTCACTAAAAAATTTATTTTTTGGGTTCGGTCGAAGTCATTACTCCCGACATTGCATGATGAATCACTGTGGTTGCTAATCCGCTTGGAATTCGTTCGAATTTGTTCGTTCTCAGTTCGTTTAGCTGAACTACACTCAGTCTCACTTAATGTTTGACTTAATGAGTTGCACACTGTGAATCTTGTATTTGACCCTAAGTTTTTACAACTAGGATTTATTCGATCTTTAATCTTAATCGAATTGTTTTGATTTAGAATAACATTTATCGACTTTGGTAATCTAATATTCATTTGATTGATGAGGCTTTCATCTTTTACGTTACCATCACTGTGATAATAATCAAATGAAACTTTATTTTTTAACTCGCGTTTTTTATAATTATCAAAACCATCACCGTGATTATTCGTTTTTGTTTTGAGTTTGAGAAACCGCCGTTGTTCCATTTCACGTTCGAATACGTTTAAAACACTCTTTGAGAATTTTTGAAAATCATTTTGTATTTCATCGAATTTACGCTTGATTTCCGGTACACGATTAATTATATCACGACCTAGGATACATTGGAAACCAGATATATTTTTAGTTACCAACAACTCAACATTTTTTAAATTTTTTTCTTTTGAAATCAAACAGCGTTTTAGACGGACACTGCCTAAAACTTGTATCTCACTTGATACGGAATCGAGTCGACGATTATTGTGTTCTTCAAACAATGTTTTATTATCATGACGTTTAATTAATGTATAAGTCCTCTCGTCAATTATAGAAAGGTCAGCGCCACTATCACAGATAAAATTGACGAGAGTATTGTTAAACAAAGCTTGTCCTTGAATCGGTTCGTTTCGCTTAAGATTATTGTTTTGAACCTTTTGACGATAAAACATAATTTTGTTTGGTTGCTGTGTTTGCTCAGGCATCACATTTTGCTGCTGAACACTTGGCTGTTGATTAAACCCATTGTTGAACGGTTTGTTATAATTTTTTACGAAGCCATTATTTGGATCGTTTTGTTTTGAATGAGGGTGAAAATGAACGTTCTTTTTTAAAGGAGGATTGTCGCTTTCACTAGAAAAAAATTGTTCATCACTGTGACTCGAATCGTAGCTCGAATATTTGCACTCAGCATAGTTTATCAGGTCATTGATTTTAAAAGAATCATCTTTTTTGATATTCTTCATTTTAAACATTTTGAGTCGAACAGCTTCTCGAAGTTTTTGGTTGTACAATCCGTCAACAAAACACTCTTGGATTATTTTATCGATGTCACTGGACTCGTTTACGTTTGGAAACAACTTCCTGACTAAACTAATAATCGATTCACCGTAATCCTTTATAGATTGTTTTGAGGTTTGTTTGTATACGGTAAGTCGGTCCAGTCTAATTGGAATTGTCTGTTCCTTCACTGTGAATAATTCTATTAGTTTTGTTTTAAATACGTCGTACGATTTTGAACGATAAATCTCTTCAAGATCTTTGATTCGACGTAAAATTTTGTTCTCGATGTTCGTGATTGTAATATCTAGCCATACGCCTTTATCGAAATTCTGTAAATAAATCTCGAGCAGAATGAACCATGACTTGATGTCCATGCCTTCTTTGAAAACTTCTGGAGCTTTGATTACGTGATTTTTTACCACATCACTTGTATGTTTATCTTGCGATGGTACGGGAATATCTCCACCTTGATCCGAAAGTAATAAATTGTTCCGTGATGAATCCAACTGCATGGTATTGAAAACGTTAAAACTTGTCGGGCTGGTGTCGGATTGTGGCGTGGAATGCCTCCCTTTTTTTGTCAGACGTTTGTAAATTAGTATCAACACTGTGATGAAACTAAGAATAAGAGCCGTTTCGATTGGGATGTTGATAACTATAATTCGACCATAATCAAACGTGTTGACGAAAAATCGATGTATAAATGACATTTTACGATCGGTTAAACTCGGTTGATGTGTTTGAAAAAAATTATACGCATTTGATGGTGTAATCGACGCTAACATATACAACATCACCACTGTGATTTGTTTTAATGCACGATTGACCATTTTTTTTTTTTTTTTTTAGAAAGAGGAAAAAATTTCACAAAGCAAAGATAAGGAAAGGATTAATTAGGATATCAA
Organism: Brachionus rubens; assembly: GCA_022207745.1. Taxonomy (NCBI): domain Eukaryota; kingdom Metazoa; phylum Rotifera; class Eurotatoria; order Ploima; family Brachionidae; genus Brachionus; species Brachionus rubens. Next base: position 222,192 of record JAJVHD010000063.1, read on the forward strand.
TTCGATTTTCCTATTAAAATGTAATTGATTTAATTCACGTGTCTAACCTTTGAATTCTCAAAGGAAATTATAGATCACGTGATTATAGTGTTCGAAGATTCTAATTTTAGAAAAAGACACCTAGGGACGCCACTTTTAAAAATCAAGTACGGCTTTACTTGCCTTTAAATCAGAAGATGGGGAAAGGGGAAGGGTTACAATAAATAAAAGAAAAATATAAATAATATAAATCTTTATTTAACCTTTATTGGCCACTTCTAGCCTTTACAAAATAATAGAAGAGGAAAAGAAAAGAGAAAATTATATGAAAAAATAATAATAATCTAAATTGAAACTAAAGTTTGCTGTTCTTTATACTTGAAATAAGTTTCAAGTATAAAAAGCAGCAAAACTAAATGTATTTTTAGAAAGCATGTGTAGTCACTATGAGGACTACAACACTTGAAAAAACTCCAAAAATTGAAAATACGAAATAATTTATTCTTTAACAAAATTTATATGTTTTCTATGGTTTTTCTATACGAGGATCACGAATTTCGGGTCAAAAGTTGCAATTTCCTTCATCCTTCAGGTTTTTGATTTTTAGCACCTTTTTAGGCACATTGTTTCTATACTACAGGCAAAAAAATCAAAAATCTAAAACCTATATTTTGTTCAGAATTTTCTGCTCTACAAGCTGGTTACTAATAAAATCTATGTTATGGGGTAATCCTGGGAGGAGATGTAAAAAAACTAGAAAAATACGTCTTTTTTTTGTTTCTTGGCCGAGCTAAATAACAAAAAATTTTTTTTTTATTTTTAAAAATCATTAGCAAGTGTCAAATTTTGTGCTCTTTCAGAATCTGCATCAAACATAATACATATGATGTCATTTTGGATAGCAATAAGCGAAAAACCAAGACACACTCCTTCAAAAGCCATTAAAGTTGGGCCCCTCTGGGTCAAAATTTATTTTTTTAAAAATGACATTAAAAAATGTCATTTTTACTGATTTTTCAAGATTTTTACAAAATATCGTCAAACCAATCACAAAGCACACCATGCTGCTAAAAGTAGGTAGAGACAAGATGAAAGACATTTGACCAGTTTCATTAATATTTTATTAAAAACTAAAACAAAACAAAAAATAACAAAATAACTAAAAAAAAAAAGAAATCCTAAATTTCTTCAAGACTCAATTTTGGTGACCATTTCGAACCATTGTTTGAGTGCTTCGATCATAATAATTGGCAACGTGTTTATTTCTCTAAGACAAACATAAAACGGAAATGGAAAATTTTCCATATAAGACTTTATACTCGGTATCTAAAAAACACAAAAAATTAACACAACCTTATGATATAACATAAAAGTTTAACACTTACTGGATTCCCTGGGGTATAAACAGGCATTTTAATATCATATATCGATGATGTACTCTTACCAGTAATATCAAGTATTACAAAAACAATGAAAATACCTTCCATTAAAGCATTTTGTATCGAATTTTTAACTTTATCAATACCTTCATAAAACACACCACGCCCATCTGATAATATAATTAACAACTTTGAGATTGGTGATTTGTTACTTTTTGAACTTGAACTGTTGAAAAGACCTATTGAAGTATCAAGCATCTAAAAAAAAAAAGTTTATATTTTTTTCGTTTCAAATGAAAGGGGGGGGGGGGGGTTTACAAACCTCAGCAATCTTTGTTCTATCATCCATAAAATTAACCTGAGACAATATCCTTGCACCTACATCACTGTTAAAATGATCATTTAACCCATGTAGACATTGAACTTTTTCACCAAAACTCATCAAACCAAATTGACCAACTTCCAAATAATTGAATGCATTTGTCAATGTAGCTATTGTTTCATAAGCCAGCTGCATACAATGATTATCACTCATACTAGATGAATTATCAACAGCAAGCATTACTTGATAATCACGTTTATTCGGTTTAGTACGTCTTAACCAAATTTTGTCTTTACGATACTCAGTTGCTATGTACTCGACAACACGTTTCATATTCAAACGTTTACCTGTTTTATAATCTCCTTTAAGTTTTGAACAAATTGTTGGCTCGAGTATAAGTCTTAACTGTTCGCATAATTCTTTACTCAATTGTTGGGTTATACCCTCGTATTCTAACCATAATTTTAAACTTTCGACACTTAATTGTTCGCTTGCGAGTTGTTTGAATTTGACCAAGTCTTGTTCGACTTGTTCACGTGTCACGTGACGATCAAATTTTAAGTTGTCTTTTAAAGTTACAAAGAGAGACTCATTCGGACGTTCGATTGTTTCTGTTTTGACAAACTCATCAGTGTTCATTTTTTGTTCCTCTTGGTCTTGATCATCTGTACCCGTGTCATCTGACCCCTCTTTTTTGATTTTTTCATCAAATTTTTTTGAGTTCAACTTCTTCTCGGTCTCTTCAGTCTTTTTCTCGTCCTCATCCATCGGTTCATTTTGTTCCATTTCATCTCGTTTTTGACTCCGTTTTTGTCGTTCAGTAGCAGCGTCATAAACTTTATGATCGAACTTATCATCCTCATTTTTCAAGTGTTTAAACTCTTTATTCTGACCTGTCTCATCTCCATCATCCTCCATTTCATCCATGTCAACAATATTCAAATTTTTTAAATTCGAGTCAAGTTTTTGTTCAGGATCTAAAACTCGTTCTTCATTTTTTTCACGTTTCTGTTTCTCATCGACTTGTTCACTCTCTTGATTGTTAAGACTCAACTCGTTCTTACCCCCAGTTGTTTGAAGTTCGTTTTTCGACTCTTCATTCAAATCGGCCTCGTTCTCGTCGTTGTTATTTTCTAAATTTTCCTCTTCAATCTCCAGTGAGTTCGATTTACCCGTTTGGTTTTCTTTACTTGATTGCTCTGTAGAACCGTAGTTTTCGGCCGTCTCGGTCTTTAAATCCTTCTCGTCTGTTTTTTCATCGACGCCTTCTTCGGTCTCATCGTTTTCTTCTCCTTCGGGTTTTTCCATATTTTCGACTTCAGGGGTCTCTTCATTGCCGTCTTTTTGCTCTTCTTCGTCCTCGCCTTCGACTTGTTCAGGGTTTTCTTTCAACTCGAAGTCTTCCACTGGGCCTTCGTCGGTCTTTTCTGGCATGTTGGTCTCTTCACTTTCGCCTTCTTCTTCTTCTTTGGGTGCTGTTTCATCATTCCCATCACCTTTATTCTCTTCATTATCCATCATCGGTAACTCGTCTTGTTTTGCCAACATTTCAGACTTGTCCTCGTTTAACTTTTCACCCCCATGGATATCTTCGTCCAAATTTTGATCTTCATTTTGATCGTCTTCGTTCTCTTTATCCCATAACTGTTCGTCTAAATAATCCATTGCGTTATCGACATCTCCTTTTTGATCATCCACGTCATTCTCTTCATCCTCACCGTCTTTATCTTTATCCTCATCTTCTTCCTCTTCCATGTTAACATCATCCATTTCTGCTTCAAAATCATCTGACATTTCAATACCCTTTTCCTCTTCTTTTACTTTTTCGTCATCGTCTTCGTTCTCAGCGTCTTGTTCGCGTTGTTCTTTTGTTTTAGCATCGTCTAATTGATCTTCATTTTCAATTTGATCACTTACATCTTTTCCACCTTGACCTTCACCAAGTCCAGTAGCATCATCAGTCTCAAATTTTTTATCATTACTAGCGCCAGTGTCTTCTTCATCTTCCAATTCTTTTGGTACACTCAAACCTTTTTCTTTAAACTCATCAAAGATCTTGACCAAAACAGTCAAAAGTTCACATGACTTTACATGAGACTCGCTCAAATAAGTCTCGTATGATTCAACAAATTTCATAAATATTCCAAAAATTGATTCAATTTTTTTAAATTTAGCCGGTGTCTCATCATTCAATTTTGACCCGGTTAAAATTTTTAAAATTTTTTTAAAATTTTTAAATATTTTATCAACGTCTAGGCTTTCAATGTCTGAGACAAACTTCTCACAAAACTCTTCACGGACACAATTTTGAACCTCAAAATTTTTTGGTTCATTTTCCGAATACTTTTTGTAAAAAGTCTCGACAATTTTGAACACCTTAAACTCGGTTTTAGTAACCAAACCCTCAAGTTCGGTGTCATTCAACTCAACTAGTTGGTCATCACAACCAAAGACTAAGCCTTTGTTCAAATCCTCGATTATTTCGTTATAATATCCAGCGAAGGGTTCTGAATATCTTTCGATCAAGTCTCCAAGTTCGATTAAAACCCCTCGGTCAAATGTTTTGTAGACCGAAACAGGGTCTGAGAATACGAATGTTATTGTTTCGGGTTCATCAATTCGAGGTAGAATACTCATAACACTGTGAAGTTTATCACGTAAAAATTCGTATCCGTTTAAAATTTGGGAGAAATTTTCCGATCTTTCGTATATAGCAAGATTCGGCATGTTTTCATAAAATTGTTTTATTTGGACCAAAAGCTTGAACAATTTGTCAAACAAATTTTTGTAATAACAAAATTCAATCTCTGTTTTAACGTGTTCTGAATCGACTTTGCTCGAATTCGAGATCAATTGTAACTGGGTATTGTACATCTTAAGGGTGTTATACTTATCCCCTAATAGGTTAAGATTTATTTTTTGTTTGAATATGAGCGAGTACAAGTCGTGTACAAACCCATTGAACTTTTCGACCGGTAAATTGGCTGAATGTTGACTTGGACTAATCGATTTGAAGACATAAAATAATTTTGTAGTCAAATAGAACTCGTAATCTCGCCCCTCGACCCGATTGTGTATGATCGATTGTTCCAAATCAACGAATTTATTCGACGCAATTAAACCCTTTCTGTACGACAGACCAATTAAAGTCAACTTTTTGATCAAATCAGACATGAATTTAAGTTTTTCTTGATTCAAATATTTAAACTCTTTTTTATACTTGTCGGTTACTTCTTTATCTTTTTTACCACTTGTGAACCCATTGGTTAACTCTCGGGTCTCTTTGGCGAGGTCTTCAAAACGAACTCGAATGTTTTCAATGAACCTTTCACAATCACGGTTAAATTGATTCTTATTAAATTTTTTAAGTAGAATTTTGTGACAAAATTTTTGCATTTTTGAAACATATTGATCCTCAATGGGTTTTATTTCGAAGTTAATTTTGAATTTTTTCGGGGTTCCGAATTTTAAATTTTTGGTATACTTTTCCCAATTGATTTCTTGTTTCAAAAATGTCTTGAACTTTTTGATAGTACGGACAAAATGACGATTCGATTTTGCAATTGAGTTCTTAATTGACCAATAGTTTGCGTCCTGCCACCGGTAAATGCTTATAAAATCGTTTAATTCTTTGTCTATTTCAGCACGGGTTTTATCAATTTCGTTTTTGACTTCTGTAGAGTATAAAACTGAATAAAAATTGTAGACTGACCACAAAATTTTGGACAATTTTTTCGATTTTGAAAATATATTGAAACATAAATGGAGAGCGTTTAATCGAACGTTGTATTCTCCGATTGGACTTTGGGTGATGAAGTTAGTGAGGACATGTACGAATTGTTTCTGATCGCCTTTAGTCTCTAAAAACTCTTTACACGATGAATAAATATTGAAAAACCATACAAAACAAGTTTCTGTTTTTATCTTGTTAAGTTCAGTATCACAACTATTCAACCATTGTTTGAGTTCAATCTTTCTCCAATCGACTACAATTTGATTCAATGCTTTCAACTCATTTTCTAGACTAACCGCTTTACTGGCAATCAACTGCCATGCCTCGGATTTGTTCAATAACAAATCAATACCGGTTAAATATTGCATTAACGGGTCATTTAAGTTAAATCCTTCGATTTTTTTGATAATTTTTAACAGTTCGATTAAGATCGGATTATCCGGCCATTCGTTCAAAACCTCCGTTATTCGTACCGTAAGTTTGTCAAGACATACTTTAAGTTTCAAGACCTCAGGGCAGTTTGGATCATGATAAATGTCATAATATTTTCCTTCAAACTTCAAATTAACCGATGTTGAAAAGAACATGTGAGATAACAACGAACAATTCGAATTCTCCATTAAACCAATCAAAGTCTTACCAACGGAGTATGATTTATAAAAAGTGTCCACCAGGGTGTCTTGTGACACTTGACAAGGGCTAAAAACAAGGTTTATAAGATCATATACTTGATTGAATAGACTTAAATTTTCATCTTTTTTTTTTATATCGACCAACTTTTTGTCTTCTAGGACATTTATTTGAATAAATTCGGAAAAATTGTGGTCATAATTCGGAAATTTAGCTTCGAATTCTTCATTCTCGATCTCTTCTTCGATCTTCTCTTGACCGTATTGTTTGTATTTATAAGCTTCAACTTGGTCTTTTTCATCTTTTTGACGTTTATACTCGAAATACCTTGTTTTGAAGAAGTCTAACAATCTCGGAAATGTTTCATTGTCTTCGATCTTTTCTCCAAAGGCTACCGAATTCAATAAATTAAGCAGCGAGACCAAGTTTAAGTCATCCGAAGTCGGATGGAGGACTTTACAAGCGATTTGTTGATATTTTTCAACAACTGGAAATTGTAATAATGTTCTAACTAGTCCTGAATTTTCAGCACGACACTTCCATTCAGTGTACAAGTGACTTAGACTGTTGGATATTAAACTCAAACCATTAACCGGTTTTGATATGATATCAACCAACGAATAGTTTTGCTTGATTTTATCGATCAAGTTGTCAATTGAATTGAGCCAAACTTTGAATTGTAAAGATACAGACTCGTCGTAAGATTCGTTTAGAAAATTTCTAACGAATTTATTGAGATTTTCAAATGTTAAAAATTGTTTAACACAATTGTCCATTTCGTTTTTGATGAGGTAGTAATCGAATTTTTTAACACGTTCTGGTCTTGTTAAAGTTTTTTCAACAGGTTCTGGAATATTGTAGATTTTGAGACGGGATTTTAAATTCTTTTCGATTAGATACACCTCATGGTCATGTGAATTTGAAAGGACTAGTTCATTCTTTTGGATTAGAACATCATTCTCAAGAGGGTCTAGTGGTTCCATTGGACTGTATAAAAATACCAAAAGAAGACCATAGATTAAACAATTTAACTTTGAATTGTCTACGTTGGATAACTTGAAAAAATCGAAATTGAAACCTTTCTTTTCCAAGTAGCGTCTTATCTCATTGTCTTCGATAAAGTTGAGCTCCTCTTTTAATAGATTCAACATGTTTTGATCGATTTCTCGAACATTATTAACCTTTGGTCCTAATTTTTTGTGGTTAAACCACAAAAATTCGGATACTTTTTGTAACAATTTGATTTTCGAGTCATAAAAATTTAGGGTTAAATCAATACGATCGCTTGTGTTTAATAAAATCTTTGGGATAAATGTGTTCAAAAAATCGTATGCTAACAAATTAAGTGAGTCATTAAAGTCCGGTTTAAAGGAGGTTAAGATTTCTGGATCAAAGCCTTCCATATTGACTAAATATTCCAATGATTTTAACATGTTTAGGTGTTTAGTTGAACATTTTGAGCTTAGATCAAAAAACAAATCGGCTGAAAATATTTCTGATAAAGAGCCAAAGTCTTGTAGATTGCGGTGTTCGGTCGTTGCGGTCAGCAATGAATTGACAGTTGTTAAATAATGGTCAAGAACCAGCGGATACGTGTTGATCAACACAAGTCTCAATGTGTCTTTCAAATCGGGGCAATTTAGTAAATTCAATTGATTGTAAGAATCGATCTTTTGGGATAGAGTTTCAACGTCTGTGAGTGAAGTTAAGCTTTGAGTTATTCGAGGGTTTCTTAGGTAAGAAATCAAAGCGTTTATTGAAGGTATAAAGTTACGACAGAACATTATCGATTGCAAACTATTTTTTGTTATAAACACTGATATTTTGTCATAATTTGACATTAGGGATTTTTCATTGTACAATGCAACATTGAAATTGTTTTGTTGTGACCATAAAGCGTAGTAAATTTTGTATAATGAATCGTCAAAGTAAAGATTTTGATTGAATAGAGATCGAATCGATTCGAATTCATTTGAAAAACAGCTTAAATAAAGATAAAAAATGAATGGTTTAATTGTATACCTACCATGGTCTTATAAGGTTCAATAGGAACAGAGTATCTGCAAATCTACGACCATCAAAACTCGAGAAATCTTTGTTTTTATGGAGGGTCAAATCACATCTAATATTTTCCCGAAACTCCTAGTGCAGTTATTTAGACTGATAAGTTATTTTTTCGATTGTGGATCTTCAAGACCCTCAAGCACCCTCCATAAAATGCCATTGCGCACACCACTTTCTATATACCAAAAGTAAGCTCTAAGTGAGATCTACAAAATTGTATGGTTCTTTTTCAATTTGGAACATATCTAGTAAAACAATCCTAGACTTAATTAGCTGCAGAAGCTGTTTAGGCTTCTTAGCCGGGTAGGCCGTGACAGAATTTTTCATACACCCTTATTTTAGGTCACAGCGACTCGCGAGTCCCGATACGATGATTTTCAAAGTTTTTCTAGTATCAGGCCATCTAGAGAATAACTAGTCGATGATCCTAGTCGTATCGTTTCCAAGCAGCACAACACCAATGACACTCATCCATTTCACTAGACGTTACAATTTTTTTGACTCGACCAGGACCTCAGCATAGAGAAATAAATCACCAAAAAAAGTGGCTTCATGAAAAATATTTTAGTTTTTAAGATGTCACTTTGCGCTAGGAGTCTTAATGGAGTATCATTTTGAAGCTTGTGATTTACTCTACTTTGAATGCAAATATTTTTTTTCATATATCGTTTAAAAGTTGCAACTTGTTGCGTGGTTTTGCATGGGTCAAAGCCATGTAAAACATACCCGAAAGATGTAAAATGAAAAACTTAAAAATAATTTAGAATGTACACTAATATACGAAACCCTTGAGTACGATAATCCGAAATACATATTTAAGACCTTAGACTCTTCATTGTTACATCACGATCGCTATAAATAAATTATTTATTGCGTAAATATAAATAAAAAAATATTTAATTAGGATTAATTAATATTTATGTTTGTTGTAGGACCAATGTTTATAAGAAACAAAAAAGAGTAATCAATCAAAGTATGAACTCTAATGGTTCTTTAACAAGAGTTTTTAAAAAAAAAAAACAATTTCCTGCACAAGTTACAATTTTTTAACAGCTTACATAAAAATTAAATGACATTTTGCGTTCAAACAGAGTGTTGAATCTTTAATGTAATAGTCACGTAGGTATATCTGGCATTTCATTAACAGACACTTTGGCGTCATGCAAAACTTAAACTCAATCTGAATTTCAAAAATCTGACCACATACCCGTGTTCCTCATATATGAGAACCAAAGATTCTTTAATTTTAAGTGGTTCGAAATTTTTTTTGGCCTCACGGCTCCTAACTTGATGACCTAAGAAAGAGGTTTATTTGGTTATTCGTCAGTATCTATGTTAAATAACAATATTTATGGATTTTTTCAGAATTTTTTTTAGCCTAAACAAAAAAAAGTGGGGTGAAAAGTGACCCCTCGGACTAGATGACTTTTATTACCGTTTTCGTCCGAGGGTGACTTCATGGAAATTTTTCCTTCAGCCGATTTGGGTACCGGTGTCAATGGGAGCTTTTTAGCTTTCATTTGGTACCTCAAGATCAAAAATATCTTTTTCCAATTATGAGTTCTTAAATGTTTGAGCACCTTATCATTAGGCTACAAAAGGCGGAAGAGTAGGGATAAAATTTTTGATTTTTTACCCTCATGAAAAAAATGATTTTTTGGAGTTTTCGGGGTCGAAGATTACGGTTCCGATGTCAAAAATGACAAATTCAGTGTTTTTTTTTAGGGTAAAAAGTGTCAATTTCGAGTATGAATGGGAGACCAACAACTAAGTCAAGATAAATTTGACATATCAAAATATTCAATTTCAATAAAATCAATAGCGCTCGTTTTTTTTCTCTATCTCTAAAAAAACATTCATTGAACACATCTTTTTGTTAATGTTACAATGATTATCTAACTCTTAAACTTATTATCTAACTTTTTCTTTTTTAATAATTACATACAAAAAAAAGTTCATCAATATCTTTAAACACACACACACAAACACATTGAAATTCCATAAATACTTTTTTTTTTTAGATTTTTAGCATAAATTAACGTACGTACGTAGGTAAATTCTTCTTTTTTTTTTCTAAATCACAAATATTTACTAAATACTTTTTTGTTTTTTATTTTCTCTTTTCGAAAACAAATATTTAATGGGCATGAAGGTTAGATTAAATTAGATAACCCTCCCATAAAATAACAACAAATCGCCCCCCTCTTTTATTCACAAAATCTATTTAATACAATCATATTCTAAAAATATTATCACTAAAATGCACCATCAACATTGTATGAATTGTATTCGACCGTGTAATTATGAACATTGTCGTTACATTACATGTCCATTTAAATGTACATTTATATTTCATGAGTGTAAATTAGACGAGCATTTAAACGAGACATGCCCTAATCGTGAGGTTAATTGTTCTAATTATACCAATGGTTGTCGAATACGGGTCAAACGAAATGATCTTATACGTCATTTAGAAAAATGTCCCGCTAATGTAGTTCAATGTTCATCGTTTCGTATGAGAAAAATTCTCAATAAATACGAAAAAAATAAACATTTAAAACATCCTGATCCAATTGATGTTAGACCTCGAATGTGTACGAACTTGAATGACGTATTACTCAAACAAGATTATGAAACCCTTAATAAATTTTGTAACGAAAACCCTTTGAAGTTTCAACGTATGTACGGACATTTAATCGGGTTAAAATTAAACCCAAATTCAAGTGAATTTAGATTTAGTTTTTTGAACCTTCTACTCAAAACTGTCAAGAGTCGGGTTTTTAAAGACATTGAAGCTGAGAATTGTATTGTGTTCAATGATGATGTTGGATGCAGTGCTTGTCAAACTCGGATTAAATATTTAGAAATGGCTCGGTTCGAAAAACTCAAAAAAGACCGGTATCATTTTGACCAAGTCCTAAGGGAGGTCTACACATACGAAGATTTTATGGAAAAACAAGTCTACAAAGACTCAAAATTCCTAGAAGTTTATGAAGAATTCTTTTTAAAACCGAACCGGGACGAGAATCAACCTAAAAAATACGAATCGAAAGAGACTAAAGAAGAACTTGACAAAAAACTCAAGGAAACTAATCAAAAACTTTTGGATTCAATCGAACTCAATCCGATAATGAAACTCAACGTTGCTAAAGAACTACCGTGCGATGCTTTTCAAATCACATACGAATCATACCGTATAAACGATCACTATTTTTCGTGTGATTGTAATGAACTATTACGTCGAGACGAATTCTCACAACATTACAATCTTTATCACAACTTTATTCTCAACTATTCAGATTTGATACACAAACAATGTCCGTTTAGTGAATACGGCTGTAATTTTTATAAACAAACATACGATTTTATGTTCACAAGCAAATACGACCGGTGTGATAACTTGGAAAAACATAGCCTTAACGCTAATCTTGTACATAACAAACTGACTAATCAAATCACTTTTAAACTAGATAATTTAAATTTTGAAAAAGGCGATTTTGATTACAGTCTCCTAGACTTACCATTTGACATACTGTATGAAATATTTGACAAACTTGACTCTTTAAGTCTTTACACTCTAAGTATTACATCTAAAGTAAGTCAACTTCTTTTTTATTCAAAAGCTTTTTTAAACATGTTTGATTAAAGGGAATGAGAGATTTGTGTGAACAATTTTTAAGTCTAAGGGGTATAGTATACCCGAAATGGGTGAAAAAAGACGAGTTTGAAAGTGATCGAAATAATAACGATTTGAAAACAAGTAAAAAATGGATTATCGAAAAGTATGTGTACAGTTTTACGAGACATATTGAACCACCAAAGAGAATTAGAATTAAAAATTTGGATAACAATTATAATCAACATGTTCAAAATTGTAGTTTTAGAGTTTGTAGAGAGTTGAATGAACCATTCAAGATATTTCCGCCTTATACAACGAAACAAAAATGAAAATTGTAAATTGAGATTAGATTATTTATTTATTTTAATAAAAAAAATTCAAGCCCTTTTACATGATTTTTTTTGTCAGCACCTTTTTAGGCACTTAGTGTTTACCCATTAGGTCAATGAATACATAATATAGCCATATTGTTTTGTTTAGAATTTTCTCCTCTACATGTTAATGGACAAAAAATACTTTATACTTTGTGGCATTTCTGGGGTTTGATTTGAAAAAACTAAAAAAATTGACATTTTTTTAAATATCCTAAAAACAACACCCGCTGCAAATCACAAAACTTTATTCCTAGCGACCTAAATTTTCTTAAACACCCTTTTCCGGGAAAAAAAAATCATTAAGGTATTAAATTTTTGTTCCAAAAACAATTGTCATAATACACCCAAAAATACACCTAAAAACTGATATCATTTTCGGATAGAGAACAAAAAGATCTATTAGGAAATGTGGTTCCTTTATTATGGGTATGTGGTTAAACCCTTAATAAATAGAAAAAACAGTTAGAACCGTAAATACAGCAAAATGATACCTTTTATGTAAATTTTAAAAATTAAAGTTAAGATTGTAAAAGTAAGGTGATTTTTGAGGTTTTCGACCGTGAGAAACCCTAAAATGTGGTAAGATTTGGCATAAATATGTTTGTTTCAAAAGTAGGTTCGGCTAGAAAAAGATATCACAGCCATATGCAAAGGTGTGAAATCATTAAAGAGTATATTTTTTGAAAGGTTAAAAGTTGTTTATGATATATTATCTGAAAGCTAAGAATCTCTAGATAATGCTGGGATATTTTTTGAAACGTTTAAAAAATTCTATTTGAGTAACACTAATGAAAGTTGACAATAATAGCGAAATTAAACAATGAATTCTTATATTTTACTTAAATTAACTGTGAATAAATTTACTAAACGTTTCAAAAAATATCCCAGCATTATCTTGAGATTCTTAGCTTTCAGGTGATATATCATAATCAACCTTTAAACTTGTTAGATCATTAAATGTGGGACCTCTACAAAAATTGAAATTTTTTTGACCCCAAAAAAAATATGAAATAGGTTTTTAGGTATGGTGAACATGCTTATCGAGTCGGTTTTTGAAAATTCAGATAGTGTGCAAGTTTTGAATTAGTCGAATCTTATTTTGTATCTTTTACTGACGCATGTGTAGCTCCCAGACGTAGATAAAAGCTTAAATGTGTGTACTGTCATGTTAAAAAGTAATGGTCTAGGTAGGTGCATGAATAATAAATGCGCTTGAAAAAGTTTTAAAATAAATGTTACACTTTAACATATATTTATTGTATAATTTAAACACAGAACATGTTACAATTATTCTTTTAAGTGGTCCCTTATCGGGAGCTTTATTATAACATAAAATATTCTAAATCGATTCTTTCAATCAGTAAAAACACTGAGTCCAGTAACAGTTTTGGTTGTTAATCGAGGACTTTTTGTCATCGACCTTCGTTCATATATTTTCAGAGATCAAGACTACTGCTACTCAAAAGCAAAAATACATCCAAGCTATGGCTTTAGGAGAAAATAGTTTACTTTCATTATGGATATCAGCGTTAACTCAAGCCTCTTAGCTTTCAGATCATATCTTAAAATCAACGAATGTAAATTCCAATAATGAATATTTGAATGTATAAAAAAACACCGTAACATTTGGCTGCAAAAAATGAAGGCTTTCGAGGCCGTAGATCACAGTTTTATGCTCATGTCAGAAAAATTAAGATATCAAAAAAACTGGTTCACTTACTTTGGTAGTAAAGCTTGTAAATCATTCAATTTAGCTTGTATAAAATTCCAATAATACTTCATATAAGCCAATGTAAGAACATTATCGAATTTGATCGTTAAAATTAAATAAAACTTTTCGATTAACACCAAACTTGTTTGAATCAAATCTAAAACCGAATCGTCTATTTCATTCATATTTGTCAAATGACTCATTAAACTCTCGATTAATAAGTTTTGAAATTCGTTCCAAATTAACAAAAATTTCATGTGAACCATTTCGGAGTTATTCGAAACATTCGAATAAAACGAATCACTTTGAATTTCGTACAAATTTTTCATTCGGAATCTACTCAACTCCATTTTTGTGTAAAATTTAACCAATTTAAGTTGTTTCAAACCCTCTCTAAACGTCACAAACTTGTCCAACTTTTGACACAAAAAAACATTTTTCTCTACACTCAAACTTTCTTCGTTCAAATCCAACCCGGACTCGGAACACACAGTCTTTAGGGTACTTCTAAAACATTGGATAAAAGATCCACTTTTGAGAGTATGGGTCAAAAACTCAATGAGACTATTTCGTAACGATAAAGGAGCCTTTAAATTGACACTCAAAAATTGTAAGACTTCATCGACCGAGCCCAAAGGGACACAATTTATGAATAATTCCAAAAAGTTAGTCATTCTTAAAATCGATTTTAAATACTCATCGACATTGTCAAGACTCAAGTCACGTGGTCTAATACCAAATTTTAGCTTAAACTCATCGAACAACGGGAACTCAAACATGAATTTATAAATCTTGAAGTCTTTTATTTTGTTTATATTTGTATAAAACTTTGGTAATGTTTGTAAGTCTTGGGGTTCAAATTTAAGCTTAAAATCTCCCAAAGACTTTTCAAAACAAGTCGTAACATCTTTGTAAACCAACCAATAATCATAAGCAAGTTTATAGATCTTGTACAAATCGGAAAATTTGAGGCTATTCGAATAGAGACTTTGCTTAAGCGGAAAAATGTTGTTTAGAATTATGTAAATGTCTTCGAGGTCTTCAATTGGGTCAAGTTCGGGGACATAAATTTCACAGCCTCTGTTACGCATTGGACGTGATAACTCACCGAATTGTTCGTTCATTGATAAGAAAAGACGAAAATTTTTGTCTTGTTCCAATTCGACTAGTTTTCCGTCTTTTTGGATACCTTTTTCGTTTATTTGAAGTCGACCGTTTTTTTCGAGTAATGGGTTCAGACGGTCCAGGACGGAAGGTGTACAAAAGTTGGCATTGTCTATGAGGACCCAATCGCCATTTTGGATAGCTTTGACCAAGGCTGAATCGACCCATTCGAATTTCATTTTTTCGTAATGATTTAGTTTGTTCAAAAAGTTCAAGTCATCGGTTAAGTTTAAAAATTTTAAGTGGTCTCGGAAGACGTCGGTTATGTCCCGAACTAGGTCCATATCATCATCGTTTACGAGATTGAGACGTTTAGTTTGGAACAGGAATTCGAAGTATTTCACGAATAACTTTTGATTTTTGACGTCTGAAATAATTTTTTTTTGGTATAAATTTTTGATTTTTTGATACAAATTGATTAAATTCGAACGATAGTGTTTAATTTTTTCGTACCCTCCGAGTAGGTCGCTTGTGTCTGTTGAGTTGTTTACACTAAACTCGACCAATGTCTTACCCAACATGGCCGCTACTAGACGGACAAGACTTGTTTTACCAGTTGACGATCGACCAACGAGTACAACCATCCAATTCATTTCAATACACTTTAAGACACATTCTAAATATTGTAAATTTTTTTTCGTAAAAACATAACTTTGGGAAAATTTGAGAAAATTTTGTGATATGTTTGAAGCAAAGCCTTGGCCTATTTGAACATGTCCGTCACCTAAACGAACTATAATATCCTCTTGTTTGTAAGGTTCGACCCCGAATGAATTTTTGAACTTTTCGTAGACTAAACTTTTGTCTTTTAGATCACGGAAACGACTAGCGTAAATTAAATAAATAAAATCTCCAGGGTTTTTGGACCCTGTTTGAACCATTAAATCACACCAACGGAACAAATCTCTTAAATTAAACTCCCACGGTGATCCTAAAGTACCCCATGACTTTTTTAAACAAACTTCCGAGTCGATTAAAGTGTTAAACTCGATCATTTTTGACAAGACTTCCCGGTCGATTTGATCATAAATTTGACAGGAAATGTGTAACAAGTCATTATGAGTCATTTTATCGACGTAGACTTTAGAGAACCGGTTAAGAAATGATTTTGGAAGACCTTTACGACCCCCACCTTGTGAGAACGGGTTTTGACATGCGAATATTTTGGTCCGTTTTTTATCAACTGTAAATTTTCGGTTGAGTTCGGTGATATAAATTTCATTACGATGGTCAAAACAAGAGTTTAGACCTTCTAAAACTGATTGGGATGCTAAATTAATCTCGTCAAGGATTACCCAGTAGCCTTTTTTGAGAGCTAGTAAGAACGGTCCGTCAAGCCATTCGAATTTTTGTTGGAATGTTGTCGAATCCGAAACGGGTAAATCAGCGCCGAATAATTCATTCAAATCGGTTTGTTCGGACAAATTAATTCGAATCACTTTATTGTTTGTTAGACGACCGAGGGCTTCGATTAATGATGTTTTACCAACACCTGGGGATCCTTCTAACATGATGGGTGAGTCCATTACCATACACCGCATTACCCTTACAAGGTTACTCGAAGTAGTCTCGGAATCAAAACAATATTTATCAAACTCGTGACCACGGGTCTTAAAATCTCCTTTGGTAATTTGAAATTCAGAACATTCGAGAGTGTTTTCCGAGTTTTTTATCGAGACTTGAGGGTTCTTGTTGAACACGAACTCGGGTCTGACGGCTTTTATGAGGGTTGTTAAATAATCGAGACATTGATCACGTGGAGTTTTGTCATTATTCGGAATGTCAGTGCTAAACGAGTCAATAAAAACAAGACAAGCAGCGTGTACGATTAATTGAAATGGATCCCCTTGGGACATTTTGTTCATAAAATTAACCCATTGGGTCAAATCTCGAATTGATAAAATCGATCTAAAAAATGTTTGATCCCCTAACCAACGAATAAAATCGATGATTATGTTTACACATGATGACTTGATTGATTCGGGTATTCTAAGACTATGTTCGAGGATGATTCTGAACTCGTCTGTTTCTTTATTCGGTGCTGGACACCAAATCTCAGTGAACCGGTTTCTTAACGCAGCTGAGAGCTCTTTTTTACCGAAATCTCCTGACGGGTTCATTGTACCGAAGATTCGAAAATTCTCATTCGCTCGTATACTATGTGTCTCTGTTATATTCTCGGCTAAGAGTAACGTCTTCTCTTCTTCGAGGACTGAATTCAATCTCTCTAAAACCGAATCATCTGCCAACGAAATTTCATCAATCAAAAAATCCTCTCCATTTTTAATAGCTACAACCAGTGGACCATCTTTCCATTCAAACAACTTTTGAGAGTCTGTTTCACGTACCGGTCTCATTGAGCCTAAAAAGTCACTTGCCTCTGAATGCATATGACAGTTTATAATACTCAGACTCTTGTTATTGAGTTTAGACAAGAGTTGACAGATTGTAGTTTTACCTACACCGGTTTCACCGACAAGCAAAAAGGGCTCATTAAATTTATAAGCTAACCCGGTTAGGAGTGCGATACGTTTAGCCGATGGTGTCCATACATAATCCGGAAAATGTACATAAGAGAACTCTATTATCTTGTTAAGAACACCCATTATCGACGGGCATAGATTTTCAGGCGAATTGAGACTGTTGATATCAATTTTTTTACCAAAACTTTTTTCAATACAGTTATGAATTGTTTTGACATCAGCGTCTGAACGACATCGGGATGATAGTAATAAAAATCCTTGCTCGGCTAAGTATTGTTTCCAATCGGTGTTACCATCGTCTAAATCATTAGCTAATGAATACCGTCTTGCCCATCTGAACAAGTCTCTCAACGTGATTAAACTGTTCTTTCCTAAAAATATTCCAGACACTTGGGATCGTTTAGTCTTCAATTCTGTTATTGTCTTAATCAAAAGTTTCGCATACGAGTTCGGTAACTTGCATTTCTTCTCAACGATTATTAACAACTCGTCCTCTGGTAACTCATCATAATGTAACTCAATGAAACGATTACGAAATGCACGGGATAACTGTTTTCTTCCAGCGTATTTTCCAGGTGGATTCTGAGTTGCAAAAAGTAAGAATCTAGGATGGGCTTTAACAACTTCTTGTGTCTCAGGGATGTACAATTCTCTATTATCATCAAGTACTCGATTCAACGCCTCTAAGACCTCACTTGACGCTAAATTCAACTCGTCTAGTAAAATCCAATACCCATGCCGCATTGCTTGGACTAATAACCCTTCTTTAAACACTAAATTCGAATTCGTGTCCATTACATACGACCCTATATACTCAGCTAAATCGGTATGATCGTGATTGTTGATACGGATTAGTTTATTCCCAGTCGCCTGAGCCAACCATTTGATCAAACTAGTCTTACCAATCGAAGTATCACCTTGAATTAGACAAGGAAGTCTTGCAGAACACACCCGAGATAAACGCTTCAAGTTATCACTTGCCGATTTAGTGAAGATAAAACTTTCGTCATTGTGACATTCATTTTGACCCTTAAGGATCCAATAGTCTTCAATATTAACGTAGTTTAGTGTCTCTAGTTTGAGAGATAACGGGTTTGTAAAGACTTCAGGTACCGGTCGTACTCGTTGGACTTTACCCTTGATCTTACTTGTCTTCAAAATCGAAGTCTTGATGTACTCTTCCAAAAATATTGATGACTCTCGATTCAAATCAGTCAAAAAACTCAAACACAAACTATCATAAACACTTATAAGGGTGTTATTACAAGAGTTAGCCGATGCGTTTTTTAAAGCCCGACATAGGGTTCTTAAACTATAAGTCGGTGGCATACCTATTCCATTACTCAACTTTTTAATAAAAGTTTGGTCTCGGACTGATTTGTAAAAAGTTACGATTGAGTTGATGAGTGAAGTGTTGACGTCGGGTAAGTACTCGAGGTATGATTTGATGAGTAATGCCAAATCGTTTTCGTCTTCGAGTTCATCGACAAAGATTTCGGTGAATCGGTTTCGAATATTAGAGGGTAGGTTTCGTTTACCAACGTCCGATGCTGGATTCATAGCGCCGAAGAGACGAAAATTCGAATGACGTTTTAACGGTTCATGATCGCCTTTTTCATATAAAATAATACTCGATGATCCCGATTCAGTGTTGTCTAAAAGAGAACCGAGAAATTGAAGCGTCTCTGGTGAAGCTAAATTAATTTCGTCCAAAATTAACCATTCACCGTTAACAATGGCTTCGGATAATTTACCATCGAAAAATTGAAATGTAAATTTGTTTATAAGATCGTTTAGATTATCGTCTAATTTTGTACATTGGTGTTTTAAGTCTTTCCAATGTTGGTATGTTGGTTTTTTGGTTTTGTCTTTTTGAAATTTTTTACAAGCTGATTCGGTCGCATGTGAAATTAATTTGAGCAAATACTTCCAATTTAAACTCGTAAAACATGTCTTAAAATAAAAGGAAAATTAGTGTTTAAAAAATTTAAAGATGAATTTGTCATTTTTGACATCAAATATGTGATCTACGACAACGGAAACCTAGGACTAATAAATTTAAAACCACTTCATTTAGACTTTTTGCAGCCTAATGTCAAGGTGCTTTGTTTAAACATTCAAGTACTCATTATTGGAACATGATATCATTGATTTTAAGATATTTTCTGAAAGATGAAAAGTTCTGGTTGATGCTGGTACCCGTATCAAAGTGGGAAAAGTTTTCTCACAGGCAATTTTGGGGTCAAAACAAGAAAAAAATATCACATTTTTCAGTCAAATCATATTCCATCGATTTTGTATAGGGGTTTAAAGAAAAAATAGGAACGAAAATCTCCTGGAACTTCTGCAGAATCGTCTTTGGTTTAAGCGGATGCATAAAAATTGTGAGTATTGAGGGTCTACTATGATTATATTTGATTTTACTGAAAAAATACCTTTTTTTGGTCGTTTTCATCCAAGTATGGCTTCAAGGAATTTTCTTTATTATCGAAAATAGTCCTAGCGTCAACTAGAGCTGTTTAGCTTTCAAAATATATTTCCAAATCAATTTTATATTGTTCCAATAATGAGTACTTGAATGTTTAAACAAAGCATCTGGGCATTTGGCTGCAAATAACAGATTGATAAAGTATTAGATTTTTCGTAATCTTTGAGTGATATTGAGGTTTATAGAGAATCACCTCGTGTTTAAGCCGGTGCAAAAAAAAATATCTATTCATCGGTTCCCTAGGGAAAAAACATTTGCATAAAAAATGCCCTTTTTTGTTCGTTTTAACCCAATTATGGGTTACAAAGAAAATATTTTCCTTTCAACATGGGTACCAGAATCAACTAGAGCATTTTAGCTTTCAGGTAATATCTAAAAATCAATGATATCTTGTTCCAATAATGAGGAGTTGAATGTTTAAACAAAGCACGTTGACAAATGACTTCTTTTCAACCTTCGATTTTTAGTTTGAGTATTGGTATGGAGGTTCCCCCTGGGAATAGAAACAATTTGCTTAAAAATTGCTGAATCTACTGACTACAATAAGAACGGAACGGAAATTATAAGGGATTCCGTTACATGTAAAAATTATCTTGCTAGGATTTGGTGATTGGAGATGAAGCTCCTTTAAATTGAACCCTTTTCTGGAATGAAACTCTTCCGAGGACGAAACGGTAATCTGGAACAGAACGGTTCCTTACCGCTACTTGGAACATGTATCAAGAGAATCAGCGAAGAAGGCAATCATAAACTCACAGTGAGTTAAATGAAGTTTCAGACTAGATCAAATCAATATGCCATATAAAGAGCACAAAATAAGGGCCATAGCCTACAAGTTTTGTCAAGAAGTATCTCGGTACTCTGAAAAATGGAGTGTCGGAAATTTATACAAACAAAATTAACCCTGAGAAGCAAATTTATCGAGCACCACACTTTTACTTTCTCTAACCTATTCTTTTAAACGTGTTTAAAAATTTTTCTGTTTTTTTTTATTGAAAATTGCCCTTTTTTACCTCGTTTAACCCAATTATGGGTTAACAAGAAAATATTTCCCTTTCAACATGGGTACCAGAATCAACTAGAGCATTTTAGCTTTCAGAAAATATCTAAAAATCAATGATATCTTGTTCCAATAATGGAACTTGGATGTTTAAACAAAGCACCTTGACATTAGGATGCAAAAAACCGAAGGGCGATGGTTTGAATTTTTTTAACCACAATGAAAAAAATCATTTAGCAAATTTTTCAGAGGAGTAGGTAACATATATGATAAATTAAGGTGAGTAAAAATTAATCTTACCTGAACATGATTCAAAAAAGTTTGATTTTCATCAATTTTAAAACATTCAGTGAACAAATTAACAAATTTTTCTTTCAAAATTTTCATTTGTGTTTTAATATCGACGGGTTTAAAGCTACCCAATAAATCACTTGTCTCAGTTTGTTGATTCAAATTTATAACACTTATCTTCTTACCCAACAAACGTGCCAAATGTTGTAAAGCCGTAGTTTTACCAACACCAGTTTCACCACACAAAAGAACAGGCTCATTACACTCGATACATCTCGCTATTTTTTCCAACAAATTCAAAGACGATTTTGTATAAACAAATCTCATTCCATTCGTTTCTAAATTATCTTGGTTCTTTTCCAATCTAAGTCGGACACGACCACATGTTATAACAGAATCTTTTTTCATAAACCCAGGTTTTTTATTAAACAATAAATTCTCAACTTCATCTCGATTTATGTTTAACTTAGCTCCAACTTTAATCGAATACTCAAAACGTAATGCTCGATTTGATATAAAACATAGAAAACACTCGTATACATCGTTTAATAGTCCGATTAGGAGCTCTCTTGGATCGACTCGTTTTTCTCCGATCATACGATTACATACTTTTAACAAATCACGAAGAGACAAGTATCGTGTATCCCTAACCATTTTGTTTTCAAGATCACTTTCAATCGGTTTAGAGTAATCTAAAAATTTGTAAATGTCCAATAACTTTTCGGACATGTGCACCGATGAGGCTAGTGAAAAAGTCGGGTACTTTTGACATATTATTTTTATTATCTCTTCATCGTTAAAAGGGTCTAACATAACCGGACGGGATAGCTTTTTAATACTATCGATAAAATTTGAATTATTTCGTCTACCGTCAGAAGGTCTTAAAGTCATAAAAAGTCTGAAATTTGGGTGTATTTTAATCATGTTATCCGAAGTCTTAATTGATCTAGTCTCCAATAAATCGATTAATAGTGACAATGAATCGACTGGTGCGTGATCAAAATCTTCTAGAAGTATCCAAGTTCCATTACACACTGCTGAGAATAAAGGCCCTGGTTTCCATAAGAATTCACCGGGTATGTCTGAACAAATATAATTTCCGATTAGTGACTTACTGTCCATGAACTCGTCCATTTGATACTTAATCAAGTTATTATTCGTTTGTTCGGATAAATACTCGATTAGAGTCGTCTTACCAGTGCTTAAATCACCTTCGATTACGATCGATTGATCGGTTATTATTGACATTACAATTTTGTTCAAATTTTGTTTAGTCGTATCGACAAAGATTAAACGTTTTGATTTTTTAACATCATTGTCCTCTTTTTTTGGTAGTCTAAGACCATTGAATTCAATGTAATCATTCGATTCATCTTGTTCATGACGAAATAAATCCATATCAAGTTTGTTAAAATTTGTTTTTATGTTTGTATCCTCATTTGGATTGAGTTCTGGTTCGTTGATTAGAATTTCATGAACTCTAAAAATGTGAAAAAAAAGTTTTTGATGGTCATAAAGGGATTGGTTGTTAGAAAAGTCTTACTTGAAAGTTGTGTCTTGAAGACATTGAGGTTTAAAAAAACAATTGAACAACTCGTGTTCATCATTCGAATTCAATTTGAGTAACAACGAAGTAATTTTAAGACTAAACCATTTGATGAGATACGAGTTTGTGGTTTTATCGCTTAGATTTGTTAGTTGTATCAAATATGTTAGATTCCATTTGGTCGAATATTTATCATAATCGAAAAGTAAAAGTTTATAAATTGCTACAACAAGGTCTAAATCGTTTAGATTTTGAGATTTTTTAAGTTTTTTAAACTTTGGTTCATCGATGTTGGATGTGGATAAAAATTTATCGATTAATGTTTCATAATGTTTAACATTTTTTAATTCCATTTTTTTGTTAATTCAATTTTAAATTTTTTTTTTGTTTAAAAAAAAATAACTAAATCTAGGTGTTTTTACTTACGCACGTGCGTTTTTTGCATTTTTAGCTGAAATTTTTAAAAAAAGAAAAAAAAAATGCAAAAGTTTCAACTCATTTCAACGTGTTCATTTGAAATTGTCTTTGTAAACAATCAACGTTTCATTACAAGGTTTAAAATGGAGTTTTAAAATAAAAGACAAGATGATTATAAAACCCTGGAAACTGTAGATTGACACTTTTTTGATATTGGGTTAAAAGTCAAAAATTTTAATCCCTGCTTTTTGCATCCTAATGTCAAGGTGCTTTGTTTAAACATTCAACTCCTCATTATTGGAACAAGATATCATTGATTTTTAGATATTTTCTGAAAGCTAAAATGCTCTAGTTGATTCTGGTACCCATGCTGAAAGGAAAATATTTTCTTGTTAACCCATAATTAGGTTAAACGAGGCAAAAAAGGGAAATTTTCATTAAAAAAAAAAGAAAAATTTTCAAACATGTTTAAAAGAATATGTAAGGGAAAGTAAAAGCTAAAAAAATTGTGGTGCTCACTAAATTTGCTTCTCAGGGTTAATTTGGTTTGTATAGATTTCCGACACTCCATTTTTCAGAGTACCGAGATACTTCTTGACAAAACTTGTATGCTATGGTCCTTATTTTGTGCTGTTTATGTGGCATATTAAACTCACTCGTGAGTTTATGATCGCCTTCTTCGCTGATTCTCTTGATACATTTTCCAAGTAGCGGTAAGGAACCGTTCTGTTCCAGATTACCGTTTCTTGTTGATTCTGGCATCCATGTTGAAAGGAAAATATGTTCCTCTTAACCCATAATTGGGTTAAAACGAACAAAAAAAATCTTGTATTTTTCATAGGTAACCCTGTATTTTTTTTTCTTCCACGACCGAAACGCTTTTGGCACTAACTCAATTTTTTTTGAGCCGATCGCTACACTTGGTACAATTGCCCCTTTCGGAACCCTTATTTTAACACTAGAAAGCCCGTCGGGTCTTTCTGACCAGTATCATCAAAAATCGGTTATAATATATAGTTAATCATCATTCAAAGCTGTTCAATTTTTTATTAATTTGATCATTCTTGACTATTAGTCTCAAGGAATCTTCGAAAAACCGCAAAAATGTGCAGTAATGAAATATCTATTTTTTCACTGAATAGAAATTTTTTCATCAGAATACATAAATAAATCGATTTTCAATCACACTTATTTTCGAAAACCAAACAAATTTGGTGGGGAAAGGAAGTTTTTGTAAATATGTAACAAATGCTTACCTTAGTGACCTGAGAAACCTGTCATTTGGTGGAGAATGGTGGCGTCCATCTAGAGTTACAATGTGCCGTATGTTACACATCTGCATGGCTTTGTGTTTGATATGCAAGACGATTACGATTGGCCTTCTAAATTGCGTTTGACAATTTCCTAAGCCTTGCGGGAATTGTACCTTAGACCTCTCGCTCCATAGGACTCGGCTCACACCATGCGCTACGGCATTATATATGTGAACTACGAAATTTCAAGACACCCATTATCGAGTTAAAACGCTCAAAAAAAAAAGGAAAAATTTTCAGACATATTTTAATTTTTATGTACCTGATTAAGGTTACTCAACAATGTGGTTTACAAGCTCAAGACAGGGGAGAAAAAATTTCGACTGTTTCCGTTTTATGGGTCGAGGATGTTTAACCATTCATTTCTGCAAAAATGGTACGACTTTTGTCGGAAAGCAACTGTAAGTCGGCTTTAGGATGGAGAAATTCGTATGCTTAGGTTTAATCAACGAGGTGCTGATAAGCAGGCTATGATATGATTATCGAAAAGGAGATCGGCGCCTCGTTTCCATACTCCAATGCATTTCGAATGCTTTAGCTTTTTTACTCAATTTTTGGCGAAGAATTCAGTCCCGGAAATTAACTTGTCACATCCTCTCCTGCTTTGAATGATTTTTTACAATAAAGAAATAGCAGTTGTAGTGGCAGTTTTTAAATCGGGGTGCTCAACGTTACCTTTGGTGGTGCTCGGTGAATTTGATTCTCAGGGTTTAGTCTGGTTGTATATATGTCCGAAACTCAATTTCTCAGAGGTTCGAGGTACTTCTGGACAAAACCCGTAGACTTTAGTCGCCCTAGACTTTCGTCTTAGGTAAGATTTCCATTCCAGAAAAGGGTTCAATTTAAAGGATCTTTGCGGTACATTTTCGCAAGAACCACTGTTATCTTCAGATTATTAAATTTTTTTGTTTTTCAAAAATTCGTAATCCTCGTGTACTCTAGGACACGTCTATGTTAAAAAAAAATTATGCAACTTTCTTGAATCATTTTAAAATCATGTTTTCTTTGTAAAATCCAACTCATCAATTCTACGATCAAATCAAAAATTTCAAAATTTTCAAGAGACTTTAAACAATCGCACAATGCATACAGGTATACTTTGTGTTTGTTCGACAACACACAATTTAAAATCTAATCAACTAGAAAACAATTGTCTATTCAAATTAAATAAATTGAAAATAATAAAAAAAAAATCGATAAATCCATTTTAATAATTAACTTTAAAAGCGTCCTCTAACTCGTTGTATTTAGCAAAAAAATCACTATCTAAATCAGGTGTTAAAATCAATAATTATGATAATTCCAAATTATCATAATCATGAAGGAGCCTCTCTTTCTCTCTCGTTCAGTTTGTAATCTTTGTAAAATCATAATTTTGACGAAAAAAATATGCGTGAGTTTAAGCTTGCTTTCAAATTATAATAAAAAATGATTATATAGCCATTAATTTTTCTTTCTTTTTTTTGAAATATTTGAACGAAGAATAAGAACAAGAACAACAACAAAAAAATCAATTTCTTGTTTTCTCTCTCTCTGTGTTTCATTTTTGTTTATATTATTTTTTTGGAATCGAAAATCCATGAAAAAAAAAATGATATTTTAAACGCTACACAAAATTACAAAAAATGAATCAAATTCCTGTTACTAGTGGGAATCTACCGGGTCAAAATGATGTTAGTCTAAGTGACACTGATCCGTTGATTACAAATTTAAACATGACTGCTGATAAAAAAGAAGAAGAAGATGACACGGTTAGTAAAACTAAAAATGACATAAATGATGATGATGGTGGTGATGATGATAAAAGTAGTGTTAGTAGTGTAAATAATTCGATTATGTGCAGAATATGTCATTGTGAAGAAACGAGTGAAGTTTATTTAATATCGCCTTGTTATTGTACAGGTACATTGAGGTATGTGCATCAGTCATGTTTACAACAATGGCTTAAGAGTAATGGTAAGATTACTTTAATTGATTTCGAATAAACAAAAAAAGAAGCTTTAATCGGATTAAGTGTTCGAGGTTTCAATTATTTATTTATGGATTTAAGTAAACCAGACGTTCTAATAAGTCTCTTTTTCTTTTTGTGCCTGAGAGTTTAATGATGTAATGTTTCATTTTAATCATCTAGTTATTTCAATGGTAGCAGAAATAGCATTCTTTACAGCATTAGTATGCCTTATCGTAATTGATTTTTACCTCATATTCAATTTTTAAGGGTCCGGTTTCAAGGTCCCTTAAAAAACTCACTTTCTTTTGCCAATCAAACTCCATATAAATTAATTCTATTAAAACTCGTGATCTTCATATAAGAAAAGCCTAGAAGACACGTTTTTCTTCATAAAAAGCATGTTATTTTTAAGAATTGATTTTGGGTGCTGATAATGGTAAAATTGAATAAAATAATTACGAAAACAAAGATATTGTTGATCTCAATGCAACCCCTCTGATTACTTATGCCACTGATTCGAGTTTAATGAAGAAAATAACTAAATAAGGTGGAATGGGATACCCACGGCACACTATACGATGTAGACCATTGAATCTCTTCATCCAAGAACCCATCGATCGATTGAAAATAAATTGTTCTTTTAAGATATTTTACGATTTTTCAGTATTTACAATTCTTACATGGGTAAAAAAGTATGATTTTAGAAAAGGCTAAACACTGTAGACCCTTGGGGTCCGGTGAAATTATTTTTTAACATCCGAATGGGGAGGTAAGAAAAATTGTTTCAAGGACCACCAACCACATCTCTTGGAGATCCTTTATTTCCAGACATATGTACCCATTAATATGAAAGTATTGGGTGGACATGGGTTACCCTGAAATTTGGGTATTTTATAGGTTTTTAAGTATTTTTATCGACAAAAATTTTGGGTATAAAAACCGACATTTTATCGGCTGCCCAACGCAGGCAGGCCCATGCCTGAAATCCATAATTTTTGGGTAACCCATACCCACCCAGTATCTTAATATTAATGGTTACATATGTCTGCTTATCTCAGAATCTCGACATGAAACGATTTTGGAGATACAAATGGTTAGACTATAAAAAAAATTAATCAATAACAGAGGGATCCCCAAGGACGGAGTGGATGGACCTTGACTCCCTTCAGCTTCGTGTAGAAAAAACAGTCCAGGTTTTAGGTTGTGTAGATTACAAAATTGGTCGTACACCTGTCCATTTCGTTTACGATCCCTTTGACCAAAAGACTTGAATTACTTTATTTAGATTAATTACCGAAGTGATTTACTTTATTAAGAGTAAGGTTCGCGCCATAGAAAACATATAAATTTATTCATACAAACGTTTCCTTAAATTTTTCAAAAAAATGCCTAAATTAGCCTTGAAAAAACTCCCAAAATTGAAAATACGGAATAATTTATTCTTTAACAAAATATATATGTTTTCTATGGTTTTTCTTTACGAGGATTACGAATTTCGGGTCAAAAGTTGCAATTTCCTTCATCCTTCAGGTTTTTGATTTTTAGCACCTTTTTAAGCACATTGTTTCTATTATACAGGCAAAAAAATCAAAAATCTAAAACCTACATTTTGTTCAGAATTTTCTGCTCTACAAGCTGGTTACTAATAAAATCTATGTTATGGGGTAATCCTGGGAGGAGATGTTAAAAAACTAGAAAAATACGTCTTTTTTTTGCTTCTTGGCCGAGCTAAATAACAGAAAATTTTTTTTTTTATTTTTAAAAATCATTAGCGAGTGTCAAATTTTGTGCTCTTTCAGAATCTGTATCAAACATAATACATATGAGGTCATTTTGGATGATAGCAATAAGCGAAAAACCAAGACACACTCCTTCAAAAGCCATGAAAGATGGGCCCCTCTGGATCAAAATTTTTTTTTTAATCGGAAAATTTTTAATTTACTTTATTTTAAAAGGAACAAAGTCATGTGAATTATGTAAATTTGATTTTATAATGCAAACAAAAATACGACCATTTAAAAATTGGGAAAAACTTGACATGAACAATATAGAACGTCGTAAAATATTATGCTCAGTTACATTTCACGTAATAGCCATATCATGTGTTATATGGTCATTATATGTTCTTATTGAACGTACCGCTGAAGAGATTAAAAATTCAAATTTTGATTGGGCATTTTGGATTAAATTAATTGTTGTTGCAATTGGTTTTACTGGTGGTTGTGTTTTTATGTACATACAATGTAAAATGTATTTTCAATTATGTTTAAGATGGCGTCAATATAATCGGGTTATTATAATACAACCAATAAGCGATGAAGCATTAAAAAATTCACGTAAAAAATTATTTCAATCAAATTCAAATTCAAGTTCAAAAAATAATCTCAATAAAAATAAAAAGACACCAGACGAACAATCCGAACAAAATATATCAACAGTTATTAATTTAAATGAATAGTCAGATGCTTCCAAAATTAACTTTTTAAATCTAGTCCAAAGATCTAATGAACAAGAAAATTTTGAAAATGTTGAGATTTTTTTACTTTTTTTTCTGTTTTGTTTAATTTTTTAATCCTCGAAGTTTTGTTAATAAAATTTTTTACTAAAAATTTAGCTTTTATCCATTTTAAACTGCGCTTTTACCGAACTTTCACCTTTTGCGGAGCGAACCCTAGCCCAAAAGCAACACTTACAGCTTTTTAAAACTTATATCAGACCCATCCTCTTTTACGGGATTGAAAATTTATACCTAAGAAAAATATGACATCAAACGTTTTGAAGGTAATACCATAAAGAGGTTCATCGAGATACCAACCAAGTATAGAATCTACAATCGATTATATGCTCTAAACATCGAACCGGTACAATACTGGTTATAAAATATCAAAATCGACTTTTTCCTTAGACTTAAAGAGATTACCAGAGAAATACCAAGACAAATCGGATTTCAAAAACAGTTATCAGCACTGCAGAAGCATACAGCACTTCAACTGAATTGATGGCGTACCTGAACCGTACTATTATCATAACCGCACCCGTATCTACAAAATTCTTAATGCATGATTTTGGGATGAATTTTTAGTACGGGTACTGCAAGCCATTAATTCGGTGGAAGTGCAGTATTATGCAAGAAAGAGGGCTCCCAAGTATCAGAACATAAAATATTTATGTTTTTTTTCTAAAGTAAGCCAGTTGGTTGTCTGCTTCTCCGAAGTTTATCCCAATTGTTTGACTACTGTTTTGTAAAGGGGACCTACAGGCCTACAGACAAAAAACTGCTCTTTACAATTTGGGTTGAAAAATATAAGTCCCAAAAGTATTTTCCATAATCAGCATGGAATTTGGTCTCAACTTATCAAACCCTGAGTGGTTATCAATTTTATATACATTTACCCGCCAAATAAAATATCGGATTTTAGGTTTTTTGGTAGGTAGATCACAAGTGTGAGGTCAAAAGTCAAAAATTCTGATTACTTGTATGTTTTGGAAGAAGTTTTTTTTAAATCATTTAGTTTCATATAATTAATTTTTTTTTCTAAAAATCTTCTCCGATCAGTTTGCTCTAAACTTAATTCTGTACATGTCGGCATGTTTTGCTTTTTGCTATCGATATTAGTTTCGACAGAATTTCGCAGCAAAGATAATCATGCTAAAAAAGGCGTTTTTACCGAGTATAAATCCGAAAAGCGTAGCATGAAATTTTGGGAATATTCGTTTTCAGCGTCCCTGAAAATGACAATATGGTCGAATTATCAAAAAATAAAATTTTTCCTCAATATCTCTTAAATATGACCCTCTACTGTTGCAGCCTCGTACACCTTGGGTTCGTACATGAAGCTAGAGAGAGAAATTTGCAAACAAGGAACATCAAGATATAACTTTTTGACGAACAGAGTGGTTCCACTCAATACAAAAAAAGTTAATGGCTTTAAACCGGGTATCGACAGAGAAGTGTTTGGTATGGAACGAGAAAGACTCCACAGCTCTAATAGAGCTAAATGCCGAAAGCCATTAGTATAGATTTCCATACTGCAATCTCAACACTACTACTACTAATACTACTATATCATCATCCGTCGAAATCATTAAGCAAAAGCTGCGTTTTTCCTATCTAATCGCAATTTGCATCAGAATAGGTGCTCATAGCTAGACAATCAGCCAGAAAGGTAATCATCATCATCATCGTCGTCAGAGATTTTAATA
This sequence comes from Brachionus rubens, assembly GCA_022207745.1. NCBI lineage: Eukaryota > Metazoa > Rotifera > Eurotatoria > Ploima > Brachionidae > Brachionus > Brachionus rubens. The sequence continues at coordinate 252,859 of JAJVHD010000063.1, forward strand.
AAAAATCAAATTTAACACTTGAAAGTTTATTTTTATACCAGATTCAATTAAATTTTATTAAAAAAAATAAATTTTTTGTCTAAGTCTTTCTTCTTGTAATATGATCATAAATAACTATTTGAATAAATTTATCATTTCTTACTTCAACTCTTGTCGTGTTATCTCCAGGTGGTGACTAAAATAAAACTTAATTTAAAAAAAATTCTTTCATGTTAAAATCTTAAAAAGTCTTACATGAGGATCTACATTAATCAATTTTCTGTCTCGTTTATTTTTGAATAATAAGCCCTTTACACTTTCAGCAATAACTTGATAATTTGGTGTGTTATTCGAAGTTATCATTTGGTTTTCCCAATTGTAAAAACTTAAATCAGTTGGTTTTGGTAGTAACTTTTTTTTACCACTAAAGTACACATCGAAATCTTCGGTTTTTAAACGATGAGCGTAATCAATGTAACCTGATATCTCTTGACCTTTTGAGTTTTTGTCTCTTATGAATAGGATAGTGGTCATTTTACCAGTACGATTTGGTTCTTCACGTTTGGCTAGTTCGATTAAAAAGTTATCTCTCAAATTTTTACCAGCGCTCGACAAAATTCTAAACAAAAATTAAAAGACTCGAATAAAAAAAGGGTTCCAATTTGAAATCGACTTACTGTTGTTGATTCTTTTTAGAGTTTTTGTTGTTTTCAGCAGCCAATTTACGGGCTTCGAATTCTTCACGTTTTAGGACTTCACCTGAACCACGGTATCCTAATTCGACCAATTGTCTTGCAAGTTCTTCATCCTATGAAAGTTTAACATTTGAATCATGAGGTTGTATACAAAATGAAAACTTACTTCTAAATAATACAGATCGAGTGTTGAGATTTGTGAGTCTAAAAAGTCTTCATAAGTTGCAAATTCAATGACTGCATCATGATCAGTTGGGGCATCTTCTTCCATTTTTTTTAATATATTTTTTAAGTTTTGAGAGTGAAAAATAAAATTTATTTTTAAAACGAAAAAGTATAAATAGAAAAATGTGTTGCCATGGTTTTTTTGTTTTTGAAATTGTCTAATTATGAAAATTCTCAAAAAAATATTCTCTTCGAAAATTATTTTAGTTTAGCTCTTTCAAAAATTTTAATTAATTCTGGGTAAGGATGGCAACTAGGTAAAGCCATTGGGACAAAAGAGAGACCCTTCGTTTCAATCCTAAGGTTTCAATACAAAACTTTTGTTTTTAGACTCCAGAAAAGAACATCGTAGCATCAAAAAGCATGAAGAAACTGGTCAACAAACTAATGTTCATTAGATTTACTTAGGGGTATCCAAAAGTTCTGACGTTCGGGTTAAAAAAGACGAAAAAAAAATTTTTTTATCGATTTTATTTTTTTAGGTGTTCAAAGTAATTGCCTTGATTTTCTATACAAAGTTTCATCCGCTCAGTCCACTTTTGAAAGGTCCTTTGAAACTCTTCTTTAGGAATCGAATTAAGTATCTCTGTAATTTGGGATTCCAAGAGTTCTTCATTTGTACGATCGGGTAAGCGTTTTTTAATTTCGTTAAATAACCAAAAATCACATGGAGCTAAGTCTGGGGAGTATTGAGAAAGTTCTTGACGTTTTTATGAACATGAGGTCGAGCATTGACATGCAAAATTTTCATATTTTTTGTACCTGATGTTGGTCTTTGCGATTTTAAGGTCTCAATAAGAGGACCTAAGACATTTTCAACATAATAGGTGTTATTTATAGACTGTCCCCTAGGAACTACATGCACTAAAACAGGTCATGTTGTTTTAATAAAAACACACACCATTGATTTCGGCTCAAATTGGTTGCGTTTTACCATAGTTTGCGGACTTTGGCCCTTTGGAGCCCAGCTCGAATTAGATGCTTTGTTCCCAATTTTACGGTGGTAAATCCATGACTCATCCCCTGTAACTATATCACATAAACGCCATCTTTGGGTCTCTAAAAGTTCTAAATTTTTGCGACAAATCTCAACCCTTTTTTTTGTTGATTCTCATTCAATTCATGGGGGATCCAACGCGAGGATAATTTACGTAAATTTAAATGGTCGCGCAAGATCCGTCCAATTGTTCCATAACTCAGGCCTGTCTCAGCTTCAATATAATGTATAGATATCCTCGGGTTCTTTTCAACAAGTCGTCGAATTCGATCAACATTTGAAGAATTAGTCGCTGTAATTGGCCTCCCAATTCGATCAATATCGTTGACTGACTCCACGCCACTCTTGAAACGTTCAACCCACCTTTCGACAGTACGTTTAGAAGGAGCACTATCTCCCATTGATGCCATAAGTTCGGAATGGATTACTGCTGCTCTAATATTTAACTTATACCTGATCAAAATATAGCTTCTTACGTGCTCCTTATTCATTTTTGAAATTTTGAAAAATGTGAGTTTCAAATTATGAGCTGAAACTTTTGAAATACATATTCAATATGTTGATGCGACCACACATTAGAAAGCTAATAAAATGGAGAACATGGTTATGCAAAAATTTTTTTTTTGAATTATTGATGAAAACGTCAAAACTTTTGGATACCCCTAAGTAAAACTTCCTTGATAGCTTAATTTGTTATTTTTGATATTTTGAAGGTATGGTCTGAAAGTTAAAAAGCTGCCATTGACGCTGGGATCATGATCGATTGTTAAAAAAATTCCATAAAGCATTTTTCAGGAAAATCACTACTATTCTTAAAGAATACGCAATACCCATGCTTTATAACCCATCTGCTTAAACAAGAGACAATTTGCTACAAATCTCAGAAATTACTTTTTATATTTTTTTTGATTTTTGTATACAAGAAGACGAAAAATTCATTTTTTTTAACACTAGAAGGCAAGTTAAAATTTTTTCTCAATTTTCTTTTTTCTATTTTTTGACTCTTGTGCAATCGTTATAAAAAGTGTGCTTATAAATATTTCAAGGAAAGGAAGGTGCAGCCACATGCAGCAAAATTTGCTGCATCTACTGGAGAGGTCTGCAAAAATTCTGCAAATAAAATTGCGCATTTAAAAATAAATCTTTTTCAATGGCGTGCAATTTTGCAGAGAATTACAAAAAATGCAAAGTTATGCAAAATTGCACGCCATTGAAAAAGATTTATTTTTAAATGCGCAATTTTATTTGCAGAATTTTTGCAGACCTCTCCAGTAGATGCAGCAAATTTTGCTGCATGTGGCTGCACCTTCCTTTCCTTGAAATATTTATAAGCACACTTTTTATAACGATTGCACAAGAGTCAAAAAATAGAAAAAAGAAAATTGAGAAAAAATTTTAACTTGCCACACTAGAAAGCCTACTTTTGATATATACCTAAAATGCCCGTCGGGTCTTTCTTACCCGTATCATTAAAAATGGATATTAATATCTTCGAATTCATGTTTTAGAGTATCAATCGGTAGCTTTAGATACAAGCTGCTTAAACATCCATTAATTCAATCAATTTTTGCTTGTGGTTTCAAGAAATTTTCCGGAAGAAAAAATTTTTTTCATCGCTGAATCAATTGTTTTTTCGTCAGAATAAAGAAATAAATCGAATTTCAATCACAAATATTTTTCCAAGAAATAAAAAAATTGGGTGGCAAAAGAAGTTTTTGTAAATATGTCATACTTAAGTGACCAGATTTCTGTAATATGATTCTCTAAAGCGGAAAGATATAGAAATTTAAGTTTTATCTTTTAATCAGATGCTTTTTTGGTTAGTTTTTACAAAAAAAAAGATGTTTTCCTCTATCGCATGTGATATAATCCATTTTAGCAAATAATTTGATTTCCGCGGTTTCTTGCGGATTTTACCGGAATAAAATCCTCTAAAAACATAGAAATCTACATCTAAAGAAAGCTTCCAAAGAGATCTATAGGTTTTTATTCTAAAAATTCACTCAGATCACTTTTTTCTTCAAATAAATAAAAATCGAGCCAGAAAGACCCGTCGGGCGTGGATACCTGAAAAAGACGCACCCCTCTAAATTCGATAAAACAAACACCCTGGTGTTTTTTCGAAAATTGATTTTTCAAGATATATTTCAAAATATTTGTCTTTGTCTGGAGATTCTAAAAAACTGCCACACATCGTATGTTTTTTTTTCTCTTTGAAAAAAGCAATAAACTGTTATAAAAAGTGAAACACCTGGGTGCTTTAGTCGAAATAGTAAAATACACCCCTAATTTTATTTTTTAAAAATATTATACATAAAAATCATTAAAAACCGGTACCCTATACATACATCTAACTTTATTTAAGTTTTCAATATTCAACCAAAAAGCAAAAATTTTCAAAGCCCAAAAAAACCCCCTTAAATGTCTTTTTTTTAGGAAACCAAATATTCACATAAGGAAACCAGACCCATAGAATTCATTTTTTTAGTTTATTTTTGTGCGGGACTATTGGTTTTCTCATTTCCAGTGTTTTAAATTTATACGAAATATTCAAACTCTATAATTAAGCATCTAAAAGCTATTGAAACTTAAAGAGGACTTATTTTACGGAAATCAAAAAGTTGAGAAACTCGTCTTGATGAATTTCTTTTCTCTTTTCATTCTTCGTGTTTTGTAACAAAACTCAATGAGAAGCAAGTGCTTAAAGTAAGCGAATCAACTAATTGTACATATTGAACTCGACGATGGCGGATGTGGTTTAAAACAAATGGTTATCCTTGAATCAGAATAGATAAGGGCATTTTTTCGGGTCTTATCTATTATGTGACCAATTGATCACCTAATAGGTGACCAAAACATTTTTAAACGATAGGTGACCAACCTTGGTCACATGACATGTGAGCAAAAAATTGGTGAACAAATTTATTTTGAATTTAAAGCTTTATAAAATACGTGACCAAGAATTTTTTCAAGTGACCAAAAAAAATTTTATGTGAACATAGTCTAAATTACGTGACCAGTTATTACCGTGACAGTGGTAGGTAACTAAATTCGAAGGAGTTATAACATGGGCGAGATGGTACGTGTTACATGTAACAACTTAAAAAATCAGATTTAGTTACATGTACTAACTTTCGAGAATTTACGGTAGTTTATGTGACCGATCTTGTTTCTTTAACGACTTAAGGGCTCAGTAGCGGATTTTTTCTCTGAGCCAACTTGTGACAACTGTGTAGAATAGCGTGCGCCTTCATTTGGGGTATCTATTTCTGCTTTGCTTTGAACCTTGGGATGGAATCAGTTCAGCGTCTGTTTATAATGCACAGAAATATAATTTTACATTTTGAAGGGTAAATGTGTTAAATTTAATAACGAATTCGTGTTTAATGTGTGAGGTTTTGGAGAAAAGGGATTCATAGATTTATGGTTTTATGTCTGAAAGTTGAAACATTATAATGCAATTAAAATTATGTGACCAAACTTTAAATTATGTGATCAAAGTTTAATTTATGTGACCATAGTTTAAATTATGTGAACAAAAAATTCATTTTCTAAATATTTTTTGGTCACCAATTTTTTGTTCACATGTCATGTGACCAAGGTTGGTCACCTATCGTTTAAAAATGTTTTGGTCACGTATTAGGTGACCAATTGGTCACATAATAGATGAGACCCATTTTTTCATCTTTTTAAAATTGAAATTATCTTCCTTTCACATAAAATTAGTCCTCTTTAGGTTTCAATAGCTTTTAGATGTTCAATTATAGAGTTTGAATAGTCCCGCACAAAAATAAACTTAAAAAATGAATTCTAAGGGTCTGATTTCCTCAAATAACATTTCCGTTCTAGTTCCAAACGTTTACCAAAAGGGTATCGTGTCCGTTCCTAAACTCGTTTCCCTCAAAGGAAAAACGAGAAACAGTCCGGAAACTTTTTGAAAACATTTACGGAATAGAACGGAACTGTTTTTAAAGACCGTTCTGAACGCGTTCCAAACAGAACGTTACATTTTCTCAAGAACCACTGTACATGGTTATAAAATAGGATCACAATTGATTAGACTGAAAAATTTTAATTTTTATTATTTAGTCGATAGAATAACAATTGATTGATTAGTTCTAACAAAATTAATAAATAAATTAATCCAAATATGTAACAACGATACCAATGACCATAAAATACAAAACGAAACAAAAACAATAAATATTAAATACAACAAAAATTCAATGTCAAATAAATGTTTGTTAAATTTTTGTATTAAACCAGTTATTAACGTTACCAATGCTAATATATTACATAATAGACCAATAGTGTAAAAAAAATTAATTATATAAAATCGAAAACGTTCATGTGGATTCATTTGTATACCATTTAATGTCCATTTATTTATCGAATTCATTCGTTTTTCAATTTTAAATTCACATTTACATAATTCACAAGTCTTTTTATTTTTAAGCATAACCCATTTTTGAAGACACTTTTCATGCACATTCGAAATTGTACCTGAACAATTACATGGACGTATAAAAGTGTTTCGTGTTTTCGCTTCCGAATGACATATCCGACACATATAGACACTTTCTTGTGTGCGTACAGACGCTGTCTCGCACGCGTTTATGTGATCCAATTGTTCCATTTCAATAATTGTTGTTAATAAATTTTGTGTCGCTTGATCTAAATCCTCTTCTTCGTCGTCGTTGTTGTTGTTCTCGTTGTCGTCTGTTTTTTTATCATCAGAATTGTTTTCTGCATTTGACATTTTTAAAATTTTTTCTTTAAAAAAAAAAAGAGTTGTTTCAATGTTTTTTGATTCTCAAAAAAAGTTGTGTTTTTATTTAGAAATTTTATTTAAATAATAAAAAATAGGTCTCTGAAAAAAAAAAAAACGAAAACTAGCCCTTTTTTGTTTCGTTGTAATTTGGAGCAATATTTTTAGGGTTTTTAAAATTAACTTTTAAATTTCTATAATTAGATCGTTTAATTTTTATTTGTGTAATTTTGTTTCAAAAAGGGATCGAAACATGTTCATGTTTTATTGATCATGTGCTTTTTATTTTTGTTGTTGTTTGTTTTACAGTACAATTTTAAATTTATATTTCCTTGGGCAAAGATAAATTGATTTGATAATTTTTTTTTCTCAAAAGAAATTAACCTGTGAATTGTGTGCTCATAAACTTTTAGAGTTAAAAAAACATTACACCTTTGCCTCGAGTCTTTATTTGATTCGTAATGAGACTTTTGCTGTTTTCAGAGTTTCAGACTAAAATGTGAATTTCCATTCTTTCGATCAGAAAATTATTTTAGCGTACTGTACAAGGTCTGAAATTGATACTTACATATTGTGTTTGTGAACCTTACCAACACAGTAAGGCGTTTACCCCTTGATGGGCTTTGGCAGCATTTGCTTCATGTCATGCCAAAAACTTTCTGATCAATAATGTTCTTGAAACTGTTTGTTGATGTTGCTGATAATGTCCTTTCAGGTAGATCATTCAAACTTGAAGTAACTCGGTTTGTGATCGAATTATATCCATATGAGCCTTTTTTATTGATTGTGGTAAGCTTGGCGAAATTGATACTGTTGAGCAAATTTATATCTTCATGACCATTATCCAACTTTTACATTTGTATCAAGTCGCCCCTACGGTGTCTGTCCTCTAAGCTCATTAAATTGGGTTCTTTTAGGCGTACCTCATAGGGCTAAGATTTAATGTAGATACCTAGATGCTTTAATGTCTCATGACCGAGATATCTGAATGAACTTTTTATCTGTCCGAGGACCCTGTTAGGCTTTGCTGCAGCATACGTACACTGTTTGATCAACCTCAAGTCATTGGTAATCATAACACTAAGATCTTTTTCTTGACTTGATTCATTCAGCACATGTTTGACTCTCGAGTTAACCATTTCGTATGGGAATTTTTCTTTCTTCGGCCTAAGTACATCACTTTACACTTAGACAGATTCAACTCAGTTGATCATAGATCAGCCCATTTCATCAACAAGTTAAAATCATCTTGCAGCTCAGATGACTTGCGGTCTTCACTTGAAATTCCAATAAGCTTCAAATTGTCCGCATAGCCTAAACCAAAACTTTTAAACATTCTAACAAATCATTAGTATGTGTATAAGATTAAAATATGCCACTTTTGCGGTAGGGATAATCATTATAGTGTTGAATGTAGGGAGATGAAGAGAATATGCGAGGCGTTAAAAGCATCTGCTTTATCGTCGAGAACACAAACACCTGCCACAGCCTCGTCATACTATAATAAAACTCCCTATCAGAAAAATGTTCGATTTAAGGGTAAAAGTCGGGAGCAAAGCTCCGTCCAAAAAGGTCGCTACTCACCTCACTACAAAGAACAAAATTTAAACCATTAAAAACCGATCTTACCGAGGGAAAGGATTCGGTAACTAAAGTAAATTCCCTCAAAACACATAGTAAAATTAAGAAACAAAAATTAGTTAAAGAAATTATAAATCTAAATTCCATTAATAAAGCAGCCACGTCTATCTCTTTGTATATCTGATCCTAGCTGATCCTAGCGGTATAGGTGACTTCCCAGATATAGGTTAATTCCCACCCTGTTAAGTTAAGGATAATAATATTTGAGTCATCAATCCAAGCCAGTTTTGAAACCCACACTCCACGGGTCTACATATGTACAAAAAATAAAATCGGACCCAAACCCGACCCTTGTGGTACACCGCTACTTACTCTCCTATTAAATTGATACCCTACGTAGGTCATAAACTCTCAAAAAACCTCAAAATAAATGGACCAAATCTCAACATGTTTGTATGGCGCTATGTAGTTATGTGATCTTTAGATCACTAATTGGTGAACTTTTTTTTTTCGTGAGCTGAACTAACTTGTCAGATCACATAATTAATTGTTAAAAAAATTTTGTGAACTAACACTTGCAATTAGAAGTAGATGTAAAAAAATTTTATTGACGCTTTTGTAAACACAAGTTAATTTAATTTATTTACAATACAATCAAAAATGGACATGAAAGACGAGTCTTTGTGGATAGAAAAATTGCAAAACATGGGTATTCTATCCAAAAACAATACTTGTTCCTGTGGTTCAAAGATGGCATTGTCAAGCGAAAAAGAAATAAAGAAGGTAATGCGTTGATATCGTGGCGCTGTTCTTCGTCTAAATGCCAAAAATACTCAAGTGTATATCGTGGATCTTTTTTCTCATTATTCAGGACTTCACTGTTGACCATTTTACAAGTTATTCAACTTTGGGCTACTCAAATATCTATGACTAAATCGCTGGATTTTTTAAAAATAATGTAATTTTCATTTCAAATAGAGATGAAGACAAAGAAAAATGGGAATTGGCCAGGTCGATGACAAGTTTAGACAAACAGTTAAGCGATAAGATTTCAAGTATAAATTCGGCCTTAGATAATTTATCAATAGATTCAATAAAAAAAAATGCTCTTATTTTGGAAAAAGCATCATATGAGACAATCAGGTCAAGTTTGGAAGCTAACAAAGCAGTTGATGATATTTTAAACCCAAGAGAGACTTTAACCTCCTCTTTTATTTGTGAGCATTGTTCACGGAGTTTTGGCAATTCTTGGGGTCTTACTGTTCACTGTAGTCGTGTACATAAAAAAAAAAAATAAAACTAAATTTTTATTATCAAAATATTTTATTAACTAATTGACAATTTGCTTCAATTAACGTTTGGAATAAAATTTTTTTTTTCAGTTCACTAATTTTTCACGTTAATTATGTGATCTTGATAATTAATTAAAGTGTAGATCACGTCTTTTTTTTTTTTAATAAATTATGTGATCTTTTTAGACACTTAGCTCACCTACCTGAAATAAGAAAGTTCACACAATTTTTCTGTTCACATAACTACATAGCGCCGTTTGTATTTGGAGATAAAAATTAAAAGTTAAAGGAAAAAAACATATTTGGAAGCAGAGGAAAACGTCATAAGTTCACTTGGACCAAAAATATCGGAACCGGAAACTTCAAAGAATTTCAAAAATCCGCGGAAATCCGAGGAAAGTTAAAAACTTGATTTCAAAATGACCCGACGAGTCTGAAAAGAGAGTCAAGGTGTGAACAAACCAAAATCAAGGTGAGCATCGTTAGCAGAGAAGCTACATAAAAATTTTGGGTTTTTCTTAGGCTTAAGATACTGGTCACCGTACTTGAGTGTGATTTTGTCTTTGAGAAATTTGTCGCCTCGTTTGAAAATTGTATAAATGGTCTTTTTCACATTCTCCACTTGTTCATTTGGTTATTATGGTCATTAAAATACATTAATTTAAACATAACAATTTTATTAAATTCAGTTAAAATACTAAAAAAATGAAAGTAAAAAAAAAACAATTCATCAAAATGAACAATACTATTTTTGTTGATTTTTCTTCTATTCACTTTATTTACCATATGGAACAGCCCAACCTCCCCAAGGACGAGACCAACCACCACCCCATCCAGAACCTCCCCATGGACGAGACCATCCACCCCATGGGCGAGACCAACCTCCCCAACCCCATCCATATTGTCTCTTGACTACTCTAACTCGATCTTCAACACTCAAATCTCCAATTACTGGTACATTTACACCGGCAATTTCAACTAAACGAACATGATTTACTTGTCTCAATACATCTACTAGTTGACCAAAACATGTCTCATTAGCAACTCCAATTCCACTCAAACTTGAGTCTGTTGAATAGTGTAAGCATAATTTGACAACTTGTGCACTTTCACCAACTTGAACAGAGTAATTTAGAACTGTATTATTCGACAAAACTGGGTACAAATAATATCTGACTTGGTCTAATTTTAAAAAATCAACACCCGTGTTTGGTAATGCACCAATTACATAATGTGAAACATCCAATTCTGGTAGATTCAACACAACTTGACATTGTAAACCATCTTGTACTTTGAGTATTTGATTTGAAACAACCAAATTTAGACTATCAACAACTGGTGTTGATTGATAAATGTGAAAGCTAGCTAAGATTAAAATGATTATTGAAATCATTTTTTGTTGATTATTTGAATTGACTATTTTTTCCGGTTTATATACCCGATAAAAAAGTTTTTGTTTACGACATTTTTATATATTCTATATTAAGAGTTCATCGAGTGTATCAAAAGTTCAATATTTTATGATTATGTTTTTGTTTTCAAGATTAGAAAATGCAGTTCAATTTTGTAAAGATAGCAAAGTTCGGTAGGCGATGTTCAAGCGAATAAAAGTTTACTCAATAAATAAAAAGTTTGTTTTGCATTTAGAGAAAATGGGACATCCACTCAAAAACACAAAAAAAAATAATTTTCATTTTTTCTTTTAATTTTGATATTTTTCAAAATGGAGTTGGTAAAAAATTATTTTAAAAATGATGTTTCAAATTATTTTCGTAATCTACCATTACCAAATACATTCGCTGGTTTTTTAAAGCTATCAGGTAAAATTTAAAAAACTAAAGGATTATTTTTAGCATTATTGTAATTTAATCCTTAAGGTGAAGATATTCTAAAATTGGTTCCATTATTATCTGTATTGGCACTATTTACATTTATATTGTTCAGAGAGATTTCAAATTTAGGCAATCGTAAAGGAGAATGGGTGAATAAGAGTTATCAAAAAAATAAGCCCAAAATAGCTGATGTAATTGGTAAAGAAGACTTTAGTAAACTTCTTGAAAAAGAAGGTAAACTCGCGTATTGTAGATGTTGGAAATCAAAATCAGTAATTATCAATTTTTTTTTTTTTAAACTAAAGATCTCTATCAATTATTTTTTTAAAGTTTCCGTTTTGTGATGGAAGTCATACACATCATAACAATCAAACAGGAGACAATGTAAATTTTAAATTTTATGAAAAATTTGTTACTTAAATTTTTAATTTAAGGTTGGTCCATTGGTTTTTCAAAAATGAGTAGACTTTTTATTGGTTTTCATATTTTTATATATTTCTTCGGATAAATAAATTTTTTTTTTAGAAAATAAAAGTTTTAAATTATGTCTTAATTTAATCTTAATTAGTAAGACTTACCTATAGAAAGATTTGAGTTATTTTTTCATTGTTCCAAAAAAAATTCATGTCAAGCTTAGAAAAAAAGTCATCTTAGACTAATTTATAAGGGTAGTTATAACCGGTGTCGGTTTAATACCCACGTTTCTGAGACTGATTGACGGAAAGCCAGTTTTTTAGGGGTTGTTCAAAGTAATTTTGTCGGACCCTTGAGTCTAATGTTTCGAAAACCCTCAAAGACCTTACTTTTTTCTATTTAACTCTCTTATTTACCCATCTACTCAATATAAAATATATAAGGTTCCGGCAATCCGAAACTTCCATTCTATCAAAATTCGGAATCTGCGTCCCAAAAAATGTATTTTCTACATTTTCGAAAAAAAATGTTTTTGACCCGCCTCCTCTAGTTTTATAAAACAAGAGTAAGTTGGTCATCGTTTTTGAACGATATCACAGCTATTTGACCATGAATCATATATAATGGGCATATATTCTGAAAGCGCATATTCTAATCTACAAGATAACGTGTTTATTGTTGCGGAAAAAAATAATGTGTGATTTTATCCGAGGAAAAAATCGGGAAAATGTGCATAATCCCAATTAAATCGAGTCTCGTCCTTCAAAATACCTATTATCCCCAATTTTTATTATAGATTCTGAAACTAGACTAAATTCTGGAAAAAATTTTGGGATTAGTTTATTCGTTTCCGTTTTACTTTTTGTAAAGTAAAGGCCGAAAAAATTCACAAAAATCAAAAATCACTAAGATGAGGGAATTCGAAATCCATATGCATGAAAAACATATTTCTCTTAACTAAGAGCTTGTTCCTGTAAAAATTCGATTTTAGGCGCTGAAAAAGGCACCAATTTGGTCAATTTTTGGAAAATTTTGAAAATCTTTTTCTTAAAAATCCATGTATCTTTTTAAGGTTTTCATTAGTGTTGTGAATCGAATGGGAAAAAGTCGACTTTTCGACAGACGACTTGATAATCCTGATAGTTGACTCTAGTCAACTAGTATTTCTTAACTGTTTGTGAGTTCTATTGATCAAACAGCTTCTTTATCTTTACTTTTTGTTTTTAAATGAAAAATCAGTTTTTTTTACAATCCTTTAAAGTCGTTCAAATTTCTTATTCTTTCAGCTTATCGACCAGCGAAAATAATTATTATAAAAAAAGTTGATTTTTTCTAATTCAAAAATGATAGTTGTTCTATTGAGATTTTACCTTGAATGGTAGCGACGACCCTGATGTTAAACACAATAGAACCTTGTATCGAATTAAGAATATTTGAATTATCCTCAATTTATCTTATTTTTTGATAGTCGGAAAAAAGTCGAATTTTCTAAAAGACGATTTAGTCGACTGTGAAAAAAAATAGTTGATTACAGTCGACTTTAGGATTTACTAGTCGACTCACAACACTAGTTTTCATGCATAAGGATTTCGAATTTAGTCATTAACATATGTAAAATTTTACCCTCTTTCAGATACATAACAGTAATAAAATATACACCATTGTGAATAAGGCAATAAGTTCAAAAGAATATCGTCAGGAAAATACAACCAAGAATGTAACCCGAACTAAACAAGGAAGTGGTTCAAGTGGATAAGTTGTTGTATGAGCTATTATCGGCCTGGACTCTTTTGTATCTTTGATGTGAGACTAAAGTCTCAAAAATAGATTGATATTCTTGATAATAGATTGGTTCCTTCAACAGTACTTCGACAATTCTCCAAGCAATCGAGCCGAAATGACAAAGAGATCGCCAAATAGGAACCATAACATATTTTTTTTCGAAAAATTTCAAGGTATTGATTTTCCAGTTATCTTTGTCAAACACTTCTTTGTTGTTTTTTCACAAAAAGTTTGAATTATGGGTTTGTGTTAAGTTCTAGATATAATTTCAGAAACACCTAGCAATTGGAGAATGGCTACGCCAATGATTGACTGTATCTCGAGGGTTATTAATTTTTGACTTGATTTAGTTTGTTTATTTTTCAATCAAAATTTAACAAAGAAAATTTTGATACAAAAATCATCTAGTCTTGGTTTAATTTTACTTTCATAACACACCCATATCGAAACGAGCATAATATTAATATTCCTATGGACATGATAGAAAAAAAATAATTTCGAAAAAACTTGAAATTTTTATCCAAGTAGCCTTAATTTTAACCAATCTACTCTAATCTGTTAAGAATGAGTATAAAAAAGTTCATTATTTTTGTTAAAATTAAATCTACAACAACAACAACAACAAAATATTTTGCTTGATTTAATTTTGTGCTCAAGGCGATTCAATTAAAAAAAATTGAACTCTCTGTCACATTTTTTTTTACAAAACATCAACCTAGATTTTTGATTTTTTAACCACAAAAACATTCAAAATAAAAAACCATTTTTTTTAAAAAAAAATTTTTACAAAAAGTCGATAGACACAAAAAAAAATGGCGAAATTTTTTTTATTAATTTCAGTAACATTTTATCTCATCTCATTATCGACTCAATCTGTGAATAAAACTAATTCAACAGATTCTAAATCACGTAACTTTCAAGGTGTTGATTCCAGTTATTTCTTGAATCCTGATGAACAATGTAAAATCATGCTTGGTAAAGAAGCCACCTTCTGTCGAGTAAGAAACAACTCGCTAAAAATCCGATTTTTAATTGTCAAAACATTTTTATTTCAAGACATTCAAGGATCAAATGTGTAAGAGTATATTTTGTCGTAAAAGCATTAAAGAGCCGTGTATCGAATTTTCAGAAGGAGCTAAAGATGGTACTACATGCGAATCAGGAAAAGTATGTTTACAAAAAGCATGCGTTGACAATCAACAAGCTCAAGTTGGTGAGTGTTTATTTGGTGATGATTTAGTAACCCAAGAGGCAATTGGTATGAAATTACCTTTGACTCAAATGGACTGTAAAGATGTACTCAATCATATCAACAAGATCGGACAGTCATCCACAGCCTATTGCTCAAACTCTAATTTTAGGTCAATATGTTGTGACACTTGCAAAAGTAATGTCTCATCCTTTAAAAAAAAACCTTATTCACCTCTTAACCAATTTATGTTTCAAGAATACGATATTTTGTCTTGTACCGATCGATACTTTGATTGTCCTAGATACAAGAACGTGTGTGATTCAGCGACTATAAACGGTCTCCCGGTCACTATTTTATGTCCAAGAACATGCGCTAAGTGCGAAGCAGCTCCAGTTAAATGTCCTGAAAATCCGAATATTTGTAGAAATGGTGGTAAATGTGTCAACATTCAAGTAAGCAATGACACACTTTTTGGGTTCAAGTGTGAATGTCCATTGGGTTATCAAGGAGATTTGTGTGAGACTCGAGACTCATGTGTACCAAATCCTTGTAATCCAAATGAAAAATGTGTCCCATTAGGAAACATTGCGTACAAATGCCACCCTGGTAACACAAGTCAGGTGTCAAGTAGTAGTACAAGTCGAACTTCGACTAGTGTATCAAGTACTAGTACTACTCGATCGACAACAAAAAGTAGTCGTGTAAGTGAAACTTTAACAACCGATGGAAAAACAACTACAAAACTAAAATCTAAATTGAATACACCGTCAATTTTACCACAAGAATGTGAAAATTTTAATGATGATATTTGCAATTACTATGCACAACAAAATTTATGCAGTGATGAGTATTTTTTAAATGGTAAACCGATCACTAAAAAGTGCAAAAAAGCATGCAAAATTTGTGTTTAATTAAATTCAAAATTTAAAAGAAAATTTTATTTATTTTTTTTTTTTGTCTTTCAATTTGCTAATAAATTTTTTTTTCCTTTATTTTTTAATTCTTCATTCACAGTACTGACACGATTTAATGGTTTTACTAGAATTCACGTGAAGTTACGTAAAATTACGATATTAAAAAATTTTTAATTTTTCGTCAAAAAATAAGGTATTTACGTTAAATGACGTGAAATGATAATTTCGACAATTTTTTTCAAGCTCCTCTTATTTCCGTTGTTCCGTTAGACTATATATACCCTTACACTCTTAAGTGTAAGGGTTTCTAAATTTAACATCTTTTGTTCAAAGGTTTTAAATTAGTATCTTGTTCAATTGTAATATTCCCTCTCTTCTTCATTCTGTTCTTTGAAATACTAAATGATAAATTATAGATATTTGAGCCTGCTCCAGAATGGTACCAAAGGTTTTGATAATCGGGTAGAAAAACGGCATAAAGATGAATACAAACTAATCTTTATTTATAATATGTTAAAAATAGTCCCCTTTGTATTTTATTCTTAGTTCCATCCTTCAGATCCACTTATGAAAGGTCTTTGGATACTCTTCTTTAGGTATTGCTTTGATAATTACCGTTATTTGCGTGCTAACCTTTCGGGGCTACTGTGACTGTCTATTTGATATAATCGAAAGGCCAAAAATCTGAAGAATCAAGGTCTGGCGAGTATGGTGTTTGCCCCATTATAGTTAAACCTTCTTTTTTTAGGTTATGAACGTGTTGTCGAGCGTTTTCATGATGAAATTTAAATTTTTTGGTACCCAATGTCTTTTTTCTCGTCTTAATTAATCTTACCAAAGGTTTTAAGCAATTATCTATATATTTTTTGTGATCCAAACAACCGACTCTATCTCAATTTGTAATCTTATAACCATGACTCATCTACGTCATATATTCGCCATTCCCCGCTTTTAAATTTAGCCAAATTTTCTTGACAAATTGGAACCCTATCTCTACGGTTTTTTTCAGTCAATAAATGAGGTACAAAACGAGATGCTATTTTTCGAAGTTTAAGATGATCGTGAATAATGCGCTCGATTTTACCTCGACTAAGAAAAGTCTGACTTAAAATATCATATCATATACCTTGGTATCGAAATTAACAGGTATCGAAATGAACATGATGACAGGCCAATGAAGATGAAGTCGATGAATAAGAAAAATAAAGAGAGAAATTTACACTAAAGGGGTCCTCCGTTTCAAAAATTATTTAAATTTAAATTTAAGCTCTTTGAGTCTTTAACTTATTAAAAAATGATAAGAATCGCAAGTTACTTTACAAAATTTTAAATAAAAAAAGAAAATTTTTTTTAATTAATTTATTTACGGTTTTGATTAACTTTAAATGAAAAAACCTTATTTTTTTAATCAAAGGTTTCTTTTTTTATAAAAGGAATTTGAATTCATTTAATTTTACTAAAAATGTTGCGTTTTCAATCATCGATTATAGTTATTATTTTCTTTTTGAACTTTTGCTTTAGCAAGCGTCAGTCAAGTCAGGATACATTGGTTCTCATTCAACCTGGTTCATTTTACAAAATTAAACCCGAAGGATTTGATATTTTAGTTGATACAAATGTCTTTATTAAGGTAAAAACTGAAAATCAATTTGAAACACTTAATTGTTATTTTGGATTGGATATGACTGTAATTCATGGAAAGGCTAAAAATATGGCTCAAATTCCAATCGAAATAAGTTTTAAAGCTCCTTTAGGGACTAGAGAACGAGAGTTATTCGAAAGATCAAAACAAACCATGATCAAATGTGCAATTATGAAGGAGGATGATACTAAAATATTTGAAGATTTTAAAGATCTTTTGGTCTTTTTGTTTATTTACAGAAACGAAGATGAGGTCTTTTATACAGAAGATAAACTCTTCAAACTCTTGAATCCTTTATTACCTAAGTTAGATATTGAAGATAATTCATTGACTAATTTTGCTCGACCTTCAACATTTAAAATTATTTTGGGAACGGCTACATCACTTAACACACGAGTCCCATTTAAACAAGTTTACAAATATATCACGCCCATACCAATCGACTTACGTGTCCCTTTTGACAAAGTTTACCACCATCTCTCGAGCTTCGAATTTGATTTTCTTCGCAACGAATCACTAATACTTGATTTATGTTGTGACTTAATTTTTAAACCAGATGCTCTAGTGATCACAAAGAAGAATGCTTCTATACAAGAACCTAAAGATTTAGTAGGTTTTTTAAATGAAAGATTGGACAAAAATGTATTCGAGTTCACTAGTGATGGAGATTCGATGAAAATAACAAGCATAAGAGGATCTATATTGTCGAAGTCTTTGTTTTTTAATAAATTTTTGTCGAAATCTTTGTTATTTAAAAATTTTAATAAATTAAAACATCGTCGTGATTTCATTATAGAGAATTCAAGACCTCAGTACCCGTTTTTAATCGAAAATAAACTCAAAAAGCTCAAACAGAACACTGACTCCATGAGCAAAAGCTTTTCTCTTTCACTTATCAAACAGAGAATTGAATCGGACAGAAAAGGGTCAATCAAGACTAAATTAAATCCAATTAACGGTGTTTGGCTGTTTGACGATGCTTTAAAAGATGACCAAGTTGGTGATGTTTGTGTTAAAACAATGAAAGTTGACTTTGATTTTGAAACTGTACCAACTGTGCTTTATACAGTCGATAAGATAAATTCAAAAAATGGACCAATCAATTATTCGATTAAAAATGAAAATATAACCAATAAATCTTTGACTTGTGATGTTCATATCAAGAATTGTCGTAATTTAAAAGTATTAAGTATTCGTTGGGTCGCCATTGGTAATTTTAAAATTTGAAATTTTAAGATTTTTTTTTTATAAATAAAATTTTTGAATATTCATTTCTAATCTTTTTCGTTCTGTTCAAGAGTTGTGAGTCCGGTACCATCTTAGAAAATTACCAACCTTTGGAACATATAGAAATAACCACTTGAAAAGTTATAATAACAACTTAAAGTAATATTCGAATAAAGTTAATGAACTCATTTCAAAATTAGATAATAAATGAACAGATTAGATACGTGTACAATTTAATTTGATGCATGAGACAAAGTACAATCTTATGTGTTTTTGTGAAAGAGGTAGAATCTCTATATAATGTTTCTGTTGAATGGAAACCCAGAGAATGTGGTTAAATGTGAGTGTGATTTTACAATTATTGTATGCTATTTGAGAGTAACGTTTATTTAAGACTGTGAATTTAGTAAGAATTCCCTTAGTTATTGTTAGCGGGTGCTTATACAACCTAACTGCTTACTTGGTTAAGGTTTCTTTCATACTAGTAATATAATGTTACTTGTCAGTTGCATAGTTTCATAAACTTAACTTGGTTATTTTTAAGCTTTAAATAAGGCTCCTACAATTCAAAACTTCCACGCTATCAAAACTTTTCAATTTCGATATCAGATTCGGAATCTGCGTCCCAAAAAACCCAAAAAATTTTCGAAAAAAATTTTGCGAAAAAAAATATGGTTTGACTGTAGGGCTGTATTTTCCTTTTATTTTTCAGTTTTTGAAATTTTAAAATGACTTGGTCTTTCCTCTTGGTCAGCGCCGACCAAAACATATCTTTATTTTTGAGATATACTCGAAATACTTATGTAAAAAAACACTTTTAGGTTTCCAAGTAATATCAACTGTTTTATAAACAGGAGAGGACCTGAACTAACTCATTTACTGTTGGATAGGTTCTCGTTCTAGTAAATGAGTTGACATAAGCCTTTGAATAAATAAATTTTGCTGCAAAAAACTGAGGGGTTTTGAGATCGTATATGACGGTAACAAGAAATAACAAATACATGAAATTTATTAAAAGATTTATGGATGACGCTTTTTAAAGAACAAAAAAAGTTGGTTTTAGTTTCTTTTTTTCAGCAAAACTTTAACTCCATTCTTTGGTCGTCGAACAACAGTTTCAATAAATTCTAATTTGTTCACAAAATTATTTGATGGAAAAATTTCAAAATTCAATAATAATTTGCACAACGCAATCTTGAGCTCTATCAAGGCAAATTTCATACCGATACAATTTCTCGGTCCATTTCCAAAACTCATATAAATTAATGGATTTCGTTTCACTTCGTGTCTTAACGGATAAAATAGATTAGGATCAACAGGTCCCCATAATTCTTCATCAAAATGAAGACTTAACACATCAACTGCAATCACAAGTCCGACTGGTATGTCAATGTCTTTAACTCTACTTGATTTCATACATCGTCTAGTCACTGCCCTAAAAATACAAATTAAAATACCCTGAAATTTGTTAAGGACTTTGGGACTCACTGGCTGGCAATTGGATACATCCTTAGAACTTCTTTTATAAACATGTCCAAATATTCTATCTTATTAACACTATCTGAGTCGATTTCATCTTCTGATTGGATAGAAGATTTTATCGTTTCGTATAACTTTGTTTGCTCTTCTGGGTACTTGGCTAGAATATAACTAGTATAAGTCAATGTTGTGCTAGTGGTCTCATAACCAGCCAACATAAACAGTGCCAAATTCAATTTTATCTCCTAGAAAATTTACAACTTTACAAAGTTTTAACAAAAATAATTAAAATTTTTTTTACATTTAGGGTTAGTTTTTTATCTAAATAAGTCTTGGTGTAATCATCGAATATTTTTTCATTTTTATTTTCGGATTCAGTGTCAATTAAGAGTTGAAGATAATCTTTTTTTTTGACATTTCCCTTTTTTCGTATCTCGACTAATTCAAACACGTGATTCATGAACCAAACTAATGGATGTATTCGACCAAAATCAATGAAATAAGAGAACAATTTTGATGAAATAAAAATCGCTTGTAATGTTATTTCTTGGAATTCGTGTAAATAATTGGCTATGTAGTTCAAAAAATTTGGTATTGCTAAAAATTCAAATAATGCTTCACATCGTTTAAAGTACTCGTTGTCCGGATTATTTTGAATATCTACATCGACTCCAAATGCACAATTCCAAATACTGTCCATTGTAAATTTTTTAAAATATCTTGAAAAAAATATTAAAATATGATCTAATAAAAGTTAATCTATTACAAGTACTTACTCACTGATATTTATTTCTTGTTCACTAACTAAAACTTGATTCAAACGATCAGCACATTTAACAAATAAAGGTCCTAATTCACGTAATTTAGCCGATGAAAATGTCGGATTCATAATATTTCTCATTTTTTTCCAACGAGATCGACTAGCAGTAAACAACATGTGCTCATCAGAGTTATCATCTCTCGACCCAAAAATTTTCTATTGGAAAAAATTTTTAAAAATTTGATTTAGTTTAAAGAAATTTACGAACCTTTCTACCCGAAAAATTGGTCGATTGTTTAACAAAAACCTCTTGGATAATGTCAAGATCACTGGTAACAAGAACTGGAAAGTGACCTTCATAAAAACCATAAGTCTTTCCATAAATTTTTGTCCATTCTCTAATGACATCTGAATAGTTCTTAAATTTGGGTTATTAGATTTTTCGATTTGAATGCTGGATACTTGAGAAAAGAACACACTTTGGATTTTTTAAAAAAGCACATAGGGGTGTAAATCCTTAATTTTGAGGTCAATATTTAAACTGATAGTATAGAAATGTTTCTTACAACATAAGCTTTCGTTTGGTACCCATATCATGAACATTGAATGTGAATTTCATAGAAAAAAATTTAAAAAATTCTTAAAAAACGTCCACAGCCCTGCGAAACCCCTTGCACATCCCGTAAACACCCTTCATTTTTACATACCACTAGATAGAGAATTTAAAGAGCTACAAAATGGTAGTCTCATTATTTCAATATCATTTTTACTTTTTGAGATATTTAATGAACACAACAAGCAACTTTCAGATTCGCAAACCCGTGTGCAAAAATAAAGTAAAGGTGAACATTTTTTAAAAGGTCATAACATGGTGTAATTTGCTCTTTAAATTCTCTATCTAGTGGTATGTAAAAATGAAGGGTGTTTTGGGTATGTGCAGAGGGTTTCGTAGGGCTATGGACGTTTTTTAAGTATTTTTTAAATTTTTTTAATGGAATTCACATATTTTTTAATGTTCATGGTATGGGTACCAAACGAAAGCCCTTGTTGAGAGGAACATTTCTATACTATCCATTTAAATTTTTACCTCAAAATAAAGGATTTACACCGCTGTGTGCTTTTTTAAAATATCCAAGGTGTGTGCTTTTTTCAGGTATCCTGAATGGTTTGTTTTAAATTACATTATTTTTAACTAGTTCAAGATTGTTTCCATAGAAGAACTTGTAATTAGGGGTCTTGATTCCCATACCTTTGAAAAATCGATAGGAATACCATATTTTTCTAATAAAATAAATATTTTATTATTAGTTTTTATAAAATATAAAGTTTACCCTAAATAGATTGAAGTAAAACCAAACAGTGTAAAACAGGAAATTTTTAGTAAAATTTTCGGATTGTCGCTTAAATAATGGAGAAAATCAAAACTTTGAATAAAACCAACTAGTCGTTCGAATTCTGACTTGAAAATTTCTAAATTCATTTTTTTTTCTGAAAAAGTCAAATTTTTTTTTCATAAATTATTAAAATTGTGTTCGCTCGATGATCCTTTGTTCTATGATCATAAACTAAACAGTGCTGAAAATTTTGTAAAAACTAAGCTTAAAATTCACACTCGATATACAGTTTTTAAAAAAACTAGGTTTTCTCGAAAAATTAAAAAATTTATGTCTATAATTAGAAATATCAAGATCGTAATTTAGACTCTTTGAAAAAAAAACTTTCATTTTTTGCATGCCTACAAGAGGTGTATCAAGAAACTAAAAAAAATTTAAAATAATTTTAAGCTTTAGACGTCTTGTTTTTTGGCAAGTTTTGAAAAAGTTTGGCCGTACCCGACACTATTACCTTCGCATCCTCTAAAGCTCTAAAATAAAAGCCCTCTTCCCTCTCTTTTTGACATTTTTTCAATCCAAATCCATGTTTTTTGGGTCCGTTTTAAACCTGTTGAAAATAATTTTTGAGCTCTTATGATGATTTACATTGAATCAGGTAACACAGTTCCCTCACCCCATTCTTGACTCCAAAACCCACAAGTTGAAGACCTCTTTCAGACGAGATCTATAATTTATCTTGACCCTCAACCTTCTTTAATATAATCTACTTTTTCCCAAAGCTTCTTTACAAACCGAGTTTTTCTCTTTTCAAAAAGTCTTTTGGATTGTTAAATACATGGATTTGGATTGTAAAAGGATCCTATATAACTATCCTTGACAATATCTGGCATCAAAAGGCAGATTTCAGTAAGGGTCGGCGGCAGTCTTTTTTTTAGAGCAAAAATTCCAATTTCGGAGAAGCCTTTAAGGAGACTTAGGTTTGTCGATAAAAAGATGACCTTAACCGAGTCATCAATTTGGAAAACCAAACAAATAATAATGCAAGAAATATTTAAAATTTGATGACTCGGTTAAGTCCTCGTACACCCATTCTATCATTTTACTCTGAGTAAAAGTTAAAAAAAATATCAATAAAGATTAATTGATGAATTTTAAAAATTGTAAAACTGATTTTTAATTTTTCAGTTATTGAATGTCTCTATGGCGCAATCGGCTAGCGCGTTCGGCTGTTAACCGAAAGGTTGGTGGTTCGAATCCACCTAGGGACGAATTTTTTTTGTTCAAATATTTACATTATTAGACTATTTTTTAACTTCATGAAGACACAAACTTATACAATATTACATTTTTTTATAATGAAATTATCTTTAATATTTAAATCAAAAATTGTAAATAAAAAAATAGTCGAATTACGCTCATTATTTGCCAAACACAATCGTCCAAATCATCTAAACCATTTGATCGAAAAAAATTCAAATATTGGTCTACTTAAACGAGCGTCTGTCCTCGTTCCTATTTCAATTGATAAAAATGGTACGACTTATTTGACATTGACACGTCGATCAAAGAATTTAAAATCCTTTAAAGGAGAATGTTGTTTCGCTGGTGGTAATTTTGATCCAAGTGACAAGACCCTTGTCGAAACAGCTTTGAGAGAAGCTGAAGAAGAGGTCGGAATTGTTCGCAACGATTTGAAAATATTATGTCACTTTAGCCCTATTTTTACATCGTTTCAATCAATCGTAACACCAATAGTCGCTTTTTTTGATGACAAAAAATTCGAACCAAAACTCAATAAAGATGAGGTTGATCTCATCTTTAAAGTTCCTACGGTTGAATTTTTATCTCGAAATAATCATCGAGCGATTCTATCAAATTATAAAAGTGACAGATTTTTTGTTCATGTTTTCGAATTGATTCATAATGGAGAAAAACTAGCCATATCGGGTATAACTTCTAGCATTTCAGTTTTGGTATGTTCAATAATTCATTCGAGAACACCCGATTTTGAAATAGATCCAGATCTTAAAGTTAAAATGAACAATTTAGACAATTATTTGGATCATTTGAATTTGATTGTTGGCAAAGAAATAATCAAAGATATGACTTTAAACAAAGATAAGTACAAACCAGAGCTTGGTGTCGTTAAAAAATAATGGAGCTATTTAAAATTTTGAAACTATTAATAAATTTTTATATATGTTTGGAGTTGTTCTCGTATTTATTCTTTCAATTGACCACGGATTAACCAAAAACGATCATTCAGTCAAATAATATTGAAAACAGTGTATCAAAATCAAGCAATACATTCAGCAACTAAAGAGTACATCAATCATTTAATATTAGTTTATGTCAATTTTATATCAAATAATAAGTGGGAAGATAAATTTGAGCCATATAGTTTCGTATATAAATTAAAAATGCATTATTAGATTCGAATAGATTGTAGGCTTTTATCTTGTTAATTAGTTTAAAAAAATATTATTCTCTCTAGGTAAAATTGTTCTACATTATTCATTGGGTCCTTATTCATCTTAAAAAAAAACAACTTTTATTTTGCTTTTATTTTTTTTAAGCTTAGGAACTGTAATCGTTATCTACGATCTCGAAAACTTTAGAAAATTAATTTTTTCATGTGGCTAAAAAATCAAAGATTCAACCCCTCAACTTTTTGCAGCCAAATTTCATTCTGCTTTATTTAAAAATTTTAGTACTCATGATTGGAAAATGATATAATTTATATAGAGCTGGAAACCTACCTTTGACACTGGGCCACATTTCGAATAGGAAAAAAGAATCTTAAAGCCATCCTCGAGTGAAAACGGTAAAAAAAAGGAAGTTTTTCAGTAAAATGACATCTCCTCTTAAGAGATACGAAACACCAATGCTTTAAAATCCATCTGCTTTAACAAAAGACAACTTGCTACAAATCTCACTGTTCCATTGTTGTATACTCGAGGACATAAAAAGTCATAAAAATCAAAAATAAAAGGGATTTTGAAGAGCATCTCAAAGATGGTTACTGAAATTAGAAAGGAGGTCCAAAAAATATTTTTAGGTCCCATTTTTAAGGATATGGGGTATCTTTAGAGATGTTTAAGTTCTCTGATAAATAGAATATCGTTATATCACTTAGTTATGCAGACTTCACCAATGGATGGAGCAAATTCTTCTTCACCTTGCTCCATATTTTATTTCATAAAAACCCACATTTGCAGACATTTTAGCTCAATTTTTGAATTGATAAAAAATTTTAAGTTGCCATGTCCATAAATTTAATTCAATAATGTTTTGTTATTTTTGTTTTAAGAATCCATTTGTTCACGTTTATTCAAAAAAAATTAAGATTAATAATATTTTTAAAAAATATTTATTCATTATATGATTCAAGCATAAATCAATAAAAAATATTTATATATAACCCATGGGTTATATATGGGTGGTGCCCCACCCATAACTAAATTCAAAAAAAATTTAGTTTAGTTATTTTAGAACAATTTCCACGTACACCTTCAAAAAGTTATTTTTTAAAATGGAAAATCTTGACAAAAATAAACCTTTTTTTTGTTGTTTTCAACAAGAATAAACAATCACCTGCCTTTTTTTTCTTTTTATTGTTGCTGTTGTTCTTATAATTATATTAACAGTATGTAAACATGAATGAAACCATTTTTGATACTTTCGTACTTTCTTTTTTTAAAACAATTAGTTAAGCTCAATAATTACATTTATCGATTAGCTTGTGTAAATAAATCTAGCACTCGTTGATAGTATTGCATAATGTTACCAAATTTGAAGATTTAAAAAAGACTTTTTTTAGTATTTAAATTAATTCCAAGGGGTTTACAAAAAGAATTTTTTTAATATTTAGAAATTGAATTTATCTGATTGGATTACTTACCCACGGTTAAGAACAATTATATTCAAAATAATGCCAAACGCACACGATCAATTACAACACGTTTTTTATGAATTTTACAATTTACTTATATTTCAATAACTGTGCTTTTTATTTTTTGCTATTGTTAATTTTATTTTTCTAAGCTAATGCTTGTGTAGAGTAAGCACCCTGATAATACATTAAAGTTAAGAAGGGAAAAAATTTCGAAATCCTCGAAATCCCCAAAAAATCAAAAATTTTGACCCTACCCCTCCGCTTGTTGCGATAACCTTTCAAAAATGTTCGAGGCCTTTCATAAGTTTTCGTAAAATTTATGAAAGGTCCCAAATATTTTTGTGAAAAGGGTCCGAAAATTTATGAAAGTTTATGAAAGGTTCTGAAAAACATTTGAAAACTTTTGAACGCTCGAACGAATTCGGATGTACACGAACGTTCATTTTTGAAACATGTAAACGACCAGGTAAGTATATTTAAACATTTAAGTACTCATGATTGGAAAGAGATACTGTTGAACTAAATATATGACTTGGAAGCTAATTTGTTATTGTTGACGCAGGGACCCTTATCGGTCGGAAAAGAAATTCCCATTAATTCGTACTCAGCTGAAAACAGTAAAAAAAATGTAAATTTTCAGTCAAATCAGATCTAGTCCCAGGATACCCGCATATCCATTGGTTTGTGTACTTTTGCTTAACCAAGAGACGATTCTCTATAAATCTCATGAGCTACTTTTTTCATTTTTTCTTTCCGACCAAGGACCATTAAAATCGAGCCGCAGCAAGTCGTGAAACTCAATGAAAGCCTGCAATTTCGAAATAACCAGGATTATCTAAAGAGCATTTTTAATCATGAAAGAGTTAACACAGCTATTGTCAAATGAGTGTTAATGTTCAAGTGCGAGTGGGCACAGCCTTGAAATATTTATTTAATAATCCATGTTTAAAGGGTCAAGTTTTTCATTAAAGTTGATTAAACTTTTTTTTCTTTTTTTCAACGACCTCAAATTATTTTTGTCACGTGAAAATTTCTAGGCTTATCTTTCATTGAAAAAAGCTTTGGTTTATCTTCAAGTGCATAGTTTTTTCTTTAGTATTTTTTAGACGCTATTAATTAATAAAACATCGTAAAAAAACAAAAAAAATCAATCATCAGATAAACTAAAATTTTTCTAAACAAAAAAATGAGATATGAACTTAAGTGATTATTCGAACCTAAGAAATCCACGTTTATTTTTACAATAGTTTATAGAGTCTTAATAACGCATTTGAAATTATTATTTTTTTACTAAATATAACTCGGTGTGTTGATATTAAGTTACTTTCTAGGGGTATCTAAATAAGATCGAAATAACTTTATTACTTTGGCTATAAATAGCTTAGTAGTAGTTGCTAAGCTTAGGGTTAAACACAAAAAAAAAATTATTTTAATTCAAGAATTTTTTATGACAATTTTAAATAATGAACTTGTACTAAGAGCATATGTTCAAAAAACGTTTATTTTTTTTAAATTAGCAAAAAAACATGGTGTTTAAATGAATTCAAAGGTTTTGCTCTAGGTCTATTGTGGGAAATATAATCATTCCTTGTGCTTACTCTTTATTTTTAGAGAGATATTTTATTACCTGTTTTTTTTTCGTTGTTGTTGAATGAATTAAAATGAGCGCCATTTTAAATTTTTCAATGAGTTTTTTTCAAGTTTTTTTGATGAGTAATTTGATGAGTCTTATCGAGATTCGATATCGAGTACCTAAGATAACATCATATATCCAGACTTACAATTTAAGCAAACATATGTTTCGAGGGTTTTTCGACACTTCAATATTTCCTTTCGATGGGGATACCAGTGTTAATAATAGCTGTTAAAAAATCTTAAATTGAAGAAATCCTGGCCTCATATAGCTGAGATTCCGGCGATTCAAAAGTCCGAAGTATCAAAAAAAAAGGATTTTCGACCTCAAATTCGAAAACCCAGGAAAGGGAGCCCAAAAAGATTTTGTTCGCGTCCTAGGGGTCTAAAAAATAAAGCATGTTTTTTAGGTGGTTCTTGACACTAAAGACTCTTAGGGTCCGAGCAAAATTATTCTTAGGCAAACCCTAAAAAATTGGCTCAATTGACATAGAGACTTAATAGAATCAGACATGTCAATTAATTTTAAGGTATTGGGTGGGTTTTGGTAACTCGAAAAATTCAGGTGATGGGTTCGGGTATTGTATCGGTTACCCAAAAATTCTAGATTTAGTAACCCAGACCCATACCCTAAAGTTCAGGGCAAACCATATCCTGAATTTTAGGGTATGATAAAACTTAATTGACTCCTAGTACTTAATTTGGATAGTCAACTGGATAGTGAGTCTTTCTTAAACCTCTAATTTTGCCAAGAAGTATGACATTTAGAGTGATTCAGGACGCGTTTTGAATGGGAGGTTATATTTTCCCAAGAACTGCAACTGTAAGTGAAGCCGGTCTTTTCTTGTGGCCATACCTTCGATTTAAAAAATTTGTTTTAGGTGTAAAGAGCTTGTAATTTTTAAGAGAGACAGACTGATTTTGTGTACTGTGAATATTTATGTAATAAAGATGCGACCTGGATCTGATGTTAAACAACAACAAAAACTCGATAAGCCACTTTTAAGTTCTCTTGATGAAGTCTCAACTTATTTTTGTTTGTTTGTTCAGTATACTCTTCAAAAGGGTCCACCCACTCCTCATGCATCTCAGTCAATCGTAAATGAACATAAATAAAATTTTTTCAATATGTCGTATCATATTCAAGTTGAATAAAAACCAGTTTTTAATTATTAGAAATATCTAGAAACTGAATAAGTTCTAAATGATTGATTACAACTTAAGTGAACCTTTAGGTGAAGTGAGTCTCTAATCTTGAGTTATAATAATAAAAGTATCAATTCAAAATACTTAGACCGTGACTTTAATTTACGTTTTTTTTTCAAAATTATTTCTTAAGCTAAAGTTTTTTACAATTAAGTTTTTTCAATTGTTGTTGAGCACGTTTTTAGTTTTGTATTCAATTTATTACGAATTTATAAAAAAAAAACTATTCAATATACCACGAGGTAGCAAACACTCTTTCAGACTCAAAACAATTGTTGATTTTTTGCGTATTTTATAAAAAAAAAAAGAATTTGCAATCTTCAGTGTATAAATTTTGCAGCTTATCACATACACAAAAAAAATAGAAAATTTGAAACGAGGGTTCAACAAAAAAATCGAAGCATTCAGAAAAAAATTATAATATCATAGCGACATATTAGTTTTTTTCTCTTTTTTGTAAGTAAGCTCCTTGATGAAGATTTCTATTTATTTTTTCATTTTTTTCAAAACGCAATTAAAAATCATTAGTCATTTTTGTATTTAAATAGATCCCTTTAATAGATGTTTAAAAGTAAACGTTAAAAATGAATTTTTTTGAAGAAGACGATGATATATTTCCGTTAACGGAAAATTTATCAAATTCGTATGTTGACCCATCCAATTTGGTAACATACGTATCCCAGGCCTATCCGATTGGTATGGACAATTTTCGTCAAAAGAAAAGTGTCACAAAATCAATACGCACGAATATTAGCTTAGCCAAACATAGATGGCTTCTAGCTGCTGCTAAACTCAAAATTCTCAAAGACCCATGGTCCGAATTTCATATTGACAAATACGAAACCGAGACAGTTATTAGACACAGGTACAATGCGATTAAAAAACAATGGATTACAGATGAATGTAAAATTAAAATTGAGGATAAACAATTTGCAAATGGTGCCATGAGAGCTTGTTATAGGCTTAAAAAACTCTCGAATTTTGTACATAAAGAAAGTTGGGAACACGCTGCAAATTATGTTGCTAAATCGTACATGGACCCAGAGATACCAAGAGACCGGTACTTTGATGATGTAAGACTACAAATGGATGCAAAGTTATGGGCTGAGATATACAACAGACACAATCCGCCAAAAAAAATTGACATGTTTCAAATGTCGATATTAGAGTTTATTAACCGTCCAAATCGACCACTCTTTCATTTAGAACATTTCATTGAAGGTGAGTACATCAAATACAACTCGAATTCGGGTTTTGTCGAGGACAAACGAGCAACACCACAAGCGTTTAGTCATTTTACATTCGAATGTTCTAAACATGAGCTTATGGTTGTTGATATTCAAGGTGTTGGTGATTTGTACACAGACCCACAAATACACACGGCCAAAGGTGATGATTATGGAGATGGTAATCTTGGATGTAAAGGATTTGCTTTGTTTTTTTCAAGTCATGTTTGTAATCATGTGTGTAAAAGCCTTGGTTTGACCGAGTTTGATCTTTCGTCAAATGAAATGCAAAAATTAAAGTGTAAAAAATCGCCAAGTCCATTTTCGGGTACAATTTGTCGAGGTCGTGAAGAACTCGTAGTTGGTTCTCCGACTAGTTATAGTGAATTTTTGCGCAAAAGAGCCCGTAATATGTCAACTTGTAGTGATGATCTAGAGTCCGAAGGCTATGAATCATCATCATCTTCACCTGTACTATCACCAAATTCGACTAGACCAATGGCCATACCATACAAACAAGCTTCAAATCAAATGATGATTAACTCACCACGAGGACGCATTCGAACTGAATCAAATTGTTTAGACTCGGCATTTTCGTACGATGAAGCTCAAAGTTATTTCAATAAAATTGATGCTCGTCAAAAATTTCGACCAAGACCAAGTTGTGTTTATGTTGAAAAAGATTTGCTAAATAGACATTTTGAAAGTGATGAAGACGAACAAGAGGCATATGATTCATACGAAAATTTATCGAATAATGAAGAAGAATCGATATTGGGTAAAGTTCATGTTGAATTTGCTAGGTATCACGAAATGGGTCGTTTCAATGAAAACGAAACAGATTATGATCAAGTATCGGCGTTTTATCATTTAAAACACGCTGCTGATTTGGGGGTCAAAGAAGCTATTATCAACGTGGCCAAGATTTATCTTGGATTACCCCATGATTTGTTAGGAAGTTACACAGTTGACGAGACAGATGAAAACTTGGAAATGGGTTTCAGTTATTTGACACAAAGCGCTGATTGTGAGGACAAAAATTCATTGTTCATTTTAGCCAAAGCCTATGACACAGGGGTTAATTTACCAAAATCAAGAGAGATTGATTGGAACACGGCGAGTTGTTATTACAAAAAATTGATTCAATTGATGGAAGACGAAGCATGTAGTGAGGATGATGGTTATTGTGAGACCCTAGGTGACTGTGATCCCATTTACTCGATATTGGCTCGTTTGGCCGAAATGAATTTAAAAGGTGGTCATAATTTACCAAAGAATGCTCAAATGGCAGCAAGTTTATACACAGAAGCGGCTGAGAAATCGATGCAATGTGGTAAGGGTCGTATAGCAAACAAGTATTATATGTTGTCCGAAGAGGCAGCTAGTCAAGAGGAAGATTAGATTAGGGTGTGTGTGTGTATTTTTTTTTATAAAATGTATTTATTCCGGTTCCATGGTTTCGTTGTAAATAGTTATTTTTAATGTAAATTTAGTTTTTTATTAAAAAAATGAAACACATTAGGGTTTAGGGATACTTTGTTATAGTATCGTAAAAAAAGATTATTTTTTTTTTTTTGATTTTCAAAAAAATAATTTTGGAACTAGATGGGTTCGAGATTTTTTTTCTTTTTTTTGTTTGATTTTAATCAAATTATATTTTTAGGTTTTGTTTTAAAATTTATTTTATTGAAAATAAATGTAACGAAAAAAATTAAGAAATTTTTTTTTATTTTGACTCATCCTCGATTAACTTAAGCTTCAATTTGATCTCCTTCGATACTCTATTCAGACATTCTTACCTAAAATTCATTAGATTCTTGTAGAGAATTTTCAGCACTACAAGCTGAAGAAAAGGATAAAATATGTAGTGATTGAAAGTAAGGTTCGCCCAATGCAAAACTTCCACGCTATCTAAATTTACAGAATCTGACCACATATCCGTGTTCCCCATATATGAAAACCCCAAGTTCCCAAAATCTTAGGGGGGTCAAAAATTTCAATTTTTACCCAGGGGTGCCTAAATTTAGCCACTCTTTAGTGAGTTGTCTTTAGTAAATCGTTTGTATCAATGTAAAATATACACAATTGTACGGTTTATCATACAGATTCTGATAGAGAAAAAAATTTTACACAAGCTAAAAAAGGTTTTTGAAGAAAAAATTTTTTGTTAAATTCTTTTTTTTAATAAAATAACAAAAAAATGTCAATTTTTTTAGTTTTTTGGGATCTAGTCCGCGGAAAGTCACAAAACATATACTTTTTTTACCTATCGGCTTGGAGAGCAGGAAATCCTCTACAAAATGTTGAGACTAGATTTTTTATTTATTTACCTGCAAAATAGAAACAATGTGCCTAAAAAGGTGCTAAAAATCAAAAACCTGAATGATGAAGGAATTTGCATTTTCTGACTCAAAATTCGTGATTCTCGTATAGAATAGAAAACATATATTTTTTGTTATAGAATATATTATTTCTGAAATTCGTTTTTGGGAGTTTTTTCAAAGACAATTTAGGCACTTTTTTGATAAATTGAAAGAATCGTTTACATGAATGATTATATATGTTTTCTATGGTAATTCTATACGAGAATCACGAATTTTGGATTAGAAAATGCAAATTCCTTCATCATTCAGGTTTTTGATTTTTAGCACCTTTTGAAAAAAATTTTGATTTTGATTATAACTGTTTGGGTTTGTGGTAACTTGGGCTTCCATTACCTGACCATTGACAGGATGATTATTTTGAGCATAAGGACAAGTATATTTTAGATGCCCAGTCTGATTACATAGACGACAACGTTTAAAGGTGTAAAAGGATCTCTTATCTTGATACACTTGAGTCACTAGATTGCATACTTAAAAGCCTTTTTCAAATTGAGTGGATTACGGGCTCTTACGATAGATCCAACTTCAAGGTCTCGAATAAAATGATCAACACATAACCGGTCAATAGTATCTTCCTCAGCTAACGGATATGCCTCAGCTGACGACTCTTTCAATTATAACCGTGTTCTCCGATCACAAAAAAAACAGAAAAGCATTTATTTCATGGGGGTAAAAAATCAATAATTTTGACACTACCCCTCCTGCTCTTACAGCTTAACGTCAAGATGCTTTTTTTTAACATTTAATACCCATTACACGTACACATTTAATACACATATTAGCTTTCAAGT
This sequence comes from Brachionus rubens, assembly GCA_022207745.1. Lineage (NCBI taxonomy): Eukaryota > Metazoa > Rotifera > Eurotatoria > Ploima > Brachionidae > Brachionus > Brachionus rubens. The sequence goes on from JAJVHD010000063.1 coordinate 286,106, forward strand.
TATATATTCAGTTCAACAATATCTCTTACCAATCATGAGTACTTTCATGTTTAAATATGCCTTAGATGGCAATAAGAGAAGGGGTAGCGTCGAAATTTTTGATTTTTTGCCTCCATGAAAGAAACTTTTTCCATGTTTTTTGGGATCGGAGATCTTTCCGTTTTTTTAAAATTAAGAAGTTTACTTTAACAAATTATTAGTAAATTTTCTCTTGAGACCATTCGAGCACAGACCTTTAAACTAATCCCTTAGCACGACAAGTTTAGAACAATTTTTAAAAATCGAAATCTTTGTCTGATGGTGGTTCTGCATATGTAACAGAGTGTAATAAACTTTGTTAAACCATTGAGAAATTTCTGCTAAATGAACGCACACCTTCGCCAAAATAATTTTTTTCGATAATTTGTTATGGAAAGCATACCTCTCGTAATTGGTTTGCTTACTTCATGAAAGGATACTACGACAAGGTACTAGATAAGGTATAGAATAGTGATGGTGATCGATCATATTTGTGGATCATTTTCAGAATGATGACCATAATGATCGTAAAATTGGATCACTGATCAGATCATGATCCTAATTTTTGATTTTGATGCAGAAAATGATCAGACAATCGTGGATCCGATAGCCTCAAAAAATCCGAAACCTTCTAAAAATCAAAAATTCGAAATTCGGCTTAGGTACTCCAGCTTACTTAAGCTTTTAGTCGACATTTTTAAACCTATATTTTGGGCTCAAAGCGTACAAAAATTACTAAACAGTCGTTCTTTAAACCCTTGTTTACGAATACCCCGTAATAACTATATTTTTTAGACCAAATGGAGATTAGAGCAATTTTACTTTTGTGATTTTGAATAGACTAGGCAATTGATGATCGGACAAATGATCAAAGGACCACTGGTGTATAGAGAACTTTTCCGTCGATAACAACCAAAAATACACCAGAAAAGACAGGAGTCAGCTATTTAGCCGCAAGACAGTGAGAGTTTTACGAAAAAGAATTTCGGAAGAAGGTCATCAGAATCTCAATTTCAAGAGCTCTAAGAAATATGCATGGACGGTCAATGACCAAATAAGCGTGAGACAAAGATTGCAATTAACAGAGTTATATGTCCCTCTTGTATTCGTTGACTATTTTCTTGGACAGTTGCTCAACTATACGAGGAGGCTGAGAAGTACATTCAATAATCAGCACAATTAGGGCTTAATTGCCGAGTCTTTTCATGAGTCAATTTTCAAAAGAGAAACAAAATAAGTTTGACATTTAACTCATCGGTAAATTAAACAAAAAAAATTGAATCAAAAACTCTCACCTTTGAAAGTCCACAAACAAAAAAAAACTTGTAATTTACCTGTCAACGTTATCTTTACAAAACAAAAAATCACCAATTAATTTAGATGTCTATCTCAATTAACGAAGAACAGAAGAAGAACCTTATCTTTCGCAAAACCCGCACAAATTTACTCTATCTAATTATTTAATTATATTAATTTATCTATAGGTATAAATTAAGTCGAGATTTAGTTTTTTTGTATACACAGATTTAATGTTTTAAAGATTAACGTTTAAATTAGACCACACGAGTTAATTGAAAAATAACCTTACATAACACACAGTCAATTGAAAACTATTTAAACACTCAAACTTCTCGCCGAATTCAACAGCAGCAACAATGAATTCAATCAAACAAAAAATCGTTGAAATTGCTAAAAACAACAAGGTACCAGTCAAAATTGGTAGTCATCAAGTCTATGTCAATGTCGAACGTCTTACAACTGGTCTCGAAATCGTTTCCCGTGCTTTACAACAATGTAAAATTCACAACTTTCATTCGTATGATTTGTACGAAAATGTATATGGCATTGAAAAATTGGTAACAAAAGACACGTTTGTTCATGAACTTGTTCAACATTGGCCTAAAAATGAACCATGTTCGTTTACAGTACGTAAAACATTTATCAAACAATCACGTTTAAGTCAATCGATTGAACACAATAGATTATTAAGATCTCAATTGTATGAATTATCAAAACAAATGGTATCAAGTCAAACAATTATTGAAGAACATATTTACGAAGATGTACGCGAAATGACAAAATCAAAATTGAAGCATAAAAAATTGAATAAACTCAAACTTAAAACAAGTATTCGTAAAATATTTAAAGATTTAAAGTTTAAAAATATTGTTAAAAGTACTACTAGTCAAATTGGTGATTCAAGTCAATTCGAAATGATTTTAAATGAAATCAATTTTGATTCGACTATTTGAAGTTTTTATTTAAATTTTATAATTGTAAATTTTGTAAATTTTCCTTTTTTAAATTATATTTTTCTAATAAAAGTTACAAATAATTAATCATGAAAATTGTCCTTTGATTGTAGAGAATATAATAAACACTTTATGGTGTTTCGATATCTGTAAGTAACAAATTATCAAACTTAAAACTCTTCCACTCTTTTTTGCCGTAACATAATAGTCTAAAGTACCTGGGGATCACTTTCAATAATTATATCTCAAGTGATGAGTTTTATTTGACCAAGATGAAGAATGTTCAGGGGTTGTTCAACTACTTAAAGTTTGCCGGACTCAATAGCTCTAACGTAGATCTAATCAATCAAAGATTTTTTGTAAAAATCTCTGTGTTTCTCAAAATTAAGATATGGCTTAGAGAATCCTACGCTTCTCATCACCGCCAGAACCAAACTCAACCTACTTCAAAATGAATTAATTCGTATGATGGTCAGATTATCAAAATATAGTCATATCTCCTCTGTTCTAAAAGCGTTAAAAATTTATAAAATTGACCAATTGGCAACTTTTTTTTTCAATTAGATTTTTTTTATGCTTTTCTTTTTCTTTAAAAGGTCGAAACAAGAAAGTTCCAGTACAAATACGGCACAACGCTATTAAATTTTTTTTAAAAATTGCATTCCAATTCAATTTTGTCTTCTAAAATTTGAGAACTTTCTTTTTTTTCTATTTTATCTTTTAATTAGGTGCCTCAAAATCATAAATATTCCAAAATATAGGATACTTAATAAAGTTCCGTCTTCAGTTATCAATAGAAAAGAGCTTTATCAACAAGACCTTTGTTTTATATTTTGTACTGGAACTTTCTTGTTTCGGCCTTTTAAAGAAAAAGAAAAGCATAAAAAAAATCTAATTGAAAAAAAAAGTTGCCAATTATACATTCATTCGTAAATTTCGTTCCTTCGAACAATTAAAACGAACCTTGCATGCGACAAAATACTAGGGTTTATTTCTCAAGAGTTGTTGACACGTTCTAAAAGATCAAAATCAATTATAAATGACCTAAATCTCCTAGTACAGCACTTTGGCTCTGATTTTCACACAATTTACACAAATCCTAAACACATGCAGTCCCGATTGAAGAGTGAGCTGGATCCAAATGGTGGCTTAGATTCGAGCATTCAAACATGTTAAAACTTCTTACATGGAATAGGTAAATTGTAAAAAGACTTTAATTTTAATTTTATCGAATTGACAATCTTTTTTTATCTTGTTTTTTTATTTTATATAGTTAAATTTAATTTTTTACTTGCTCCTTATGAAGGAGGTTGGTCATTAATAAATAAATAAATAATAATAATGGATTATCCCATGTGTAGCTACATTTGAGTTCAATAATCTCATTCCATATACCACTCGATAAACCTGCACCGTTTTAAGCTCCTTTAACACTCATAGGTCCGGTTGGTTCTAACCCGTTAAGAAATTTGTCACTTTTTTGCTTTAAAATCATTAAAGTATATACATATCTGTATATATTTTTGTAGGATTTTAAAATTTAAATTCAATAGAATAAAAAATGATCAATTTTTAAAAATGATTTGAAGACAAGCTGCCTTGCAAGCGCTTGGAAACCTTAGAAGAGCTGATGAAGCTGAATCTGTTTTGTCTGGTGATGAAAACGATTATGCTGATAACGACGATTTTGACGATTATATTGAAGTTGAAATACTGTATGAAGAGATGGCTTAGCTGACGATGAAGTGTACTTAGAAGACTAGATCGATATTCAGTAATAGAAAAGATTGTGTTGATGATATTTCGGACAAAATTCGATAGATGGAACGATCTGGGTCAGATTGAAAGATGTAGAGGAGGCTAAAATAGGTTTTAGTCAAAAGAGTTAACCTACAAATTATGCAACTCGTCGGATAGACAAATCAAGGCTCAATGTTTTATGATTTTTGATTCAAGAACACTCAAACTTTTTTATACGGAGCTTGCATTTGGCTGTTAATGAGCAATTATTCCATAACAAAAATTGCTGTTCCTTTATTCAATGTATGCCAAACAAGCCCGATAAATTTGGATCAAATATTGGATCTTATACGATGTTTACACAAAATACGTTTTAAATCGCTTTCCGTACTTTTTAAAAGAATAAACCTTCTGAAAAACTTCAAAGCTAGTATTTAGTTGAAAAACTTTTAGAGCCTTCATGTATAGAGGACAAGGTTGTTATCTGTATTTGTAGAAACTGCTATAGACAGTTTGAAGAGTTTTTTTTGGCTTTTATTTTTGTAAACTTAGGTTCTTTCACCCTAACCATTTGTATATTTCACGGTCATGTTGGGGTGCACTAAAGTGAACGTTTATGAAAGTTCATGAAAGTTAACGAAATTTCATGAAATGCATGAAAGTTCAGAAATGGACATTCTGAAAGACAAGTATTGTACTGTCACAGCTCTTAAGAGTTTAACTCTAATATTTTGCAGTAAGACTAATTACTAGTTTCACTCTCAGTTTCCCCACTAAACAGGAGAAAATTCACCTATCGCCAAGAAGAGCAAAAATTTCTAAGGTCACTTCACAGATAATTCGCGAGTGCTAATCGCTCTCGACGGCCGTACGCAGGGGATCCTGAACTCACTGGTCTTCCAGACCCCTTTTTCCTTCGAAGGCTATTATCACCAATGTTGAACTTATTGAACCAAGCTTGTGCCTTTCATACTTTAAGGACATTCTCATCTTCCACCCGACATACTTCGTGGGTTTCTGCTGTTGATGTGAGGTCTTTTTTCCAATAATGATGTAACAGCTACAAAATATCAGAATTTTCATCAAAAGCTTTAATAATTATTTCATTATTCATTTTTAGCCGACATCCTGGTATTAATTACATATAATAAATGAATCTAAACGTTTCTTTCAATAACAATGTTCTGTTAGCTAATGACTACGCCTTTTTTTCTGTTAATCCCAACAGTAAAAATAAAATGTTTAAAACGATTAATTGAGTCATATTTAAGATATGATGCCTAAAATAAGAAGAATTTCACGTCAATTCCAATTAATGGTTCTTGTGTAATTTGTTTCACATTGAATCGATCAATTTTCCATTACAGTGGGTGTTTTTACCACCTGTTTATCAACTCACATTTCGTTGAAATATAATATTTATTCGACTAGATAAAATTAGTAATTAGTTTTTTACTCTGAATCTTAAAATAACACTTTGCTCTATGATGAATATTCATGACAATCTGATAAAATTTTGCCTGGACATTCTCAAGGTTTAGTTTATAAGATGAAAAAATATTACGCTTTTAAATCTTACAATCTCCGAGCTGCTTAATCAATAAAAAAATGTAAATTTCAATTGATGTTTTATCAAAAATTTTGCGACTGGTTAATCATAAATTATAAATATAATTCTTAGCTGAATTTTTTATTTTATACACAGCTAATCGTTAACGTTATATGATTAGGCTCGAACTTAAGCCGATTTAATACTCAAGGTATTTATTTCATCAAGATTAAATAATAAAAATAATTTTTTTTTTCATCTATTCTGTTTTTTTGGAACCGCCTTTCTTTTTAAATATTTTAAACCGTTGAGTGTTTTTAAATAAAATCATTTTTTAACTTCCTCTCAATTTCTGAAATTAGAAAAAATTTCAAAATTTAAAGGTCTTATCCCGTATGAAAACCTTGGTTTAGTCTAATTTTTGCGGGTTCAAAAAATTATTTTTTGAACTAACGGGGTTTTGAAAATAAGTAGTCACTAAATATGTGTTGTTATAGCATTAAATACACAAAAATAATAAACCGATAGGTAGAAGCGACCACATTTTCTGATAAAGGTTTAAATTTTGTTGATCTTAACAGACATATGTACCCATGAATTTTAAGGTATTGAGTGGGTATGGGTTTCCCGAAAAAATCAGGTATTGGGTTCCGGTATGGAGTGGGTTACCGAGAAATTTCGGGTTTCAGGTATGGGTCTGGGTTGGGTAACCCTAAATGTTGGGTATTTTTTAGATTTTTGGGTGTTTTTTTTGGAAAAAATTGGGTTTTGGGTAAATATTCCCAAAATAAACCCGAAATTTCTTGGTAACCCAGACCATAGCCGAACCCAATACCTGATTTTTTCGGGTAACCCATACCCACTCAAAACCTTAAAATTTATGGGTACATATGTCTGGATCTCAATGGGTTTTCTGAGCGAAAATTCCGAACAAAAGCAAATTTTTGGGCATTTTTTCAGTACATGAAAATTACAATAACAAGTTCAAAAAAATTACATGAAATGGTCAGAAATTAAGGGGTATATGACGAGAAAAAATTGAAATAAAAATTTTTTTTTTGAACTTTGATGAAATCTTAGACCCACGCTTCGAGACCACCATGAGAAATTTTTTTTTGAAAAAAAACTTTTAAATCTTAGTCTACAAAATACGATAAAATTTTGATATTTTGTTGAAAATAATCGATCTTTACTTTGAAGGAGGGGGGGTGAGTTCCAAAATTTCGGCTCCACTGTAATTTTCTTACTTAGGGAGGGGGATATATCCATGAACTTTTTTTAAAATGGACCTTGTGTTAAAAAATTAATCCGAATTTTTTGTTGAAATAAGGAATATTTCGGATTAACGATAATTCGAAGAAAATAATCCGAACTTATTTGTAGGATGGCTATTTTTCTTCGGATTAAAGCGAGTGGACTGTATCTGGAACTTAACTTAGGACATAAATTATTGACTAATTAAATTATCATTCTTTTTTTTCGGTAAAAGCAATAGTTTATCCGGCATATACTTAACTGCAGAACTTAACGGTTGTCTAATTCTAACGCATTGATTGTTTCGTTCCATTCAAAAAACTTCTCTGTCAATGATAGTTTTATATTGTAGAAAATAGCAAATTCTCTATGCTCATCATATTGATTTTGCTTAGTCTTATGTCTTAAGGTACGGTCTATGTTTAGCACACTAGTTTATTAAGGTTATGGTGTAACCTTAGTGACGTAATATTTTCAGTGTAAGATCGAAAAATGTATCCTTTCTCATTGAATGTCAAAGTTCCAACGAGACGGGGTTCATTAACGTCAATATCTGGTCATAAATTCGTTTAAAGACACATCTGATTTAGATGATTCACGTAGCCACTTAGATGATTCAAAAAATTAATAATAGATTTAAAATTAATAAAAATTTTTCTTTTCAAACGTTGTTATTTTGACGTAATTAATTTTCGATGGTTTTGTTTACACAACTTTTTTATTAACCTTTTTTTTTTTTATTTCTCTAAATCACTTAATAACATTTTTTAAAACAATTCAAATGTATAAACAACAACGTAATTTGCAAAAAAAGTACCAACTAAAAAAAAAAACCTAGAGTCTCTGAATCCAAATTATTCAAATATTTACTTTCAATACACTTTTATTTCATTAAAAAAAATAATTTTCTTTTTTGCTGTGTGTCTTTGGAAGATCTTTAAATTTTAATTTAGCGACAAAAGTTTACTTTTCTTGTCGAATCCTTACACATTTTCCAGATTAAAAGAATTCGAGGAATAAAATTTTTATTATTATTTAATAGAACCTTGATTTGCTCAAAAAAATATATAAGAACAACTTTGGAAACCTAAAATTGACTTTTAACACAACAAAAAAACTAAAATTTAATCTAAAAAATGAATGTTTTGAGCTTGAATCAAATTATACAATTCATACAGAACAATCCACGCTTATGGATCAAGATAACCAGTGTTACTTTTATGAGTCTTACAACAGCCTATATTGGGTACTTTTTTTTTTCATCCTCGAGATCATAAACTTAATCTTTAAATTAAGTAAAATATGGTACTCTTATGGGTTCTTCAAAAAGATGGGTATCAAGACCCCTAAGTACAGATTTTTTTATGGAAACAATTTGGAACTTACTAAAAATAATGTAGGCTTAATTTTCCAACAAGTAGATTTTCAGAAATTAATTTTTAATTTTAAAGAATTATTCGGATGTGTTGAAAGAATGGACTAGTATACTCGGCAAGACTTACGGTTACTATGAAGGACATTACCCGATTATGGTAACAAGTGATTTAGATGTAATACAAGAGGTATTTGTAAAACAAACAGCTAATTTTGGTGCTCGGAAGGTATAAGAAATTTAAGTTTTGAATTATTTTTGAAATTTGTTTTTTTTTTTAAGAAAATTTATGTGTCACGAGGTGAAGATGCACCAGATCATGCGTTATTTACAGCTAGTCGTGACCGATGGAAAACAATGAGAGGGATAATGAATCCGACTTTTTCATCAGCTAAACTACGTGAACTCGGTCCGTTACTAGTCAAATGTTCTGATAGACTAAATCAAGCTTTTGAACACGAACAAGACTTTGAAGTCAATGTGACTGAGTAAATTTTTATTGTAAATTTTTTATAACGAGACCTTACATTATCAATTTGAAAGGCTTTTTAAACGTTTTACAATGGATAGTATTTGGAATTGTGCATTTGGTGTCGATGCAGACATTCAAAATAATCCTGATAATGAATATTATAAAAAGTGTGAAGATCTTTTTTTGTTCTTGGCTCGACCAAATTTGTTATCTTTCATTGCAAGTAGGTCTCAAAAGTTTTTTAAAGCTTGAAACATCATCTCTAACATTTTCATTTGAGCTTACTTTCATGAATTTTTGGATCCGTTAATGGAAACAATTTTAATATTAGAAAGATTCATGTCTCGTTTTGTAGACTTTACACGTTTGAATCCAATCCTTTGGTTCATGAATCACACATTTGAGCTTGTTGAGATAAGAAAAATGGAGAATATTAGAAAAAAAGATTATCTTCAAATTTTAATTGATTGTGAAAAGTTGACAACACTTGTAAGTTTTCAATTCGGCTCACGTACATTAAAATTACGGTATTTAATCATTTTTAAGGAAGTGAAAATAAATCTTGCGTTATTCATGATCGCTGGGTATGAAACAACAAGCATAGCGTTGACATACGCATGTTATTGTCTTGCCAAATATCCAAATGAACAACTCAAACTGTACGAGATTATCAAAAATAAATTTGATTCAGAAGATGAAATAAACTCAGACAGTGTACAAGAGATTGAATATTTGGACATGTTTGTCAAGGAAGTATTGAGATGCTATCCTACTGGAACATCGTAAGTCCTTATCCGTTTTCAATTTTTTTGCTAATGGAAATTTTTTAAAAGAATCATAAGTCGACGATGCACAAAATCGACATTTGTAAAAGGTATCGATATACCAGAAGGTCTAGTTATATCAGTTGATGTATTAAGTTTACATCAAGATCAAGATTTATGGGGTCCTGTTGATCCGAAAATTTTCTACCCTGAAAGACATGAAATTAAACGAAATCCGTTGGCATTTATGTCGTTTGGTAACGGTCCACGAAATTGTATTGGAATGAAATTTGCATTTTTAGAAATTAAAATCTCATTGTGTAAATTAATTTATAATTTTGAGATCTTACCATTAAAAAATATGAGCGAAGATTTACAATTATTTGAAGCATTTGTCAGACGTCCAAAGTATGATGTCAAAGTCAACTTGAAAAAAAGAAACTAAAAAGCTTGTTTGATTAAATTTTAAATGTATAGTACGAATAAATGTTTAGCTATATTGATTTTTTGAATCATTTTTACCTAATTTTACCATGAAGGGCCCGGGATCTAAACTAAAAATATTTTAGTTTCGAACTCTGCTTGTGAGATTTTGATTCGCCTATGCCAAACTTGATAACTAGTGTCTGAAAATATTCTTTCAGACGGGCTGCTACGTGGTGGGATTTTATGGAATTTTATGTTAACAGAAATAGAAATTTTTGCTCAATGAAGGAACTTATTTTTATTTTTAATCCGCTCTGCCACGTACCAGGATTCCAGACACGCCATAATCGAGTACAGGAACAAAGGCACGTCTTCCAACACTATTCGAAAGTTAAAAAATTGTGTAAATCCGGTTGATGTTAAGAAAATTACTTCAAATTCTTTAATTTCAAAATCTAAATATTGATTCTAGTTGAAGGGACTATCACCTAATATATATTTGGTGACTTTATTCAAAAAACTTTATTTAAAGTTAGTCTCAATAGACTACAGTTTTATAACAATTGCCCTAAGTATGTCCAAATTTTGGTTACAGTGTAACCCAAGTGAAGTTCCAGAAGTTGAAAAAATTCCCAAAAATTAACTTTTTTTCGGACTTTTTCCTCAGAAAACTCATTAAAAATCAACAAAATTTAATCCTTTATCAGAAAATGAAGTCGCTTCTACCTATCGGTTTATTATTTTTGTGTATTTAATGCTATAACAACACATATTTAGTGACTACTTATTTTCAAAACCCCGTTAGTTACCCTCAAAAATTAGACTAAACCAAGGTTTTCATACGGTATAAGACCTTTAAATTTTGAAATTTTTTCTAATTTTATTTAAAAACACTCAACGGTTTAAAATATTTAAAAAGAAAGGCGGTTCCAAAAAAACAGAATAGATGAAAAAAAAATTATTTTTTTACAGTGTAACCTCGATTTTGTTATCCTCTATTTTGTGAAATAAAAATGAGAGACGCTCCTAATACTTTTAATGTAATACTGGTTTGAATTTGTGAAATTTTACTTTTGTGAAATTTTTTGCATTTACCCAGACACTTCACAAAATCGAGGTCGCACTGTATTTAATCTTGATGAAATAAATACCTTGAGTATTAAATCGGCTTAAGTTCGAGCCTAATCATATAACGTTAACGATTAGCTGTGTATAAAATAAAAAATTCAGCTAAGAATTATATTTATAATTTATGATTAACCAGTCGCAAAATTTTTGATAAAACATCAATTGAAATTTACATTTTTTTATTGATTAAGCAGCTCGGAGATTAGTAGTAGTAGTAGTTGTTTAAACTGCAACTTGAGCTAACTCAAGTAGAACTCTATTGAGATATGGCATTCGCTTCAACATGTTCCAACAACCATTCATCAAGCTTGGCTTTAAAACTATTAAGGTTCTTTGTTTCAATCAAATCTTGTGGAAGCTGATTCCAATGGTTCACAATTCTATTTGTAAAAAAAGTTATATCTTGAAGGACAATTTTTTACCTGTTCACGAGTTAAATACTTGTTATGTCTTCTTAAATTGTAATTTCTAAAACCATCTCTGTTGTTTAAGTTGTAATTTACACCTCTCTTTAAATTGATGAGCATTGTGAAGTTTAGTTCAAAAACTTCAGTTCAATTTTGAAAATCGAAATAACTTTTTTCACAAAGGTCTTATGCTGACTCTGCATATGTAACAAAGTGTAACAAACTTTGTTACACCATTGGGCGACTTCTGCAAAAAACTCTGCAAACATATTTAAATACTTTCTAACGGTGTGTATTTTGCAGAGAATATACACACATTTTGCAGAGGTTACTCAATGGTGTAAAAAAGTTTGTTACACTTTGTTCCATATGCAGAGCCAGCATAAGACCTTTTTGAAAAAAGTTATTTCCATTTTTCAAAATTGAACTGAAGTTTTTGAACTAAACTTCACAATGCTAATTGATGTTGTTTATTAACTTATACATTTGAATAAAATCACCACGCAACCTTCTTGTTTCTAAATTTGTCCAATTTAAAAGTTTAATTTAAAAGATTGTAAGATTTAAAAGCGTAATATTTTTTCATCTTATAAACTAAACCTTGAGAATGTCCAGGCAAAATTTGATCAGATTGTCATGAATATTCATCATAGAGCAAAGTGTTATTTTAAGCTTCAGAGTAAAAAACTAATTACTAATTTTATCTAGTCGAATAAATATTAAATTTCAACGAAATGTGAGTTGATAAACAGGTGGTAAAAACACCCACTGTAATGGAAAATTGATCGATTCAATGTGAAACAAATTACACAAGAACCATTAATTGGAATTGACGTGAAATTCTGATTCTATATACTTTTGTCACGACACGAAAAAATAAAGTGTAACAAAAGTATATTTTTATTATATTCAAATTTGTAATGAAAAGTGAAATCGTAATAAAAGTATACTTCTGAAGATAAGATAAAATATTACGATAAATAATTAAAGTCAAATAAATAAAGTTAATAAATAATTAATATCTCATGCAACCAAAATCTCGTCATCACTATAATGTTCATCTTCGTCTTCGTCTTCTGAATAGTCACTTGAATCGACCAATGCTTGTAAACTTTTAGTCTTTTTTTTACTTAATTTAGAAAAATCTAAGCTCTTCATGGCATATTTTATAAAGGTTTCAACTGAAATGTCATTGTCCACAAGCATCTTCTTATGACTAAGCATTAAGGCTTCGTTAAGTACATACAACTTGTTACGATATGGAGCTTTCTCATTTTTGATAGCACGAAAATATTTCAAGCTAGAGTCAACTTCTTCTTCTTTTAGCTTTGTAATCGCCTTAAAAATATCAGGATGGGCTATTGATCCAATAAGCTTCTCAAATTGGTCATCAATAGAGTTGATAGGTATTAACGCTAAACAACAAATAAGCTTAAACCATCGAGTCAATTCTTCATTCTTCTCATATTCGGCTTTAAGTCCCAAGTCGCTTATTTTTTTCATTAAGGACTTATAAAAATGGAACAAACAACCTTTACTCTGAATACCTGGATATATACTCTTAAATGAATTGATTGCGGCTAACTCAAAATCCGTCATAATGTACTTAGGCTTGAGTGTAATGTTATGAACTTTTGCTTCTCTCTTTATAGCACCAAGGACCATGTCGTATTCTTTCTTGCGTCGTCTATTCATATAAGCCCAACAACAAGGAATCATATGATTGTTAATGTACGCATGGACGATATACAGTTGATAATAAAATCTAGCTGAACTTCTAAAAGTGCCATCAGCATACCAATGGGTTGCATTACCCAAAGCTTTTAAACCAGTGATTGAGCAAAACACTAATATCTTATTACTTTTGTTTAAAATCAAGAACTTTTCACTATCAGCTGTTTGAGTATACTCCAATGGCAAAATTAAATCGACTATACTTTGAGGTAGCTTTGGTCGTCCTTTTCTTTTACGTTTCTCTAACGACGGTTTAACTGAACCAAATGAAGGCAAAGCGGATGATAAATCTTCATAAGACAGTCCAGAAGTTTGTACAATTTTGGTTTGTTCTTCTAAAAATATCTTGCCAGCACTTAGATTAGGCTCGGATTCGCATCGAATTTTACAATTTGTCTTGAACTTCTTTGTTGTTTGTTCGATTAAACCAAAAGTAGTATGTAACAAAACAAATTCGTGTTCAACACGTCTTTCTACTTTTTCGTTAAGTTTTGAAATAGTAACTGACCCAGAACAATTAGGAACTTTGCATAACCAGTTTATGCTGTTTTTGTTTATTCGTTGACGTTTCAACAATATTCCATTCAAACAAAGATCATGAGCATCATGGTTTAGGTTCTCACTTTCCTTGATTTTTTTATTAAACCAATTATTCTCAACATATTCAATTGTATCCATTTAGATTTAAATTTTAACCAACAAGCTAATTAAAAAAAATGATTTGAAGTGAGACTAAACGAATCGTAATAAAATTACACTTTTGAAACCGCACTTTTTTAAAATTGTTACATTTCGTTACAAATTTATTTTTTTGAAAACCGTAACAAAATTATCGTGACAAAAGTATACTTTACGGAAATTCTTCTTATTTTAGGCATCATATCTTAAATATGACTCAATTAATCGTTTTAAACATTTTATTTTTACTTTTGGGGTTAACAAAAAAAAGGCGTAGTCATTAGCTAACAGAACATTGTTATTGCTTAAGTTATTATCCAACAATCTTGAGTCTAATAAAAGCTCTCTATCTCTCTTTTTTTGTAAGACTAGAACACTAGAAGTTAATCAATGGAAAGAAAATCAATTTTTTTTTGGTTGAAGAAATTTTTAAGATGACAATTAATTTACCAATCCCAAACGGCGACAGACCCGTTGATAACTTATTTATTAGAAATCAACGGAAATTCATTGAAAAAGAATAAAAAAACAGCATTTAATGTCCAAATTTAATCACTTTCCACAAATTACCATATGATATTTCATAAAACGATTTAAAAAAAAAACCTTGTTTGCTTGGAAATTTGTTATTTTTAAAGATTAAAATTTGGTTGTCATGAGTTTGTTACACAAAAAAGGTGTTACACAAAAAACTAAAATTCGAATTTTACTTTTAGACTACGTTTCAAAAAAAAGGAAGTTTAACTTTGTACTTGAAGAACATTTAAATAACATTGAGCATGACTATTCCAAAAAAATATTCCTCAATCAAATAAAATGTCTTTGGAAGACTATAATTAAGTAATTTAGGAATATTTGCTATACAAAAATAACTATATGTCATCTCAGGAGATCACTTTAGCCGAAATTAAAAAAATCTTAAAGAATTTAAAGGTTGACTCATCCCCGGGACATGACACAATTTGTAACCTATCAAAAAACACGGAAAGATTACTAAATTGATAAATTCTTACTTAAAGAGCATTTAGAGGGTGTCTGTCAGGAAGTGGAGACTTAAAATGGCTAATGAAAAATGTTGCTATCTGATATTCGGCAACCCATCAAAAATCAGGACCTTTCCCTTGTACTCTTTGGTAGACCCATTCTAAAATGCGTATCTCCAACTTCCTAGGTATACCCTTGGTTTTACTCTCAAATTGATTTCATTCGCTCCAAATGTCAAGACAGAATAAATTTAACAAAAATTTGGGGTCTATAATTCACTTGAAGGTTCGATATTAGACTATAGCTTCTTTATTATCAGCCTTGGGTTAAAAACAAACATTCACAAGCTCCCCGTGCTACAAAATATCTGTATCAATTTCATTCACCACCTGCCCTACGACACTCCGTCAAATCTTTACTCCAATTTTCTAGATGAACTAGGAATTGAAACAGTTGAAACTCGCCTAAAAAGGAGATATGCAAAAAACTGTCTGTAAAATAAGAACCAGCTGATTCTTATCCTCATGAAGGACTATGTCGATAAAGTTCACGAAATTCAAAACCCTGAATTGTCATTTTCGACATCAGAACCGTAATCTACGACCCCGAAAACCCTCAAAAATCGTTTTTTTCATGGGGGTCAAAAATCAAAAATTCCTTCGCTTTTTGTAGCCTAATGATAAGGTGCTTAATTTAAACATTTAAGAACTCACGATCGGAAAAAGATATTTTTGATCACGAGGTATGACCTGAAAGCCAAAAAGTACCCAAATCGGTCGAAGAAAACGGTACAAATAAGGTTCTTTTTTTGGAAAACTGAAAGGATCGTTTTTTAGGGTTTTCATATATGAGAATTTCGATTTTTTGGTCAGATAGCGAAAAATTTGTCATCTTTAGGGCTTTTTGTTTCTGCACGGCTCCTGAAAAAAGGCGTACACCGTACCGTACCACTGTACCGTTTTTTGAAATTTTGAAATTTTAACTTAAAATGAAAATTTTACTTTCCGGTACGCCTTTTTTTCAGGAGCCGTGCAGTATATAACTCTAAATGAAGCAGAAATAGTTCCAATTAAAATTTTATTTTTCTTTATTGTAAAACTTATATAAAAATTTACAAAGGCGAAAGGACTTTAGTTACCCAAAGCCTTTTTTGTATAAAAAAATAAACTCTTAAAAAAAAGAAATTTACAAAAATTTTTTATTCTAAAACTAAAAATATCCTTAGGAAAATAAAAAAAACAAAAGCTTCTTTTTTTGGCTAAAATCTTGGCTTATACCAACTTCTTTTAATTTCATTTATCAAATCAATGCTTATTATACCCACTCTTTTAACCGAACTAACAGTCATTAAAATTTCGACAATTTTATCATATAATTCCTTGTTATTGTTTCTAAAACTTTCACTCAAATCATTCTCGTCGCCAATTAATTTTTCTAAATCACCCAAAAAAAATTTAATCAAATTAATCTTTCGATTAGGATAAAATCGAACCAATAAAAGTATTGTCTCATGCTTGCTCAACATATTTGAATATTCACATTGTTTAATAATATACTCAACATCATCTAAACAATCTAACTCATCCAAACATTTAATCAATCGATTTATTATCTTGAATACCCAATTGTAACTATTTCTATCAAGTCTTTCTCTACGTACCAATTCACTTAGTCTTTTAACCAAAGTTTTGGCATCATAAATTGGAATATCGTTGAGTCTATCCATCAAAAAATCATTTCGTATGTCAATTTGAAATTCGATTCTTATTACACTGCCTAATTTTTCAGCACAAACTGTCCTCTCAATTTGTAAGACCTTATTGGTCAAATTGTTTATGGCTTCAGTGTTTTTATCCTCACCTTTTATGCTCATCGTAGTCGCAAGTGATAAATATTCATCAAATTTTTTGCCAAAATTTCCTAAATTCTCTTTTACTAAATCATCCAACCGTTTGTATCTTGAATCTAACTCCGATAAATTTTTATGAATAAAATCATTCGATTCCAATTTTTGTCTCAAAGCTTCAAATTCATTTCGACTTTGTTCGAGTTGTGAATTTTTCGAATCCAAATCACGTTTTTGATCTTCAATTTTGTTTTCATAATTTCGATTTAATTCTTTACACTTGTTTAAACTATTTTGTAAATTTTTTATTTTTTTATCACCCTCTTCGATTTTATTGATGTAAAATTTTTGACTAAGACAAAAAGTCGTACTCAAATCGTTCAAATTTTCTTTAAAACTTGTCCTCTCCTTGTCAAGTTCGTTTTTTGATCCCTCTAAAAGGTCTCTTAGAATCGAAAAATTTTTTATGCTTTCTTCAAGAGATGATAAAGTTTTGTCAACACGTGCACATAAGACATCCTTTTGATTGGACTCTAAAATTTCTTGCCTTAATGAATCGATTTTATATTTAAAATTTTCGACTCTCTCGAAAAGCTCTTCTAAAATAAAAACTTTTTCTGAGGGATCTTTTTCGTACAATGAATCGTACTGCGATTGGATCGTATTCGACTCTCGATTTAGTCCTTCATCTTCTGTTTCTTGACAAAAAACTTCTTGTTTTATATTGGAATCGCCATTTTGTCTTTCATTATTTTGACCCTCATTAGCTTCTTTAGATATGTCTGTTGCACTATTTGAATCTTTATTAATCTCTTCGATCGCTGTTTCTTGACGAAAGACTTCTTGCTTAACATCGGAATCGTCTTTTTGATTTTGCACCTTATGGACCTCTCTGTTTAAGTCGCCATTTTGTCCTTCATTATTTTGACCCTGCTTAGTTTCTTTAGGTATGTCTGTTGCAGTATTTGAATCTTCATTAATCTCTTCGATCGCTGTTTCTTGACGAGAGGCTTCTTGTTTAACATCGGAATCGTCTTTTTGATTTTGCACCTTATGGACCTCTCTGTTTAAGTCGTCATTTTGTCCTTCATTATTTTGACCCTCATTAGTTTCTTTGGTCTCTGAATCTTTAATACCTGTTTCTTCTAGTTGATAACCGTCATTTTGTTCTTTGTATTCGCTTGATCCATTATCAGCGTTTTGGGATGTGCTTTGTTTTGTTTCGATATTTGACTCTTGTTTAGGTTCTTCCTTCGTATTTTTCTGATGAATGTCTTCTTGTTTAATGCTGGAATCGCCATTTTGTTTTTGATTTATTACATTATCTTGATTATTTATTTTAGTCTCTTCTGATTCTAGGTTTTGATCAGGTGACTTTGTTTCGTTTTCCATATTTTTTAAAATTTTTTTAAAAAAAAAAATAAAAATCAACTTCAAGCTCAGGGTGTATCATTAAATCAAAAGAAGAAAAAGCTTTCTTTATGCGATGTTTATATCTTTTTTTTAAGGAGTTGCTAAGCTACATCTTTTTTTTTTTAAACTTTGGTTCAAAAAATATTTGTTGTTGCTATGTTACATTTAGAGGCCTTATGTAACATTTAAATCTAAGAATTCGATTTTACCAAAAGGTGTAGGAGATGACGCTTTAAAAATTCATAAAAGTTTTAAATAAAAATTTTATTATTGAAGATATTAAAATGTTTGTCAAGTGTCTCTATGGCGCAATCGGCTAGCGCGTTCGGCTGTTAACCGAAAGGTTGGTGGTTCGAATCCACCTAGGGACGAATTTTTTTTATCAAAACCTTTTAGAAATTATAATACTTATACCTTTCGGGGTTATTATGGTTATTAGTTGAACAATTATCCTCACTTTTCGGTCCAACTGAAAGTTCGTTAGTTTCCCTAGTGCGACTTTTTTGCTCAAAAGCCACTGAAGAAATTTTTTCAATAAATTTGGATGGTGCTTCTGAAAAGCGCACCCTACGACCAAAACGATAAAAAGCGAAATGCTGTTTCTTTTTTTGATCACAAGGTAACAGTCACTGCCGGCCTCTATTAAAAGCTGTTGATGTATTTGAGCCAATCACTTCACAGGCGTATTCATAAAGGTCTTAGGTCTTTCTTATTGCTACTAGACCTGGTTGATGAAAAATAAAAAGCTGACATTGACGCTGGGACCCTAAAGCCATACTCGGTTGAAACGATAAAAAAAAAAGGAATTGTTCAGTCAAATTACATTTTCTCTTAGGGGAGCCGCAATATCGAATTTTTTTTGTTGCAAAACGCAATTGAAGATGATTTAAATTATTTTAGGATTGACGTACATCAACAATTCAAATGTGTAAGAAACATAATTTTCTGCAATCAAAATTTAGTAATTCATTCAAACTTTAAAAATCAGTTAGTCAAGTGTCTCTATGGCGCAATCGGCTAGCGCGTTCGGCTGTTAACCGAAAGGTTGGTGGTTCGAATCCACCTAGGGACGAATTTTTTTTTCAAAATAAAAGTGATTCTCTTAAAATTTTATTCAAAAAAAAAGCAACAAAAAAAATCATCATTTTAATTTTGTATCAATCATTATAAATTAGTAAAAAAATATCTGACAACAAAAAAATTGTCCTAAATTAAATAAATTATTTCCGTGTCACATTTCTTACGGCTCATTAAATTTAAAAAAAAGAAAATAGAACAAAACTATTCATCATTAATTTAAGGTCAATAGAGTTTCATTTAGAGTCGTTAATGTCGAATTTAGAGCAACAATGGTCAAGGTTTGAGTAGTTTCTAATTGGCTAGTCGTCGTTGGAATTGAAGTTGTACTTGTTGTTTCGGTTGTAGTAGTGGTTGATTCAGTTATGGGAGTTGTTGATTCAGTTGTAATTGTTTCTAATTCAGTTGTAGTTGTAGTAAGCTCAGTTGAAGCTGTTGCTAACTCGGTTGTAGTTGATTCAGTAGTTGTTGATTCTGTTGTTGTAGTAAGTTCAACAGTAGTTGTAGTTGAAGATTCAGTTGAAGTCGACTCTGTTGTTGTTGTTTCCGTTGTTGTCTCCAAAGTTGTAACATCAGTGGTGGTAACACTTGTCTCAGGTATTATCTCTGTAGAAGTTACTTGAACAAAAGTTTCATTCAATTCCAAAACAGTCAAGTTATTCAAAACAGGTACAACTAAATTAACAGTTACATTAACCTCAGGTATTGTCTCAGTTAGATTAACCCGTGTTACATTTGCATTACTCCAAACAAGACTTGAATAAGTAGAATTCGTTTCAGTCATGTTAAACACAGCAACACGTTCGCTAACATTTTCAGTCACCATTAAACTTCTAGCACTAATCGAATTTCTAGTCAACATAACCGATAAAACAACAGCTAATGAAATAACAGCCAAAAAAATGAGACCAATTATACCTAAAGCTTTAAGTTTAAAATTATTTTTAAATTTTCCAACATTAGGTGCATCCATATCTCCATTATAAAATTTATTAAATAAACTTTTATCTTGATAAAAATTTGCATAACCATTTGCGGGTGTAACATCAACTGGATATTGATTTAAAAACTTTTGAGAACTTGTTGTTGTATTTGCTGCTGTGCTACCTTGCATTTGCCACATATTCGAAACAGGTCGATTATATTGTTCAAGGTGTCTTGACTCAAACATGGGATCAAAGTTAACGTTTCTGCATGAAATGTCATAAGAAGGACTCGGTGGGTACATTCGTGGTGGATAATTTTGAAAATTTTGAAAACTCATGCTTTGTTCGTATCGTTTAGGTGGTGGTGCTGCTTCACCTTTAACAAGTCTCGAAGCTGGTATAGGTCCACTTGGAGCATAGTAACGGTACCTGTACGAAACAGCCTCTGGTTGTTTGACACAAGTTGAAACTGTATTATTCATATCTTGTTGTATTACAGGCGGAAAATTTTTCGGTATTGGTTGAGCGTATGAGTATGTTCTGTATACAGTGTCATGATAGTACATGTTAGGTGCTAGTATGAATCTTTGTTGTTGTGATGGTGCGTGAACAACACTCTCTGCGGATGATAAATCAGTAACAGACTCTGTTTCCGAAGTTGAGGAATGACGTGAACGTGATCGAGTACTCATTTTTTTATATTTTTATAAAAAAAAAATTTTTCTTAGTTCGAAAATTGGATGAAATGATAAAAATTTCAATCTTTATATTAAAAAAAATTGAACGAGAAATTTTTTTTTTTTTTTTCGAGTTCAATTACCATTGGACATTTATGAAATGTTTATTTGTTTGTCACAAAGTAGTAAACTTATCGTTTATCTTATCTCTTTCGCATGAATGATTTTAAAGTATTTTTTAATTTTAGTAGAAAATGTCAAAGAATAGTTTTTTGTTGTTGTTGTTTTTGAGTCCTAGGTCAGAGATAAGTGATTTTGATGGATTAGAATAAAGTCACAAAAACGAAAAAAAAAAATGTTTGGGAAATAACAATTTTTGTGTTCCCAAAATGTTTTCAATTCATTCAAGCAAAAAAATTGATTTTTAATTTTTGAGACAACCACAACACAAAAAAAGTCTATTATTTTTTAATTAGAGTTTCACTTGAATTATAAATATAATTGGACTTAAGGGCTTGTAGCCTCAGTGAATTCTATTTTTTTAACTTCAAGTCATAAACAAACATTAGACAATGCTGTGTTTATTTTTCTATTTGTGATAACAAGTCATTTTTTAATCATTCATTTAACTTTGTTTGCTTGTCAACTTAATTTTAAAAATTAAAAATTTTCATACCCATAACTTTCAATTCGATTAAAATTGTTCGAAAGTGTTTACAAATAAACATGCTTGATAAAAAAAAGAAATACTTTTACATGCACTCGTTGACTTCAATTGATTGAACCAATGACTGGACGGCTTAAAAATGAATTTTAGGGGTGCGTCACTTGGCAAGAGTTAACAGTGGCTGTTTGAGCTTCAAAAATCATTGGTCGTAATAGTCAAAAAAATCTTCAAATTCATGAAATTCTAGGTCGAAGTCCGGGTATCGAATTATTTAAGGGCTTCGGTTTTTTATTCGATTTTACACTAATGGCATTTGAGAGCTTTGCTAGTTTTTTAGCTTCCTTGAAACAAATTTGACCGAACTAACACTTTCGAAGCCTAAAAATTTGAGCTGCCATCCCCATCAAACACATCGCCCCGTACTACAGAATCAGTTAGAAAATTTTCTTCCCTGACTGGGATCGAACTCTCAACCTCGCAAATCATTCGGCTATACCGGCTTAATATTTTAGTCTTTCAATAAACTTTTGCGAATAAGTAGAACTTGAGTAATTAACTGATCAACTAGACGAGGCTGATGAAAAATTTTCTAAACTCTTCTCCTGATCCTGGATCCACTCAATGATCTGTGACTCAATGCGAATGTTTGATAAATCAGTCATTTATATAGCAAGAAAGAGGACTAAAAATACTATCAGAAAATCGATCCCTGGAAACTGGTGGACCTATAGTTTGAAGAGAAAGTGGTGTTAGCATTTCTTCTAGACGATTGGGATGAGCCTAAATTATACCAAGAGTAGGAGTTTTTCTGAACATAGAAATTAATAACTAAACTTTTTAGGATCAATATCCAAATAAATTTTCTGCACTTACTATACAATAAACTACTTCCTGGAATAAATATCGAAAAAAATATCCGAATACTCTACTTCTGATACTTGTTTGACATTGACGGGTCATCCTTGTTTTAGCATAACCTCTGAACGGTTGGAATCAAATGACTCTAAAATTACACCAATATCTTCATTTTAAAATGCCAGATGTAAGTTGATCAGAGGACTGAGAATCACATTATTTTTGACTTACAGAATGGAATAGAGAGTAATTACTCCTATTAATCATTAAAACGAAAAGAGAATCCAAGTGATAACAGATCCATTTTTTGTTCAACAATAAATTCAAGTAAAGTATTTTGATTCAGATCAAGCATAGGTATCTGTCGAAGTAATGTTCGATTTAGTTTTCAAAAAAAATGCTGACAACAGTCATAAGATATGTATAACAATTGGACTACAAGATTTCAATTATTTGATTAAGTTGGACTTGTCTTTTAAAAAAAATCTGAATCTTAATTTAAAAAGTTAAGAAAAATCAATTTTTTTTTGTTGTTGATAAAATCTTGGTTTTAAGTTTGACCCAATTATTTGACAGCAGGTACCAAATTTTCAAGTTTTTAACCAAAGATTGAATCATAAAAAGTATAAAACAAAGCTATTCTAAAATTATAATTATTTATGCTTAGAATAACAAAACGCTTGAATCAATCGAATAAAATGCTCAATCTTTAAGCCTATTATACACAAAAAATAAACTAAAGGCTTATGTAAAATTATGTTCAAATTAAAGTATTTAACTATAAAAACAGATTAAAACAAGAAGAAGAAGAAGCGTTATTTGAACAAAAAATTTTATAAACATGAAATTCGCAATTTTTTTAAGCTTAATTTTGTTAATTTGTTGTGTACACGAGTCACATTGTTTTATAAATTATTTAAGTAAATATAAACAACAAAATGAATGTGAACAAATAGTTCAAAAAGCAAAGCATGCATGCACAAAAAGTACTCAAGATTGTCGCGCTTGTTGTCATTTTGATCTATTAAGAATAAACAATCGTTATGGTGATGATCATCGAGAGTATTACATTAAAGATACTTTATTGGTACAAGCATCACAAGAATGTGTTTGTCAAATTTGCAAGAATAATTTACAAGATTTTAATAATAAACCTTTTTTTTAAACAACAAAAACGAATAAACTTTTCTTTTTTCTTTTTTAATTGAATAAAAATTTTTTTTAAGCATCATTTTATTATTTTTACTTAACCACCTAAGCGGAAATAATTTAATCATTTTTCAAATAGCCCCAAGAGTACTTTTAAAATTATTAAATTTTTGTTTAGACCTGTTTTTAAACACACAGTGAATATCTGTTTTGTGTATTTTTTTTTTTTTTTTGTAAAAATATATCTGTTTAGACTCAAACAAAAAGATTATAAAAATTTAACTCGTTGGAATCTTTTTTTTTGTTCTAATTGAATTAAAAAATGTGCGTCCTTGAGGAAGTTTTGCATCAAATGTGTGACAACAACAATAACTAAATGCAGTCTGTTCATTTAGTTAATTTCTAAAGAGAATAGGCAACAATAGAAGAAAAAAAAATTAGATTAAGCTTATGTACAAAAAAATTTGTTTGCGTTTCAACCCCCAAAGCATGTGAAATTAGATAACGAGAAGATGAGAATTACTAGGATTATGAAATTAGTTTAACTCGGTGTTGAAAGAAATTATATTTGATTCTTTTACCTGAAATTCGAATGATTTTTAACTAAACTTGTTTTATTGTCGATCATAAATCTAAAAGTTTCCGAATGTAAATGAGGTGATGATCTAGTTGTATGAATCCTTTCATGACCTGTTTTTAGGTAGATTTTTTCATATAAAATCCAACTTGAAGAGCAAGTATAGATTGATAGCAGAGCTTAAAAGGACGCCATCTATGGTCTTAATCATTTTGTTTTACAGTCGACTCGCGATAATCCGTATACAAAAAGCCCTAGAAAATTGTTGTACGGATTAAAATCTACGGATAATCAAATACATGTAATAGCATCGGAAAGGGCTCCGAGCCCGGGTATTTCGGTTCGGATGTCAAATTATTCGGATTAAACTGTATACGGATTATCGCGAGTCGACTGTACCAAGGTGTGTGATTTGAGAAAAATTTGTAACCCTAAATTATAAATGAAATCGGAATATCTAACCCAAAATGAAATATCTGATTAATTTTAAGGAAGTAAAAGGAGATAAGAGATTATGATAAATTATAGAAAAGCGCATATTAACTATACATTCTAAGAGTTTTAAATTTTTTTACCTCATGGAGTAATGTGCTAGGGTTTAAGGTATCAGCGAGAAATTCGATTCCTCTCTTATACCTTTCCTGGCTTTTACACCCAGCTTCAACTTAACCTTACTTGGTATATGCTGAATGAGTGAGAAGTTCAATCCCTTCGAGCTCTTCAATTTTTTCCATGGTTTTTCGTGCGGTATGCGGTTATCTTGAAGAAACAAACCAAGCTTTCGGTTGATCAACTAAGGGTATTGTGCTTTAAGTGAAGAATGCATTCATTCTAATTGTTCTCAATAAAGGTCTGCATTTACCGTACGACCATCAGGAACCAGTTCAAAGTGTATTATCCCTTGGTAATTCCACCAAACGCACAACTTTACCTTCTATTCGAATCGTCCTCTTTTAATGACTGGTAGGACTGGTTGAGATGTCTCCATCCACTGGTTTCTGTCAACAGTAATTCGAAAATAGAACCATTTTTCATCGCAAGTAATTACCTTTCTGAAAAATCATTCATCAAGAGGATTTTTGATTAGTTCTCTACAGATTTCGATGCGACGTTGAATATCAAAAGGTGTCAAATCGTGTGAATCAACTTAAGGTGACGAAATATGGTCCACTTTGAAGTGCTAAGGTCACTTCGCGAGTACTAACCCGGTGATCCTGAACCTACTGGTCTTCCAGACCCCTTTTTCCTTCGAAGGCTAGCATCACCACTGTAAAACTTATTGAACCAAGCTTGTGACTTTCTTACTTTAAGGGCATTCACACCTTCTACTTGACATATTTCTTGGGTTGCTGCTGTTGCCGTGAGGTCTTTTTTCCAATAATGACGTAACAAAATTTTCATCAAAAGTTTTCATAATTTTAAAATACTAAGAATCAAAAAATTTAAAATTTAGACCTATCATCTTGTAGAGCGTTCTTTTTTGTTTAATCTAATATATAATAAGACTTAAAGTTAGTTACCCTAACTAGCTTTAGACCAATAGTATTAGAATATAATTGACAATAGTGGTTAGGATACGGTGACAAGGGTCGTTCTTATAATTAAGACTAAATGTAAATTGTAAATAATGTTCTCTAATAATAATTTATTTTTCCAGAATGAAAATTATTTTTTCCACAATTTCTAACTAAGTCTCTTCTTTATTTTCAATTGATAAATTACAATAGATTTGTGAAATTAAGAATTTGATTCCTCAAGCGATTAAATAAAAAAATCATCATCATCAACAACAACAACAAAATTAATCCCAAATTTGTTCGTATAAGTTGTTTTCCAAAAAAATAATAATTTAGTCATTTTTAAAGAATATTTCTTTTATTCATTACAAAAATTTTTTTTACGTACATTGAAAAATCCTTGATGACTTTTGTCAAAGGGATAAATCAATAAGAACAAGAGAATTTAAATGAATTTCCGTTAAAGCTTAAACCTAAAAAAAATTCATTTTTTTTTGTTTGATATTTTATCATATCAAAAGTCATGTGAGAGTCATGACAACTTCTTAAAAAGTCTCTCAATTGTTGAAAATTTAAAATTGTTTAATCATATTTTCAACAGGTTTTTGATCCGTTTACTTAAACCATCAGTTCTTATCAATAATTGATTAATGGTATTTATTTTTAATCGAATTAAATGATTAATAACAGAATTAAAACTTAAGCTTAGTTTTACTTTAGCTTTTCTTTGTTTTAATGGTATTTTAATGTCAACTAGAAACCCACTCAATGGTAAACGAATAAAAATAAATATTTTTAAATAACATTTGTTTCGGAGATTCAAATCTGGTGAACATTAAGACTTTTAGAGACGACTCTTATTTCTTCAATTCTTGTTTATTTCAGAGTGATCCATATCCCTAGTATTTCCTAAATCTCTGATTGACGAATGCTATCGAACACCTAGAAAGATCTGAATTAATGGACTGAGAATTCATTTAAGCTCTTTAAGACTAAAGAATTCTTTTTTAATTCTGAAAGTGTATCCGAAAAAACATCGAATAGGAACAAATTATTTTTTTGTAAATTTACTTCAGTCTCGATCAGGAATACAGAAGCATAATCTTCCATTTTTATTGGCATCATTTCAAATGATTTTTTGTAACTTTTTTTATTTTAGTCAGAGGGTAATTTTTTGACATTTTTGGAACATGATGTCGGACAGGGTAGGTGTTTTTGATGGGAAAAAAGAATTATTTAGGTTATCCCTAAAACATGTGGATTTTTTGGACCTAAAAGACGGATCCGGATTTTTCAACTGTTTCCTAAAAAGCTGATTAGGACCGAAAAAATTTAATTTTTCTCAATACATTTAACATTTTCCTTTTTATTGTGATAAAAACTAAATATATGCCACTTAATTTCTTGGCTACATTCTACAGGTCAACCGCGTGCTGATTAGCAGGCCATGAAAGGATTCAAAAAGGAAATCGCCTCTTCGCTTGCGTATAATATGCATTCGAAATTTAGCTTTTTTTAGCTTAGCTACTCTGCTTAGATTAAAATTTGTAATGAAAACTTGATTTTTTAAATTAGGAACCGTGTTTTAGATGCAAGAAATCCGGATTCGTATTTTAGTAGGTATGATATGAGTCCATAATATGAGTCCGTGTTTTCTTTATTTTTTTTTTAGATAAAACTAAGATTTTATTTTTTGTTTTGAAAAAGTTTACAATTAATTTAAAAAAAAAACATTAACGATTATTAAAAAAACGAAATAAATTTGAGAAGAACCTCAGGCTTCTCCAAATTAATCGAATTCCAGTCCTTCGAATTCGTTTTCTTTTGCCTTAATTTGACTGACACCCTTTTTCCTATCACGATCAAAAGGCTGGTGCCATAACTCATTAGAGCCTATCGCTACACCTTCTAAATTGCCCCTTTCGGAACCTTTATTTTAAGTCATCACCACTCGAAAGCATGCGAGCTCATTTTATGAATCAGTGAGCGCTTGGCTGAGTCGCGAGTCAATGGACCGAGATGTAGCATTCCCTCGAGGGTAGAAAAATTTCGGTCATCGGATGATGTAAAATTCAAAAACAAAAAAGCCTGGGAACGCGCTATATACCGTTCATTGTAACTCTAAATGGGGAGATCATTTGCCACCAAATGGGAATGGTGGTGACTTAAAAAATGGTTCCAAAATGAACAATTAAGCAGGTTGAGAAATTGAGCTTAAAGAACAAAAAATTAAAGCAAATGTATTGGATGGTCAAAGAGCA
Organism: Brachionus rubens; assembly: GCA_022207745.1. NCBI lineage: Eukaryota > Metazoa > Rotifera > Eurotatoria > Ploima > Brachionidae > Brachionus > Brachionus rubens. Next base: position 313,849 of record JAJVHD010000063.1, read on the forward strand.
AATTCAACTAAAATTATTTGTTTTAGTTGTAATTTTTCAACTATCGGTCACCACTCTGAAAATTTTATATTTCGAAATCAAATATCATCTAGTTTCTGAAATACTGTTTGCTCTCTTTTATTTTTTAATTTACTTTAGAATTGATCAATCATCACAAAAAAGGAACGATTTATTTTTTTTAAATTAGACGAATTTTGTAAAAGTTAAAATAAATTCGAATAAGTTTTCTGTTGGTCTTATAACGGATCTGCGCATGTAACAAAGTGTAACAAACTTTGTTACATCATTGAGCAAAAACTCTACAGTCTAATTGCGCATTTAGCTTCAATACTTTTTCAACTATCCTTTCAACTATCCTATAGTGTCCGTTTTGCTGAAACTTTGCATAAATTTAGCAGAGGTTGCTCAATGGTGTAACAAAGTTTGTTACACTTTTTTACATGCGCAGATTCATCATAAGACCAACAGAAAAAATATCATTTAAATTTTTCAAAATTGTTCTGATTCTTTGTACTAAACTTCACAATGCTTTTTTTCACTTAAAACTTTCTGTCAAGTTAATTAATTGATTAACAAAATTAGGAGAAAAATGATAAATAAGATACTAAAATTATTTGTGTCAATTAACAATTAAACCTCGAATAAGTTGAAATTTAGTATTTTTATTTTACCTGTAAATTATCTTACGAAAACCGAAAAGTCACACATTTAGAGAGCGTGGGAATTTTTTTTTGTTTAATGTCTCGAAATTATCTTCATTTACTTCCTATCTTTTTGACACAATGTTAAAGTATTATAGTAAAAAATCGCTGAAATTTTAAATAGATAGATGAACATTAATAGAGTAGATAAAATTTACTTCTTGTGCTTTCAGAGTTGAATTCACTTATATGAAATTATTTAATTATCAAAAAATAATTGATGTTTATTTTAAAACAATTAAACTTTCTTAAACTCATTTTTAATTCGTTTTTTTTTACAGATAAATGGGTACATGATTAATTTCGGAAGAATAATCTTATTCTTTTTTATTTTAAAATTTATAAAGTATCCAGTGACTTGAGAATGGTAGTGTAAAATACTTCAACTTTAAGAAAAAATACAAAAGGCAGCTTCTAATATTTATAGTTTAAGCACATACATAAAAAAATATGGTGATGAAAGGCTCTCATGGGATTGATTCAGATTTTACTTAAAAATATCTTTTTTTGAAATTTTCAACATTGTATTGATATAGGATAATTTTGTTTCCCTTTGATGAGGGTACCAGCTTTAACTAGAACTTTGATAAGCTTTCTGTTACAGATAACCATTCCATTCCAAGCAGGGTTTCGGTTCCATTTAAGGGTAACGTTCCATGTCTATTAGAAATTCCGTTTCAGATAACAGTTCAATTCCAGTTAAGGGTCCCGTTCTAGATAACCATTCCATTCCAAGCAGGGTTTCGGTTCCATTTAAGGGTCCCGTTCTAGATAACCATTCCATTCCAAGCAGGGTTTCGGTTCCATTTAAGGGTCCCGTTCTAGATAACCATTCCATTCCAAGCAGGGTTTCGGTTCCATTTAAGGGTCCCGTTCTAGATAACCATTCCATTCCAAGCAGGGTTTCGGTTCCATTTAAGGGTCCCGTTCCATGTCTGTCAGAAATTCCGTTTCAGATAACAGTTCCATTCTAGTTAAGGCTCCCGTTCTAGATAACCGTCCCGTTCCATTCCAGATAGAGGTTCCGTTTCAGATAACAGTTTCATTCCAGATAGAGGTTCCGTTTCAGATAACAGTTCCATTCTAGTTAAGGCTCCCGTTCTAGATAACCGTCCCGTTCCATTCCAGTTAGAGGTTCCATTTCAGATAACAGTTTCATTCCAGATAGAGGTTCCATTTCAGATAACAGTTCCATTCCAGATAGAGGTTCCATTTCAGATAACAGTTTCATTCCAGTTAAGGGTCTCGTTCTAGATAACCATCCTAATCAGGGTTTCGTTTCATTTTAAGAGTCCTGTTCCAAATAACGTTTCTATTCGAGTTGGTTCCATTGGTTCGGTTCGACTCATTGGTCGGGTTCCAGTCCGGTCGGGTTCAGTATAATTAAATTATTCTTAATTATACTGTATTGATTTGGTTTAAAAACAAGAAGATACAAATTCGTTCGTTGAAACAGATGCTACAACCTGGAACTGAACTCTTATCTTGAACAGATTGTTACATAGAACCACTGTACAAGTCTGGAAAACATCAAAGGACCAAGATTTTGGTTTAAAAGTACATTTTTTGATATTTTGGAGGTCGTTGAATACGAGTATAAATTCAAAAATGTCAAATTCAAATAGTCTGTAGTCCGATCCATACGACAAAAAATGGCAACAATTACCTAATGATACGAATAAACTTTTCAAATGATTTTTGTATTTTTAAAACTAGAAAAAAAAAATTTCAATCAAGTAACCAAACAATTTAACTTGTGCTAAATTTTCAAGTGCTTTTTGTAAACAAATTTAAAAATCTAGATTTCTAAAATTTGTCAACTTGATTTACAAAAGACCTTTTTTTTTTATTTTTGGAAGCTTTCAAGTTGAAAAAAAGCAAGCTTAACAACACGAATAATTGCAATGAATTCAAAAGTTAGTCTAATTAAAATATTTAAAGGCTATCCATAAAACACGGACAACCGGACATGGAATTTTGGGGTCCTAAAATTACACAAGAACATCAAGGATTAGCTTTTCAAATATCATCTAAAATGAGTACTCGGGTCTAATAATTGACCATCCATCAAAAGTTTCCTTAAAATCTTGTGATTGAAGACATAATAATCGACTCTGAAAACGATAGCAGAGATCATAAGCTACAAAAAAGTGGTTTTATTTATCGAAAAAAATGTTAGGTCGCAGCTAAATTTAGAGCCCTAAAGAACAATTGAGGCTGTAATTCAGAATTTAAAAACTTTGTCGGTACTTGAGAGGGTTCATTACGAGCCCGCATATCCTAGTAAAATTTTTTTTGGTCCGGGTCCGTGTTTTAGGAGTGAAAATTCAAGATTTACAGTCATATTTAAACGAGGATTACAAATAACTGTTTTTTTTTTTCTAGAAAACAAAATTGTTTATTGATTTTTTTCATCATATCACGTTAGGAATCACCTTTTTTTTTGTTATGTATTCCCTTTCATCAGTATTGTAAAACAAAAAATGGTAACAATTATTAAATTGATAAATGTCATGCAATTGTTGTTTTGTTTATCATTCTAATTAACTTTTATTGAAATATTGGTTTATTAAATTTGTTTTTTCCTAAAGTCAATTTTTGATTTGACAGTAAAATATCTTTATTTTATCAATTGGTCCTTTCAGTTGATGTTTTTCTTTAGGCTGTTTACTCTTTTTCAAATTTACAATTCTAGGAGCTAAACGGCTAAATTTACGGTTAGCCGTATTATATTTGTGATATAAATTTATTTGTTTTAAGCGTACATCTATTAAGGGGAATTTTAGGCTCATTTAATCGAATAATCTTTTATTTTTTTTTTGGTGAATGCGCACTTTCATCATTAAAAATAAACAACAAAATTCAATTTTTTTTAAACAGATACCTACGCCTGATTTGAATTAAAACACTTTACTTGAATTAATTGTTTATTGTTGAACAAAACTGGATCTGTTATCACTTGGATTCTCTTTTCGTTTTAATGATTAATAGCAGTAATTACTCTCTATTCCATTCAGTAGGTCAAAAATAATGTGATTCTCAGTCCTCTGATAAATTTTCTTTTCAAAAGTAAACTCTTGGTGTAATTTAAGCTCATTCCATTCGTCCAGAGGAACACCACTTTCCCTTCCAACTAAAGGTCCACCAGTTTCCAGGGATCGATTTTCTGATAGTATTTTTAGTCCTCTTTCTTGCTCTATAAGTGACTGATTTATCAGATCTTCGCATTGAGTCACAGATCATTGAGTGGAACCAGGTTCAGGAGAAGAGTTTAGAAATTTTTTTTGCTTCATTTTTTTACTTTTTAAAGTGATTTTATTAAGTGTAACGAGTCTCAAATCATAAATCTTACTAGCTTTATATTCTATTTACACTATTCATAAGTGTCTTTGCTTATTTCTCTCATGTATGAAAACCCTAAAAAACATAAATGATTACATTTAAAAGTAATACTTTAAGTTTTCCCAAAAAAGACCCTTATTTGTACCGTTTTCAGCACCCAAAATCGATTTTTTAAAATAGACTTTTTAATGGAAAGATATATAGTGGTTCTTGCGAAAATGTAACGTTCCGTTTGGAACCGTTTAAAAGGATTCCGTTCCAGATAACCATTCCATCCCAAGCAGGGTTTCGGTTCCATTTAAGGGTCCCGTTCCATTCCAGTTAGAGGTTCCGCTCCAATTAAGGGTTATGTTACAACATAGGTTTCCGTTCCAGATTTGTTCTAGTAATTAAAGGGTCGATTTATTTTTTTCAAAAAAATTTTTTTTACTCCAAGAAAATTTAACATAATTAAATTTTTTTTTTATGATTCTATTTCAAGTTTCAAAGATTACTCCATTGTCATTTTTTATCAATAATAGAACGAGACCCTTACTCGGAACGGAATACTTACTTGGAACGGAACGGAACCCTTTTAAATATCTATTCCGTTCCTGCAACGGTTGCGAACAGAACGTTATATTTTCGCAAGAACTACAGTATATGTTTTTTAGGGTTTTCATACACGAGAATTTCGATTTTTTGGCCAGAAAGTGAAAAATTCGCCTTCTTAAAGTTTTTTTTCACTTTTCGTCATCTTTTTTAAATGAAATAAAGCTAAAAATGAAAAAATTAAAACCAATGATTTGTTCAGAATTTTCTCTAGTTTAACCTATAAAAAAAAGTGAACTTAAAAAGGTGACCCCTGGGACTAGATACAATTTGACCAAAAAAATGCCTTTTTTACCGTTTTCGTGCGTCAATTGGAGCTTTTTAGCTTTCAGGTGGCACCTCCAGATCAAAAATATCTTTTTTCGATCATGAGTTCTTAAATGTTTAAATTAAGCACCTTATCATTAGGATGCAAAAAGCTGCAGGGGTAGGGGTAAAATTTTTGATTTTTGTTCCCCATGAAAAAAATGATTTTTTGGGGTTTCCAGGGTCGTAGATTTCGGTTCCGATGTCAAAAATGACAAAATCAGATAGCACTCAAGTTTTGAATTTCGTGATCTTTACAAACGATTTTTCTTAAATTTGAGCATTTTTGCTTGAAAATTTATGAAAATTGATACTTAAGACATTTTTTAGTTTCAAAAGTTAACTTAACGTTTGAAATACCTCGGAAAATTAAGTAATGTTAATGATTTGGGACATCTTAAAAATTGGATATTTAGTAAAACTTTTAAATTCCAAAAATGAAAGATGAGATTTTATTTATTAATTTCCTAAAAAATCTGAAAACAAAGATGAACTGTTGTTTTAGATTGATTGTTGGAAAGATTGATCCCGGAATAGAAAAAAAAAACATTAATTGAGGTGTCGGATTAAATCAACAAGTGTTAAATTAAAATTTTCAAAACAGAAATAGCATAAAATAAATGCTTTTTTACTATAAAGATTACTTCAAGTCTTGGAGCAAGTTAAAATTAGTAAGACGTAATTTTAGTATCCTAAAACATTTTTTAATATATACATGATCATTAACGTGTATTTAAGAAGATTTATAACTCAAAATTTGTAGTTCATGCGATCACGGTAAGTTAATGAAAGTCGAACAATCGTTCCGATACATAAAAAAGGGAATCCGCAGGTCATCACCAACTATTAGGGTGATTCATAAAATTTCGCGTTTTTTATTTTATTAAAATAAAAAAAACGGTAAACATCTAATCTTCGAAATTTACACCATTATGCTCTATGGTCTTTACCCATCTATTAGCGAGCAATTCGATACCTCTCTTGTACCATTCTTGTCTTTTTGAGCTAAAAAACTCACCCAGCTTCAACTTGGTATTGGTTAGTGAAATTCCGCCATATAAGGAAATGAGTCATAGAGCGGAAAAGATGATAATCAGAAGGGGAAAGGTCTGGGCTATATGCTGAATGAGGGAGAAGTTCAATCCCTTTGAGCTCTTCAATTTTTTCCATGGTTTTTCACGCGGTATGCGGTTATGAGTTATCTTGAAGAAACAAACCAAGCTTTAGGTTGATCAACGAAGGGTATTGTGCTTTAAGTGAAGAATGCATTCATTCTAATTGTTCTCAATAAAGGTCTAAATTAATCGTACGACCATCAGGAACCAGTTCAAAGTGTATTATCCCTTGGTAATTCCACCAAACGCACAACTTTACCTTCTATTCGAATCGTCCTCTTTTAATGACTGGTAGGACTGATTGAGATGTCTCCATCCACTGGTTTCTGTCAACAGTAATTCGAAAATAGAACCATTTCTCATCGCAAGTAATTACCTTTCTGAAAAATCATTCATCAAGGGATTTTTGACTTTGAATATCAAAAGGTGTCAAATCATGTGAAACAACCCGGCTGCGTCTATTAAATTATGGATCAACTGAAAGTGACGAATTATGGTAGACTGTGAAGTGCTAAGGTCACTTGATGATTCGCGAGTACTAAACCGGGGTTGCTTTCTACCGCAGTACGCAGGGCGTCCTGATTGAAACCCACTGGTCTTTCAGATCACTCGAAGGCTCCGGAATAATTTTTTAAGCATTGCTTACGTCCCTTATGGAAGTGATACATTGTTTTTAGGTAAAACATCCCATCCATCAGCTGTGAAAAAAGCGCTTTGACAAGAATACCAAACGAACAAGTGTACAAGATGGTTAAAAAATTTCATTAAAACTTAGAGCAAACCGGGTCATAAAATCGGAAATTCAAAGCAAGAAATGCAGGCAAAGTATATTAAAATAAGTGGTTTTAGTAGAACTCAGTGCTCTTAGATAAACCCAAAATAAGAATTCACTTAAAGCTGATTCGTCCGAAAAAAAGGGAGGTTTACGTGGGAAAAGTAAATAAATCTATTGAAATAATAATGATTTAGTATAACAATTAACAGACAAATGAACCTTTAACAAAACACGTTATTATCAACAAATTTATAAAGCGGCGTGAATTAAAGACTTGAGTTTCTTTCATATTTTTAATAAAGACTAAAATTATTTGTTGCAAAAACATAAATTATCCAGGTAGATAAGTCAAGCAGTTGTCGGTCATGCAGTTCTAGCAAAAAAGGAAAAAAACCCTGAAGAGAATAAAAAAAAATTTCACGAACAAAAGCTCTTAGTGTTTCTTCCTTTTCCGTTTGTAAGAAAAGTCTCATGTTTAATTAGATTCAAATAAGGAGTTAATTTATACACAACGAGTTGTCTAATTTAATTTTTGTTAAGATATGTTGTTGTGATAATCCCTGGAGTTATCTTATTCATTGGCGTTGTTGATGCTTTATTCAAAGTCAAAGGTTCAAAGCAATTTATTTTGTTGTTAATGCTTCAATAAGTTTATTTTCAACATAGAAAAAAATTTCATAATTTGTTTCTCTTTTTTTTCAGAATTTTATCATGTACACCTTTTTTGAAAGCGTCACTTAGAAAATTTCATTTATTTCGAATCTTTTTTTTTTCAAATATTTGGTTTCTCTTTTGTTGTTGCTTATTTTTTTTTTTCTAAAAAATATTTGTTTAATTGAATTTTGAACAAAAGCAGCTAGCTTATCGATTTTTTGTTGTGTATCATACTCTCCTAAACCCCCTGTACTCTTATTTAAATTTTCCTTTTAGTTTAAAATTGTTATTTTTTGTTCTTGTTTTCTTTTTTTTGTTGTTTAATAATGGGTCAAACATCAACAAGCTTGGATAATACTAGTTTAGATCCGGAATGTATTGGCAAGAGGTATTGGTACGTTTTTTTAATGTCTTCATTGATAACATTTTTTGGTGGTTTAATGATTATATTCGTTTGGAGATTTATGACATTTGTGTTCTATGGACAATTTTCGAAAAAAATTCGAAAAAGAGTAAGTTTTTTTTTTAGCTCGATCAAACTCTGTTTTTGTTTTGAAAATTTTTTTGTGTTTTTAAAAGATTTTTAAATCAAATAATAAAGATCCGATTAGTTTGCTTGAGCCGAGTGACCCTGAAATTGGTTGGGTCACCACTGCCAGAGACTTTTGTGGCGAGTTGATTAGTGGTCAATCAGCGAGTGGAAGAATTTTAGTAAGTTTTTGACTCATAAAGTCTTTTGATCAACTTTGGTTTTGGGCACTCAAAAGGGTGCAAAAAAGCCTTTTTTTCAATTAAAGGGGTTAGTTTAATGTATGGGTTTTTCTATACGAGAATTCAGAGTTTAAAGTCGAAAAGTTGTACTTCCCACTTCTTTTTCGTTTTTCATTTTTATGACTTTTTTCGTCCACTAGTATACAAAAATGGAAAATAAAATAAAAAAAGTAATTCCTGAGATTTGTAGAAAATCGCCTCGTGTTTAAGCAGATGCAAAAAAAAATTGGCTCCTCTAGGAGAAGATGCGGTTTGACTGAAAAACCCCTTATTTTTACCGTTTTCACCCGTATATTGCTTTAGGGATTTTTTTCTTCATCGACTTTACACCAATTTTAGCTTTTTCCAAACATGTTTCCTAAAATGACAGATAAGCTGAGGGATAAATTTTTTGATTTTTTAACCCATCATAAAATTGATTTTCTGAGGGTTTCGAGGTTGTAGAACACTGTAACAATATCAGAAATAAAAAATTCAGATAGCAGAGACGTTTTGATTTTAATGAACTTTGCAGTACTAACAGTGAATCTTGGGAAAAAGTTTTTTTTGGAACGTCTTTAAAAACAGTTCCGTCCTCGTTCCAAAAATTCTCCATAAGGATATTGTCCTGTTTTTCGTCTTTCCAAAGAAGGAATTGAATTTAGAATCGGGAACGAAAACCTTTTGGAAAACGCTTGGAACGAGAATTGAACTGTATTTTTTGACATGTCTGAACGCGTCAAATTCCCTCGTTCGATTATGCAGCTTTAAATCCAAAAGTTAAGGAAACTGTTTTTACCAATTGGCCTTTGTTAAAATATTCTAAGCAGACTCTGCTGTCAAAACCAGAGTGTAACTAATGTCTTAAGCATGTTCTAGCATTTTTGTAATCGTTAAAAATCCTCCTAAAAATTTGAATTTTGGGTCGTGATGCTGCATAATCGAACAGGGGAATACGGTATTATTGTTGATATCTAGCCTCTAGATTTTAGAGATACATTCAACAAAATATTTTAATTAAATTTTTTCATGTGAAATTGGAAATGATTGTCAACTATTTGATTTGTTTCTAATTAAGTTTACCTGAAAAATGCACTTGGTAAAGCCATATTTTCAAACTCATGATTTTTTGAAAAAACTATCATCCAACCCTGCACAAACCAACTTATTTACCATGACGCCTCATATTTTAATAGCTAAAATTGTAGAGAATTCAATTCTCTACAAGACCAGAATATTGGTTCAGCTCTTAAAACTTTGAGCCTTCTACTTGTAGAGAATTTTTTCCTCTACAAGTCGATATATTTTGCTTATGTACTTATTCAAATTGACAATGGTACAGACCCTGTCAAAGTGATTTTTGAATAAATGGATAAAAATCGGTACAATTATGTGAGGGACTTTTTCACTCAAAAGAGATTTCAACATGTCGAAGGTCAACATATTAGCAAGAAGCATATCCTGTCCTCTTTTAAATTTATAATCAGTGGTTTTAAACTTATGATTTAAAAATGGTATAACTTCTTTTTGTTTTTCTGGTAGAAAAAGTATGGTCCAGAAAATATGTTTATACACTTTATTCTGGCAATATGTTTATACCATATTTATAGTTCATTTGAAAGAGGACAGCGCAATCTACTTGCTTAATTGCCCCATTTTTATCCATTTACCTTGTTATAAAATTACTTTAATCTGACACGATGTATTCATGGGTCCACATTCCTAACATACATGCAAATCTTCTTAACATACATTAAAATCTTTTAATATATAAATTTTTTCACAACATACATACCTGATTAACATACAAATTTGCTGAATAACATACTAAATGCTCGCAAACTGCTCCTCGTACTGGAAATACTTCTCCTGGAGCTTCCAGTATCGAAGCTACATGTTCTACAGGAGATTCAAGTATCTGAGCAACTAGTACAGGAGCTAAATCTTTTGGTGTTTCCAGTACCCGAGTTGCAAGTTCTGCTGCTTGTCGTATATTTAGCCATACCGTAAAACCTTGCAAACTACCACGGGGTTAAAGGCTGTAAATAGACGACTTTTACAGTAACGTGGCTAATCAGTATTTTTATTTTTTAAAATCAGTGGTAAAAAACTTTTGTTAATTTAGTACCCCACAATTTTTTATTGAGAAGCCGATGGGGTAGTTTGCAAGGTTTTACGGTAAGTATGTTTTTCAGAAATTTGTATGTTAAAAGGGTAATGTATGCTGAGAATAAAACGATGTATGCTGAAAAGATTTTTATGTATGTTAAAACAACAATCCCTGTATTCATTAAGAAGCATACTTAGGTCTTAGGGGTTAACATGTCTTTATTGCTTGTGTACCTAGACGATTCATTCGATTGGACCAGAAATTTATGTGACCAAGTAAAGATTTAAGTGACCAGTGGAAATAATGCTGTTCACCTATCAACAAAAAAAATTTGGTCACATAACCCCTAAGACCCGCTTACTTAATAAAAAAAATACCATTTTACTTCAAGATCGATCCTAAATTTTATAAAACTTTTTTTAAAAGATGACATTTGTTTCAATACTCAGCGTTGGTTCTTTAGTAATTTATTTTTTCGACGCAAGTACATCGTAAGTATTCTTTTTAAAAAATACCTTAAATTAATCTTTGACTTATATTTTGTAACCGTAAAGTCCAATTGAGACATGTCAAAAATGGAAAGAATCAGTGTCACAACAAATTGATTTGGGCTTTAATTTATTTTTTATGCTCTATTTTTTTATAAGAGTAAATTTTAAACTAAAACTCAAAAATTAAAAAATTTTTAAAAAAAATTTTTTTTTTTTATTTCAAGTTTGTAGCTGCTCAAGATAAACTATGGTTCTGGTTGGACATATTCTCAATAGTCGATTACTTTACAATACCACCATCTTTTGTTAGTATTTATCTAGACCGAAATTGGATCGGTTTTCGATTTCTACGCGTTCTTCGTCTCATGAACATACCTGACATCCTTCAATATTTAAACATCTTAAAAACTAGTAACTCTATACGTTTAACTCAATTGTTTGTAATGTTCATTTCAATATGGCTATCAGCTGCCGGATTTGTTCATCTAGTAATTTTTTTCTACACCAAAAAAATCTCAATGAGAAGCTTTTTTAAACTCAAATTAGGTTGAAAATTCAGAGTATCATTTACAAGACTTAAATATTACAAATAACTTGACCGAAATTTCTTTTGAACCACTTCATTTAAGTCATAAAGCAATACATCAAAAAAATCATCCTGGTCTAAGTTATTTTGATAGTATTTATTTTATTGTTGTAACAATGTCAACAGTAAGTCTTAAAATATGATTACAATAAAGGTATTCTATTAATATATTGCATTAGGTAGGGTATGGTGATGTGTATTGTCGGACAACTTTAGGAAAGTTATCAGTTGTCCTATTTCTATTTTGCGGCATTGTAAGTATTGAGTGTCTATAAACTTCTCTTGAGTGATTTTTTATTGGCTTTTTTGTGTTTTTTTGTTGCATTTAAGTGTTTTTCTAGGTGGAAAATAGTGGTGATCAAATCGATTCACTGAATAAATTCCAACCGCTTAGTTATCTTGATTGTATATATTTATTAATAGTGTTGGTAGTTTTATGTGTACTTTTATGTTTGTTGCATGCTTTTTTTTAACAATGTTTTTTTATAAAGTACAATGTCTACTGTAGGCTATGGCGATGTTACTTGTAGAACAATCTTTGGTAGAATGTTTATGTTATTTTTTATAATTGGTGGACTTGTGAGAATTTTAATGTTTATCATAATTTGCTTAATTTTATTGATATTTAAAATCAATTGATTTTTGTAAAAAGGCTGTTTTTGCAAGTGCTATACCTGAATTGGCACAAATTATTGGTAATCGACCGAAATATGCTGGAGCTTATAAACCAGAAAAAGGAAAAAGGTATTTTGTTAAGATTTATTTACTCAAAACTAAGGTTCCGGCAATTTAAAACGTCCACAATATCTAAGAAAGTGATTTTCGATCTCAAATTCGTAACCTACACACATGAAAGCCTAAGAAAATTTTTTAGTTTTTTTCAGACCCCAGAGGTCTAAAGTTTCAAGACCGCTCAAAAACCATACTTTACTTTTTAACCAATAACTTTTTTAAAAACCGACCAACCTCATATTATTTGAACATATTCTGTAAGAACATAAAATTTACTAGAGGATAAACGAATTTCCAAGGTTCTCTGAGTTATTTTAAGGGTCTAAATTCAGCAAAAAAGAGAAAATTTCACCAATTTTTTTTCCTTTTTTCGATTTATCTTCAACAGTGTTCACATCACGCCTTTGATTTATGCAAATTGTAAAACCAGATTAAATTCTGGATAATTTGTTTGTTTTGCTTTTTTCATTTTCGATTTTAATTTTGTACACTAAAAGCCAGACAAATGTACCCATTCATTTTGGGGTATTGGGTCGGTTTGAGTAACTCGAAAAAATTGGTTTTTAGGGTTCGGGTAGGGTATAGGTTACCCATAAATTTTGGGTTTTTGGTATGGGTCTGGTTTGGGTAAACCATAAAAATGGGGTATTTGGGTTTAAAATTGGGTTTATAATTTGAATTTTGAGGTGTACCTACCCTATTTTTAATCCAAATACCCTATTTTTATGGGTGACCCAATCCAACCTATACCAAAAACCCAAAATTTATGGGTAACCTATACCCTACCCGAACCCTAAAAACCAATTTTTTCGAGTTACTCAAACCGACCCAATACCCCAAAATGAATGGGTACACATGTCTGCTAAAAGCCGAAAAAGGTTTAAAAAAAATCAAAAATCACTAAGATGAGGGAATTTTAAATTTTTTACCAAAAATTCGTAATCCCTTGTAGCCGTTCTTTAGCTATTTTTTGGAACTGAACCATTATGACCTGTTTTTTGGGTTAGGCCAACTAAATTATGCAAAACATTGCTAAAGAGCGGCTTAAAAATTCGCTTATTTACCTCATTTGGTATATTTTGTTTAGCCCACGAGTCACGTGTCAAACTTTGACCCCTATAATGACGCAGTGTGTAACCGGTCTTGATAAACAAATTTCGTTTGAAGCACTGTTGTCGGAAACATATCCTCATTTTCCTTCCATCACTTCAAAGAGTCAATGTATGAGCCTCTTTACCTTTTCTTTACTGAGAGTCAGTTTTTGTTAATCAAAAAATCGTTAAAATTCTAGACTTTGTGCAACTGCAAATCTTGAGTATTACCCCTTGTAAGACAGGGAGGATCCTCGAAATAGAGAAACGATCACAAGAGATTTATGGATGAGAAATTATTTTAAAGGCTAAGTCAAAAAAACTCAAACAAAATGATGATTCATGACAATACCTTTTCTTTAAAAAAAAATTTATTTTATTTTTTTTTTCCAAAGACACGTGTTTGTTTGTGGTCATATAACCTACACGACAGTATCAAATTTTTTAAAAGAATTTCTACACAAAGACCGCGATGTTTATGACATTGAAGTTGTTTTTATGAACAAGTAAGTCCCTAATTTTATTATTTTCAATAATCCCTCACGATAACGAAGCAGAGATAAAAAAATCAAGTACTTAATTAACATATTTGACATTACTAATCTTTGAGATAAATATCACTTAAAATAATTTACGATTGATACAACAACACAAAAAAAAAAACGGGTCATACTCTTTTTCATTTACAAAATGAGACTAAAACGAAAATACATTTTACTTTTCATTATAATCATTGGATCATTGAACCTATTTATCGTGTCTAAAACAGATCATCTTTTGGTCAAATTGAACAAACTAAATTATATTGTACAAAATTTTTTCGATTTTTACATCGCCAAAATAAGTCCGATCAAAGACGACAATGATTTTTATGACTTGAAAAATTCTTCTAATCATAAGTGTCTTTTACCAGATATTTTGAACACACAATCAAAGTTAGCTGACGAATTTTTACAAACTGATCGACAAAATCTAGAAAAAATATTCGAATCATGTCCTCTTAACAAGACATATCAAACAATCATACATGTTAAATCGAATCGAATTCAAGTCGATTTTAGCCTAATGTCCCGTTTAACTGGTGTAAGTGTTAACGATATTAAATGTCACGTGTATAAATTTGATAAAAAATTTGATGTTAGTGAAGAAGAAATGCAGACTGAGATTGTTGGTAAAGTTTATAAATTCGATCAATCCCAAATCGAAGTCGATTCGTACGGTTTCTATTATTTAATTTGTCAAAACTCGGCCGACAAGTTTTCAAAAGTGTTTGACCAAAGTTTAACCATTTACCCTTCGGATATGGACACATTGATAAAAGACCGTGCGAAATACACATCTTCAGAAGAAACATCAATGTCACCATTAATCGGGTTGAGTCCACTATCGCACCCAGAACCCATGAATGTACTCCTCTTGGGCATCGATTCAGTATCATCGAATCATTTTCGTAGAATTTTTCCCGAAACCTTTAAATATTTGTCCAATCTTGAGAATAATGTAATTTTCGATCATTTCAATTCACTCGGTCAAAATACTTATCCGAACATAATTGCCATGTTAACGGGCATTATAGAGGAAGATATAAGCGAAAATCTTAAAGGTGAGATCGAGGATTACCGGGCTAATTATTCAACGTTTCATGATAATCTACCATTCTTGTGGTATGATTACGAAAAGTCCGGGTATTTGACCATGTTTCAAGAAGATGATCCTGAAATAGCGATTTTTAATTATTACAAAAATGGGTTTAAACAATGGCCAACAGCGCTTTACGGTCGACCATTTTGGTCAAAGTACTATGAGACGAGGTCAGGACCAGATAAATGTCACTTCAATTATCCAACGTACATGACATGGTTCGATCAGATTAAAAATTTTTTAACCAAAGTTAAAAAAACACCGTTTTTTAGTTTCAATTTTTTGACTGAATACACCCATAATTATTTTGCCATACCCCCTAATCTTGATAAAGATTTTAAAAATTTTTTGAGTGATTTGAATTTAGATGATACTTTGATAGTCCTTTTTTCGGATCATGGTAATCGACTTAAATTTTATTCGTACGCAACTGAACTCGGAAAGTTAGAAAAACATTTACCATTTTTGAGTATTCGAGTACCCAAAAAACTCACCCGGACTGTTTATAACAAAAATTTGAAAAATAATTCTAAAAAATTGGTCTCTTTTTTTGATCTATTTCAAACACTGAGACATTTTTTGTACCTGAATATTTACGGTACTACGAGAGGTTATGAGAATGAGTTCAAAAAGAATTCGGTTAAAGATCGAATGAGACGAGGTGTATCGCTTTTTGAAGACATACCGGGCAACCGTTCGTGTGAAGAAGCCTACATTCCAGCTGATCTTTGCCCTTGTTTGACTCAAATAAATTTGACAGAGGCTTCGTTTAAACAAGAAACAGGAACTAGTTATGAAAGTTTATCAAAAATTTTGTTGTCTTTTATAAACTCGAAAAGTGATATGATTAGAATTAAGTGTAAGGCTTATGAATTCAAAAAATTAGTACAAATAAAAAAGGTCTACATTACTAAAAAAGTAATCTATAGAGTTATTTATGTGCTCGAACCGGGTGATTCTTGGTTTGAAACAAAATTAAGAATCAAACAAAATGGGGGTTTAGAAATTTACGGTCGAACAAATCGTTTGAGTGCGTATGGTAATCAACCATTTTGTATTGCAGATGTAAAGCTTAAAGAATTTTGTTTTTGTCATAAGGAATAACTTTTTTTTTGTATCCCTGCTTTTTTGTAAATAAAAGAATATTTTTTAAAAAAGAATTTTTTTTTTAGTTTTTTGCCAGATTTGGATTTGGAAGCGTTGTTTAAAAAAAATTTTACACAAGTTAAATTTTTACAAGGTAGTGTCATGAATCCTAAAGACTTGGAACGTGCTAAGGTATGATCAATTCATTTATGACACTCTTTATTGAACGCTGATTGAGGCAACCTACTCTTCTCAATCACTAATAGACATGGTCTCTAAATTTATAACGTTCAGGAAATTTAAAACTTTAGTGCTATCTGAATTTATCATTTTTGACATCGGAACCGAAATCTACGACCCCGAAAACCCCAAAAAATCAATTTTTTCATTAGGATCAAAAATCAAAATTTTTACCCCTACTCTTCCGCTTTTTGCAGCCTAATGATAAGTTGCTTAATTTAAACATTTAAAAATTCATGATCGGAAAAAGATATTTTTGATCTGGAGGTACCACCTGAAAGCTAAAAAGCTTCCATTGACGCTGGTACCCAAATCAGTCGAAGAAAAAAATTCTCGGAAGTCGTCCTTGGACAAAAACGGTAAAAAAAGGAATTTTTTTAGTCAAATTGTATCTAGTCCCAAGGGTCACTTTTGAGTTTTTAAATGTTAAAATGAAGTAACTTATAATTAGGCTGAAAAAAACGGAGGGGTAGGGGTAAAAATTTTGATTTTTGATCCTATGAAAAAATTGATTTTTTGGGGTTTTCAGGGTCGTAGATTACGGTTCCGATGTCAAAAATGACAAATTCAGATAGCACTAAAGTTTTGAATTTCCTGAACCTTAACTTGATTTTTGTAAAAAGATAAAAAAAGCAGATGCGGTGTTAATTTTGGCAAATAAGGAGTCGCTATCACCAGACAGTGAAGACGAAGCCAACATAATGCGAGTTATATCGATAAAAAATTTTCATCCATCTGTTAAAATAATAATTCAATTACTGCAATATCACAATAAAGTAAAACTAAACAGCGACTCTCTTTAATCTCAGACTCTAAAAATCAATATTTAAAGATGTATTTGTTGAATATACCAAGTTGGGACTGGAAACAAGGTGACGAGGCAGTTTGTATTGCTGAACTTAAACTCGGTCTTATGGCTCAATCATGTCTAGCACCTGGATTTTCATCTCTAATGGCAAATCTATTCGCTATGCGGTCGTATAAAGAAGTAATTTTGATTATCTTTGTTGTGTTTATGTTGTGTTTAATGTTCGTTCTAGGTGTTTGAAGCTGGTGCCCCTTGCATGTATAAAGTAAAAAAAAAAACCAGTTATAAAATTTAACCCCCTTCACTAACACTTAATGTTTAACAATCAATTGCAATTTATTTTCGAAATTTAGAGATCGTATAAAGACCCTTGGCTCGCACATTATTTGCGTGGATCATCAATGGAAATGTACACTGAGTATTTATCACCTTCATTCACTGGAAAAACATTCACCGAAGCATCTATGTAATTTTTTCGAATTAATCCAATTAATTTTTAATTTTGATTTGTTCAAAATATATTTTTGAAGAATTTGTTACACAAAACTTAAATTGTTGTTGTTAGCTGTTGAATCGAGTAATGAGTCAGGTATCGGCTCACATTTATCAATAAATCCAGGTGATTCAGTTCGAGTGGAAGCCGGTACTCGTGGGTTTTTTATAGCAGGCTCTTTTGAAGAAATAAGAAGAGCATATCATTATTGTGAGTATTGTCATAAAGATGTAATCGATTTGAACAAAATCAAACAATGTAAATGTCATCAAGGTAAACAAATTTTTTTTTAAATTTTTTAATTTTTTGTTTTTTTAAAAAAATTCAAATTTCATTCATTTAAAAATAGCTCTTAATGCTTTAAAGAAAAATATTCGTAAAGTTGTAGGTAAATTGAGTGATTGTTTCGTTTGACACAAAAAAAGTCAAAATAATTTTGTTTTTTTTTTTATTTTTTTCAATTTCAATGTGTCCGAATTAGCGTTGGCAATCGAATAATCAACCAACTGGACTGCTATGAAAATTTACCATTCAAGTTTTAGTCCATTTGGTCAAGTCGATTGCCAATACTAGTTCAAATTTTAAAAAAATTAACTCGAAAATTAACGTCTCCAAAATTCATTGCAATAAATTTCAGAAACTTCCCTTTCACTAATCTATGAAGACTTAACCTTGTTTAATTTTTCACAATCATGTTTGTACCACTTGTTGTATGTGATTGATTTAAGTTTAAATTAGTGATATTCCGGGATTAATCTTAATAACCTTTGAAATTATGTTTCAATTGTCATTGCATTGAAAAGTTATTTTTGCAGCCTTATTCTTAGGTGCTTTTTTCATGGGGGTTAAAAAATCAAAAATTTTACCCCTACCCCTCAGCTTTTTGTAGCCAAATGTCAACGTGCTTTATTTAAGCATTTTAGTATACATGATTGGAAAAAGCTATAATTGATGTAAAGATATATTTTGACAGCTAAAAAGCTACCATTGACGCTGAGACCATTATCGATGTTGAAAAAAATTCCTCTAACGTATTTGCTCGAATTTAACGACATGTCGTTAAACCCGAATTACCAGTTATAACGACATGTCGTTAATTGGTGGACAGTGGTTTTCAAAATGACTTAACGACATGTCGTTAAACCCGAATATAGCCAAAAAAAGCTATTTTTTCTAAAAATTAGTGTCAAAATTAACGACATGTCGTTAAAGGTATAACGACATGTCGGTAATTCCAAATTATTACAAAAAAACCTAATAAAAGAGAGGTCGTGACCGTGACAGCTTTGGCAGCTAGTGTCGCGAGTTCAAATCCTGGTATAGTCAAAAAACTGTAACGTTTAGAAAAAATAATAATGGAAAGGCGAGTATAAAAAATTCTGTATAGGTCTACCCGGCCAAGAAACCTAACAGCTTATGCAGCTAATTAAGTCTAGGATTGTTCCACTAGATGTTAGATCTGCACAGAAAAAGTACTACTACTACTACTAAAAAGTACTTCACCAAATTTGACGAAAAGTAGCTCATTTGAAGAACGAAAAACACTCACCTATCACTAGATAGATTTATTAGAGAAATCCATAGACATTTACTGTTGTGGTCATTCAAGTGATCTTCGGCATTGTGAAGTTTAGTACAAAAAAACAGAACAATTTTGAAAAATTGAAATAATTTTTTGTCTGTTGGTCTTATGATGGATCTGCGCATGTAACAAAGTGTAACAAACTTTGTTACACCATTGGGCAACTTCTGCTAAATTTATGCAAAGTCTCTGCAAAATGCACACTATTAAAAAGTATTGAAACTAAATGCGCAATTAGACTGCAGAGTTTTTGCAGAGTTTGCTCAGTGGTGTAACAAAGTTTGTTACACTGTGTTACATGCGCAGATCCATCATAAGACCAACAGACAAAAAATTATTTCAATTTTTCAAAATTGTTCTGTTCTTTTGTACTAAACTTCACAATGCCGTGATCTTCTTGTGAATTCTCATTAACTAATGATTTGGGAAGCTTTCATTCATTTTTGGGAATCAACTGAATGCAAGTTTTACAAGCTTTGACTAGAGCTATTTAACTTTCAGTTGATACCCAAAAATCAATGAAAGCTTTTCAAAATCATTAAATCATGAAAATTCACAAGATGAACGCGTGAATGTACAGTATCTCCTATTATAGTAGTAAAATGTATGATTTGAGGCTCCTTACATTAGTTACTCATAGACAGGTTTTTTTTGAATGCGACACAAAAGTTGCATTTTTTTTAAGAAAAAAGGTCGCATTTTGATGTGCATAAAATGGGCTTTCTATTTGCATTAGAAAAAAACCTGCTCATAGAGGATTTATTAAAATTTCTTCATTTTTTTTCTAAATTTTCAAAACAAAACATCTTACTTTGCTTTGATCGTCCGAAGGTAATTTTGTTATATTTTCTATACATGACGCCGCGATAGGAGTAGGGTCGAAATTTAATAAAATTCATACAAAAGTTCGAAAGCTGATCTGATCAATTTAAAAGAGACTTTTCGAAAATCTTTCTTTATTACAAACCCTTACTTTCTTTCTTATTGTAATTGAATGATTGAATTAAAAAAACCGCTTGTGTGAAAAAAATTTTTAATAATGTCAATCCAAAAAAAAAGAGTCTTTGAAAATAAAAGCGTGTGAGCGGGGGGTTTGAGAAAAAAAATCTCACACACAAGGTAGGGTGGGGAGGGTTTTTTTTCTATGAAAATTGTAAAATAACTAGAAAATTTTTTTTTTAAAATGGACCTTGTGTTGAAATTTTTTCTTACTGGTACCCCCTGGGGTGAGTGTTGAAAATTTTGATTAAATTGAGAATTTGTTTCAGAAGGGCGGGGCTCTAATGTTAAAATTTTTTTTTGAACCAGCCTGGTGTAGAAATTTTTTATTTGTTACCCCTAGATCATCTTTAGATAAAATTAAGGAATTTTAAAAAAGAGAAGGTTCTAGAAGGAGTCTCCAAGGCTGCTTGTTAATTCGTGACTCTCTAGCCTCATTCAGAAAAGCATTTTTTCTCAAACCTCATGTTCTTAGTGAAGTTTTCTAATGGCTGCCGCAATTACCGACATGTCGTTATACCTTTAACGACGTTAATTTAATTAATTAATAAATGTCGTTAATTTTGACACTAATTTTTAGAAAAAATAGCTTTTTTTGGCTATATTCGGGTTTAACGACATGTCGTTAAGTCATTTTGAAAACTACTGTCCACCAATTAACGACATGTCGTTATGTACATAACGACATGTCGTTAAATTCGAGCAAATACGTTAAAGACATACTCGGGAGCAAATGGTAAAAAAAGGGAATTTTTCAGTGAGCCGCATTGCCCGATTTTTTTGCTTAAACAACAGGCGTTTCTCTCCGAATCTCGAAAAATTTTGTTACTAATTTTTTTACCATTTTTCAGACATGCATCCTGTTATTGAAAATGCATGTTTTTGAAAAATTTCAAGTTACTGAAGCCTGCAAAAAAAGTTCTTTGCAACCCTCTTGTTCGTTTTACAAAACAAACTTTTTGTTTTAGTTGATTTTTTATTTTTTAAGCTCGCAATTTGTTTAGTAAAACAGTTAACCGTATGAGAAAGAAATCAGCTCTACTCGAAGATAACATTGCAATTGATCTGTAAGAACTTTAATCAAAGTTATTCTTGGACCTAAATTTTTTATTGTAAAAAGAGGTAACAGAGAAGATCAAAATGAAGTTTATCACAATGATAAAAAAGAAGATTTATCATACGATAAATTCTCAAGTGCTGAAGAACGTTTCGATTCAACAGGCATGTTTCATTGGACATCCGAACAATCTTTCAATGATTGTCTTCTAGACGAAAATTCTAAACACTCATCATTTATTGGTCATGTCATTGTTTGTATATTTGCCGAACCAAATTCACCTTTAATAGGTCTTAGAAATTTTGTACTCCCACTTCGGGCTAGTAATTTACATTATTCCGAGTTGAAAAAACTTGTTTTCATTGGCAATAAAGAATTTTTGTACAAAGAATGGAAGGCTATTTGTAATTTTCCAAAAGTTTACATCCTCCCTGGGTCTCCTAATAGTCGATCTCTATTGAGGTCTGTTAACATACAATTTTGTGATATGTCTGTTGTTATTTCGAGCATTGATCGAGATTCACAAGATGAAAATTTAATCGATAAATCCGCCATTTTGTGTTCATTAAACATTAAAGCAATGAATTTTGATGATTCAGCAGGTCTAATTGGAGAAATGAATCATATTCTACCGCCTAGGATGTCTCCTCCTGTGTGTGGACAAAATTGGAAAAGTGTCGTCGGTACACACATTCCAATGCTAACTGAGTTAAGTATGTCCATGAATAAACTTTTAATTTAAGACTCTAATATTTTTTTCCAAGGGGTGGACTCAAACGTTCAATTTTTGGATCAAGATGATGAAGATGACCCAAATAAAGAGCTTTACATGTCACAGCCATTCGCTTGTGGCACAGCATTTGCAATAAGTGTATTAGACTGTATAATGAGCACGGCATATTTTAATGATAACGCATTGACTCTGATAAGAACTTTAATCACAGGCGGGACTACTCCTGAACTTGAACAAATTCTAGCAGAAGGTGCTAGTATTGCACCTGGTGATAATTTAGATAATTTTGAAAACCGTAATCGACCTCGTGTATCTCAAATTTCGTTGTACGATGGTGAGTTTGCTAAGTACGGTGATAATCGTTTGTACGGCGAGTTGTTTGTATACTGTCTAGCAAAGCATAACATGTTATGTTGGGGTGTTTATAGATTCCGTGATGCTCAACCAGGATCTCAAAAAATTCTTAATCCAAGTAACAAGAGATATGTTATTTGTAATCCAAGTGCAGATTTTAAGCTAATACCAACCGATTTAATTTATGTATTGGAACAATTTAATCCGAACGCGGGAAAATTGAAAAAAAATAACAGTCAAATATTTAAAGAGACACCTAATAATAATATTCATAAACATGAATCAAGACGTACAGAATCAATTCATAACGAAATTGGTTTAAGACTTGCTCAATCGAGATCATCGTCAAGAAGTCGAAGAAGAAAACAAAGTTTTAGTCAAACATCGTTGAGACAACCTCGATTGGTAAACGAAAATGAAGTCAAACAAAATGAAACTATTACAAAGGAAAGGTTTAAAATTGATAAAATAAAAACAGAACTTTTACTCCCAAAAGAAGTAAATGAATCGACATTTTGATTTATTTTTGTTTTTCAATGTTATAAATTTTACACTTGATTTTTTCTAAAATAAAATATTTAAAGAAAACGGTCTCGGTTTCAGTTTCCATTATCACACTCCGTAAAATACAAATTTTTAAATGAAAAATAACAAAGACTTTAAGGGTTTTATGAAAAAAATAATTAGATGGTTTCAAATCATTACTAAAAATGACGCCTAGGTCTCATTATCTTTTTTTTAACCTCGAGCTATCTTCAAGATTTCCCAGTTGACTGATGATCTGAGTGTCGTCTGCAAGTAGTCTTGTAAATTATTGAAAAATGTAACCAAGAGGATAGGAACAAAAACAGAGTCGCAGCAGAGAAGAAGATTTTTAATTAGAATAATACAAATGCTTGATTTCAAAAATAAGATTTTAACATCCAAAATCAGTGATGATTAAAAATTGATTTAATTTCAATCATGTTTTAAGCAGTTAATGAAGGCGAGAAAGATCTAACATGTTTCTCTTTCTACTTTTGGTCAGATCAATGTGCATGTAATGTAATCAAATGTGAATTAAATCATTTTTGAAATCAAGTTTCATTTTGATATTTTCCGTTTGTTCACTTTTTTTTCCCCTTGAATTTATCCTTGAACTAGTGTTGGTGATTTAGATGAATTTGATGACAGGTGATTTTTACCCAGCTTGGGTTTCAAAAAGTTGTGATATACGAAATACAAAAAACGAAAAGTTGAACTAATGAATCAAGTGGACTATGCAATTAAGATTCTAAGGATTATTCTCTAATCACCAAAAAAAAAGCCTACCTGAGGCTATTCGATTCTTTTGACCCAAATTTTCCTCAGCCGCTTAAGATTCGAAACCAAGCAACTACTGGGTGAACAAAAGAATTTGAAAAAAAAAACTGAATAAATTTAACTGGACAAATTAAAATTTTTAGTTTTCTGGAACATTTTAGTAAGTGAACAAAAGACAAAGGGAATAAATTCAAGAGAACAAAATAATTCAGGAATAGATCTGGCAAATACTATTATAAGTAGTTAGTTAAAATTACAAGTTATTTGTGTAAGTAATTGTGAATTACATCGCTTTCAAAATAAACTTCTCTTTTTTTCAAGTGGTCAAAGGTGTTGATTTCAAAAAATAAGATTATGTTTTACAATTCAAGTTAAAACTCTGAGAAAATTAAATATTTTTATGTCTTTTATTTCATTCAAAATAATATTTCTCAATATTTATTAAAAAAGCAAAGAAAGACACATAAAGAGAAAAAAGTGGACTTTTATTAAAAAGATTCAAATTTCAAACATTTCAAAAATTGAAAGATTAAATTTTAAAAGACATTTAACTTTTTTTTTTCAATTTAGGTTAAAAATTTATTAAATTTCAATCTCTCTTACTTCTAAGAGGCTCATTGAAACAAAGAGAGAGAGAGAGAGAGGAGAACGGTCTCATTCGAAAAATCAAATTTATTTATTAATTAATTAATATACAATATTAGACTCTCTCTCTCTCTCTTTATTTTAACTGGATCAAATTCAACAACTCTTTGTAAATTCTTTGTTTTTTTATTATTTGACTTAATGTCTACATTCGTTTTATTTTATTTAGATAAGAATTCTCTGTCAATTTGTAGCCAAAGATCGCACTCATTCTTGGAGATGTTGCACTTTTATTTTAACCTGTATTTTTAATAAAAAATAACACAAAATGACCATTCAATAAAAAAAAATTTTCAGTAGATGGGGGATTTAACTTGATTCTATTTGTTTAATTCCTCTTATTTTTTTGGTCGTCGATCAAATTTCATTACATTTTAATTAGCTTTAATTGATTTCGAAGAAATAGC
The DNA here is from genome assembly GCA_022207745.1 of Brachionus rubens. NCBI lineage: Eukaryota > Metazoa > Rotifera > Eurotatoria > Ploima > Brachionidae > Brachionus > Brachionus rubens. Next base: position 338,440 of record JAJVHD010000063.1, read on the forward strand.
TTCAAGAAAACTTACAAGGAAATTCAATGATTGATACCCCTCTCTTTATTTAACAAAATAAATAAAAATTAGGTTAACTTTTTAAATGTTATTTTGTTGTCCATCTCTAAACTGTAATTTTTTGTTTCTCAATTTTTTATTTTTCTAATTGTCATTCTAGTTTCTTTCTTTCTTTTGTCGAATCATTCAAGTGAAATAAAAATAACATGCTGAGAGTCTTGTTATTCTTACTGTTTTTGAAAGAACTGACCTGTTTATTTTATTGATTGATTTCCTTAATCGCTTATTGATTTAACTAAAATAAATATTAAATGATATTTGATGTTTTAATAAAAATAAATCTTAAGTGTTTATTGCAAATAGTTAATCGGGTTAATAGACTTGACTTTGAAAAACCTTTAATTTTATTTTTCTGATCAACTTCCGAAATTTGAAAAAATACATTGATTGCTTAATGATCCCTTACTTATTCTTATTTATCAAAATACCTCACATGAAATGGTCGCATTTTTTATGAGGGATTTGTTTAGTGGTAGTGTTGGGCACCGCCAAACTTTTTCAAAACTTGTCAAAAAACAAGACTTCTGACGCTTAAAATTTACAACATTTTTTCAATAAAATTATGTCCCAACTTATAGATATCAGTGTTATAAGCTTAATACAAGTGTTAATCTTTTCTTAATCGATAATCAAACAGCTTGTTTTTAAAGCTACCGATTGATATCCTTAAAGATGACTTAGCAGGTATTAATATCTTTTTTTAATGATACTGGTCAGAAAGACCCGTCGGGCTATATAGGGATATATATAAAAAGTGGACTTTATAGTGTTAAAAAAATTTGTATAAAAAACTTTATTAAATTAAATAAAAATTGAAAAAAAAAATTTTTACAAAATTAAATTAAAAATAAATAGAAGTGACCTTAAAGAAACAAAGGCTAATGGTCCGGTTTTATCAGATGCACTTTTTTTTTTGAAAAAAAATCATTCTCATATTTACATAACAAATACTTCAACAAAACAATTTTTCAAATTAAATACAAAATTTAATTAAGAAAAAATTTTTTAATTCCAATAAGAACAACAATTGCTATAAGTATCCACATAATTTCGAACTTAAACGAATACTTGTTACTACCAGCATTTGGATAAAAAAAGCTATCATCATTACACAAATCATCGTAGCAACATTTACTCTCAATATATCCACCAAGACCAAATTGTATGTCACAACGATCATCAGCACAACTGCGAATAAAATTATCACCTATCCTTGCACCCCAACATTTAGTAGCCCATGTACAATTTTCAATAAATATTTGACGTTTTGTAAAATCACATTCTTCATTTCCTTTGCATTGATAACATCGTATGGCTGTTGTGTATCCGAATAGACACACAAAAAATATTATTGAGACTAATTGAAATTTTGAAAACATTTTTTTTTAAATCTAAAAAATGAACAAAAAAAAAGGGGGTTTATAAATTCTTGAACATTTTAAAAGAACAAATAATCTTGAAGCTTATTGACATCAATCACATTAACACTATTTTTATTTTTGTAAAAGAAAAATACACTTGAAACGTTATGTAGATAGAATTTAGCACATCTTTATTTTGACCCTAATTTGATTCTTATTTCCACTTATGTTCGAAATGATAAACATTCATGATGATTCTCTTTAAACAAAATTTAGAGAAAAACTTTGATTTTTGACATTTCAAAAAATTGTTCGCTTAGAAAATAAGTTCATTTTAAAGACTTATCTGAAAGCCATGGACAAACTGTTTTCACTTTTGTTGTGTGAATGAATTTTAAAAAGTCAAATTTATAGATTTGAAAAATTAATAAACGAACAGGAATTGGTGGTTTCTAAGAATTTAAAAAGATTAAAAACTAATAAAAATTAGTACTTTTTTTTTATTATTCGATTAATTGACCTTAATTTAATTCACATCATGGAATATTTTTTTAAGGTAAATAAGACCTATGCTACTTGAAATGATAAAGCCGGAACTTGTGAAATTTTAGGTTTCTATTCAAAAAAAAACAAAGAAACTTTGTCAAAAAAAAAAGACTGATAATGAAATTCCAATGGATCTAACCTCTGAATAAAAATAATAGTTTCTAATTTCATGCTTGTTTAAGCAAATACCTGTTCAACTTGTTCATGCGTTAACAATAACGGTATGTTTTATTTCATGTAAAAAAAAAAAGTGACCCGTTTTTTTTTTTGAATTTAGGTTAAATATTTTTGTTTGTATTTCAAGAAATTTACAGACAGATAAAGTCCAAAAATTTTATGTTTTTTTCAAAAAAATGAAAAGAGAAAAAAATGTTCAAGTAATAAATATAACTTTTTTTTGTTTCTTTTTGGTTCATTTGAGAACTTAAGAATTAATTATATTGAAATTTTTGTTTGAAATTTGAACACTTGAATTTTTTATTAGTTTTGATTTTTGTTTAATTTTTGTGTCCATGCTTGGTTTAAAGTCTTACAAATACCTTGACAACTAAATGTAAAACAAATTTTTTATTTTACGAGTGTGAATGAATCAAACATGATTTTGAAATCTGTTAATTCTTTAAATCCTTCAAAAGAAACCTCTCTCTCTCTTTCGAAAAGTTTCATTTTCATTAACCTTTAAACAAAAAAAAAGTCATAAAAAAATCTTTCAAATAAATCAATGTATCAATTGACTCGTAAACAAATCAATTCGAGCATTTCTATGTTCTTAAACTTAAAAAAATAAAAAAAATTAATTTCAAGATCTTGTAAATCTCGAAATTGAAATTACTTCAAGCCTGTAGGTATGTTATTTTTAAATAACTGAACAAATTTGCATTTATTAGATTTGTCTCTGGTTAATAATGGACCTTATATGATACAAGTAAAAAAGTTTTGAACTAGTTTCGATGTTTGAACCGGTAAATCTAATCATTTTGTCTTCTTTACTTGGACTTTTAGTTCATATCGATTTAAGGTTCCCCAAGTCATAAACCTTAGTTTCCAAGAAAAGTTTCAGCACCTTTCAACTATGTTCAAAGGGACTTGAAAATTTATGGGTATATATTTTTCCATATTAACTACAAATCTTACTATAAATTTTTTAAAAAATGTTTTAATTTCTAAGAATGAAGGGTATGAAAAGTTTTAGAAGCGGGTTTTCACCGAAAATTTTTAGAAAAATCACGTTAAAACCGAACTTTACATACCTCTAATTTCGCATATTTTTATATATTTTAAAACGATTTATAGCAAGTTCTGTAGTGAATATCACAAATTGTTTACATGAAAATTTTAGGATAAATTTCGATAAGATTTTGATCAATTGAATCTTTTTGAAAAAGCGGCTATAAATACTAAGGTTTATGACTTGGTGAACCTTATGAATTATGCAATTATTGAGCTCTCATCGGATAAATTCACTACTTTACCTGTCTTTACTTTCCAACTTAACCATAAAGTAAAGTAAAGAGTGCACCCCTAGTCACAGAAACGCTGCTAGAGCTGTGTATAGCTAATAATCTTAAATATTGCACAAGTTTCAACTAGACGTGGTTGTAAGAAAGTACACCTCTTATTTGAAAAGTTTTAAGTTTGTCTAAGCATGAAACTATCTCAGAACATTCTCGACCCTTGCTAATTTAGAATCGTCTACCATTTCTTAAATTTCCACTATTGGATTATCTGATCGGATCTCCGAGGGAAGACTACTTTCTGCACAAACCCCGACTTCTTATAGAATAATTCAAGATTTTTTTAATGTCTTTGCTAGAGCTTCTCATGCTCCTAAATTGCTGTTATTTATACTCGCTACTTACACCTTACGGTGACATTATGTTAAGCCCATGTTCAGATTGTCCATTGGGACAATTTTTTTTTGAATAAAGTTCGGATTCTTTAAATTTTAAAGTTTGTTTTCAGGGTTTGAACCCGGACTTTCAGTTGCCGCAGAAATTCTCATACTGTGGGATAATTCGATATGAAAAATTCCCGATTCGATAATTTTCAAAGTTTTCCTAGTAACAGGTCATCTAGAGAATGACTGTTCAATAATTCTAGTCAGATCGTTTCCAAGCAGCATAACACTAATTACAATTATTCATTTCCATTACTTTTTTTATGACTCGACCAGAATTTGAACTCGTACCACTAAAAAAAAATTTAGTTAAATGGCAAAGCTGTTGTTTTACCCACTCGGTAAATTTCTGAAATACAATACAATTCAAAACGAAATCTTATCTATTTGATATATACATACACTGATTAAGTACTGTACAAACGAAGTGCTAACTTTGTTTTGTGCTGTACTAAGGGATGATAGTGACGTGTGTCGACCTCAAAATAACACCATTAAAAGTCCTTGAGAAGTCTTAGAAATGAACCTTAAGAAAAAAAATTTCAAAAAAATTTTCAAGATCACAATTTTGTTCGAAGGTTTATTTTGAAATATTTTTTGGTTATAAAAATTTATAGAAAAAAAAAGAAACACAATTTCAAGAGTGCCGTTAGAGTATTCATTTTGTAAAACAGTAACAACAATAACAAGACGACGACGACGGCCAGAGACTACGAAAGCCTTGATAAACAAATAAATAATGTTTAGCAGACTTTTTATTGTTATTCTACTTTTTTATTCTTCGACTCAACAAAAAAAAAAAACAAAAACTTGTAATTGAAAATTTAAATAAATTCTCTTTAAATGTCTTGCAACAAAACAATTAAAAAAGACTGACCGATTTTTTTCTATTCCAGACGGTCTGAAATTTAATATATTCATATATTTGTAATTTTCTTTTTTTAGAAAAAAAATGACTTGAAGTTTTTTTTTTTTAAATTAATTAATTAAAATAAAAACATTAAACAAAACTCGGTCATTGAAATGTTTGTCTATTTTTGAAATGTCGCCTAAACTTTTTTCAATTTTGCTGATAATTAACATTCAAGGTAGAACTAAATTAGACCCTTAACACTACATTTAATTTTAAAGATAACATTTCACTTTTTTAATTTTTGAAATGTCTTAAAGGAATAAATACTTGAAAAATTTAATTAACAAAACCCCCGTTGATAAGCTTAAAGAACTAATTGCTTTTTTTTTCAAGTACCTTTTTTTTTTTTGGTTGACCCTCATTTTGTTTTGGAAGTGAAAAAAAAAACAAGATAAAAACAAAATCATAAAAGAAAATCCTTCTAACTGGACAACAATAAAAAATGATCTTATCGTTTTGTTTTCTATTCATCTCTACTGTCTAGGTAATAAATTCAAATTTGGGTTTATAACTTTGAATGATAATATGAATATCTATTAAGCGGAATAAAATTAATTTTGGCTACCTTTTAAAAAAAATTAAATTGGGTTAATTTATCTTTTTTTTTTCAAATGAATTAATTTAAAGTATTTATTTAAATGATTATAAATACAGAATTTATTTGAGTCATGAACAAAATAAATTTGTAATATTACTCTCTTTTTTATACTTGAATTTTAGTTAAATCAATAAGCGATTAAGGAAATCAATCAATAAAATAAACAGGTCAATTCTTTCAAAAACAGTAAGAATAACAAGACTCTCAGCATGTTATTTCTCTTTTATTGAGAGGTGTTTAGATTTTCACTTGAATGATTCGACAAAAGAAAGAAACTAGAATGACAATTAGAAGAATAAACATTTGAGAAACAAAAAATTACAGTTTAGAGATGGACAACAAAATAACATTTCAAAAAGTTAACCTAATTTTTATTTATTTTGTTAAATAAAGAGAGGGGTATCAATCATTGAATTTCCTTGTAAGTTTTCTTGAAGCTATTTCTTCGAAATCAATTAAAGCTAATTAAAATGTAATGAAATTTGATCGACGACCAAAAAAATAAGAGGAATTAAACAAATAGAATCAAGTTAAATCCCCCATCTACTGAAAATGTTTTTTTGTTGAATGGTCATTTAGTGTTATTTTTTATTAAAAATACAGGTTAAAATAAAAGTGCAACATCTCCAAGAATGAGTGCGATCTTTGGCTACAAATTGACAGAGAATTCTTATCTAAATAAAATAAAACGAATGTAGACATTAAGTCAAATAATAAAAAAACAAAGAATTTACAAAGAGTTGTTGAATTTGATCCAGTTAAAATAAAGAGAGAGAGAGAGAGTCTAATATTGTATATTAATTAATTAATAAATAAATTTGATTTTTCGAATGAGACCGTTCTCCTCTCTCTCTCTCTCTCTTTGTTTCAATGAGCCTCTTAGAAGTAAGAGAGATTGAAATTTAATAAATTTTTAACCTAAATTGAAAAAAAAAAGTTAAATGTCTTTTAAAATTTAATCTTTCAATTTTTGAAATGTTTGAAATTTGAATCTTTTTAATAAAAGTCCACTTTTTTCTCTTTATGTGTCTTTCTTTGCTTTTTTTGCATTGTTTGAATAAATATTGAGAAATATTATTTTTTGAATGAAATAAAAGACATAAAAATATTTAATTTTCTCAGAGTTTTAACTTGAATTGTAAAACATAATCTTATTTTTTGAAATCAACACCTTTGACCACTAGAAAAAAAGAGAAGTTTATTTTGAAAGCGATGTAATTCACAATTACTTACACAATTAACTTGTAATCTTAACTAACTCCTTATAAAAGTATTTGCCAGATCTGTTGGTTTCGAATCTTATTGAGGCTGAGGAAAATTTATTGTGATCAAAAAGAATAGAATAGCCTCAGATAGGCTTTTTTTTGGTGATTAGAGAATAATCCTTAGAATCTTAATTGCATAGTCCACTTGATTCATTAGTTCAACTTTTCGTTTTTTGCATTTTGTATATCGCAACTTTTTGAAACCCAAGCTGTGTAAAAATCACCTGTCATCAAATTCATCTAAACCACCAACACTAGTTCAAGGATAAATTCAACGAAACAAAAATAAGTGAACAAACGGAAAATATCAAAATGAAACTTGATTTCAAAAATGATTTAATTCACATTTGATTACATTACAGGCACATTGATCTGACCAAAAATAGAAAGAGAAACATGTTAGATCTTTCTCGCCTTCATTAACTGCTTAAAACATGATTGAAATTAAATCAATTTTTAATCATCACTGATTTTGGATGTTAAAATCTTATTTTTGAAATCAAGCATTTGTATTATTCTAATTAAAAATCTTCTTCTCTGCTGCGACTCTGTTTTTGTTCCTATCCTCTTGGTTACATTTTTCAATAATTTACAAGACTACTTGCAGACGACACTCAGATCATCAGTCAACTGGGAAATCTTGAAGATAGCTCGAGGTTAAAAAAAAGATAATGAGACCTAGACGTCATTTTTAGTAATGATTTGAAACCATCAGCACATATAAATAAAGTAAGAATTGAATTATTTGAAAGAGAGAGTTTAAAGATGCCTAGGACCATATCACGTTGAATTCACCGGTTCTCGTCCGATCACCGAAGTTAAGAAATGTCGAGCCCGTGCGACCGAAGATGGGCGACCGCCTGGTAATACCGGATTTTCTAGGCCTAATTATTTTTTTTTAAAAATTAAAAATTTTAAAAACTATTTATTTCAAGACAAATAAGACTACAATTTGTTTAATTTTAATATTTTTTCAAAAATGCCAACATTAATTTTTGAAAATCTCCATCAGTTTCTTTTTGAATAACATCTTTAAGACTTCTGTTATACATTCTTTTGAACTCTGAAAGTATTTCAGGCAAATCAATCTTGATGAAAACCAAAAATTAAAATCTATAATTATGGAAGAATTAACTAGAACTTACGTCTCCTCTACGAATGAGAACTTGCAATAAATCCTTTTCAAAATTATTTTTCTTTTTCAAACTTCTACCAATCAATTCAGCAAAATAAGCCGGTTTGCTGCGTACACTTTTAACTTTTTAAAGACTTGTCAATCAAACCAAATTTATAATTTATCTTAAAATTTACCTATTGCAAGTAAGGCTTTGCATAAATGACCACTGAATTCCTCTTGAATTACCTGTTCCAAGTCTTTTTCAAATTTTTCTTTATACAAAGCGAACATTGCATTTAGCTCAGCGAATGAACATGTACACAAAATTTTGATAAAATCTTTTTCTTCTGTTCCTGCTTTACCCTCACCAGCATCGTATAAATCTTGAGCTAATTTTTCTATATAATCTTGATCATATCCATGATTTTTATTTCTTCCACCTGATGCCAACGATCGAAACAATCGACCCAAATCACCACCCTCTTCCATCTTGATGTCATCTTCTAGGTCATGCTCATAAACTCGTTGATAACCAGATTTTAGAGTTTCTATTTCCTGTGCGCTTTTTGAACACAAAATTTCGATAACCTTTTTCTCATTGGTCTCAATGCCCTTTAAAACTTGTTTAGATTCAAGTTCAATTTTTGAATTGTTTACTTACATCAATGGCGTCATGAATAATCGATGCTTCGTATTCATCAAGTGGTGTAAATAGGGCTAAAACGGCATCAAGAAAGTTACCGCTCAATTCAGACTTCAAGTCATCTGTAAGTTCCTTTTATTTTAAGTTAAAAAAAGAGGTTTGAAGTTAAATTATAAAATGAAACATTACATTTCCAGTAAGAACAAAATATTTTGTTTTAATCATTTGACGTTGTCTGTTTGTGTAAGCGACTATTTCTCTTATGATTCGACTTTCATCTGTTCCAATACCCTTCATTGCTGTTTGAAACGAAAGAGCTACTTGTTCCATTTTGGAATTTTCTTGTTCGCATCGTTCATTGTCGGCTTGCATTTTTATTTTAATAAAATGTTTTAATTAAATGAAAAAAACGAAACATCTTAGTTTGCTACAATTGAAGATTATTTCAGGCTTAGTATCCATGGAATCAGATTTATTTATTTTTTTGATTTTGATTAATGTTACATAAAATCAATAAATTATTAAAGAGAAATTTATAAAAATTTAACTTTTAGCTTCAATATAATTTTCCTGAAACGTCTAATTGTGTGGAAGTAGAGTAATTTCGGTGAATTTTGACATAAATTTTGTAAAACCAATAAATTTTTAGTAGTTCAAATATTCAGCAATTCAGCATGTTACACTTAATTTCAAAGAATGCGGCTTTAGTTCATTCATCAAATACATTTTCATAACATGATGGTTGGTACACAATGAAATATAAATGTAAAAAATCGTTAGATGCTTCGGCTGGTAAAGTAGCACATCAAATTTATCTTTACTCTTGTAGTTTTATTGGATGCGATGAAACGTGTTCTACTCTCTTAAGGCTTCAATGCTTGTATTTCAAAGGCTTTCGTAACCCAGGTATTAGCGGACCGCCGTCCATGAAAATTTCGAGTGAGGCGTCGCCTCATATGAAAAAATTAATTATTTATTCTAAGGGTATCTCGTCGTATATCCTATTGAGTTCTGGCTACGCCATTGCTTCAATCTTTTGACCAAACAACAATGATTAATGATAAAATATATTTTTTGAAAAGTAAAATTTGCTGAATCTCCTGGTAAAGTCTGCTAAAACTCTGCTAAACAGTGCAGAATTGCACAGATGTTAAAAAGGCCTATTCTAAATGTGAAATTTGGTAGTTAGACTTTTATGATCACATTGTTTCCTTAAATAAGTAGCCCTATCTGTGCATTTAAAAAAGATTTTTAAGAATTTCTTAAAGTATTTAAAGATATTGTAATGAGCCTAATGAATTTCGGATCATGATCCTTTAGGATCTTAAATTGCAATTAAGTCATGGGCGCGCATGTCAAAACTACAGCACTATCCTAATTAGAGTTTTCGATCTCAAATTCTTAATCTGCAAATATGAAAACCCAGAAAAGACAATTTTTTAGGGAACGGTCTAAAAATTTTTTTTTAAAAACTAAAGCATTTTACCACAAAAATAGTACTATTTTCCAAAATTTTAGGAATTTATTTTGTAACTTTGAAAATGGCAAAAAGTGAAGAAATTTGATCTTTTTTTTAACGAAAAGTACTGTACCCTTGAAAAACATACACCCGGGTGTATTTTTGAAAACATACACCCAGGTGTAACTTTTACACGAAGTGAGGTATGCACAAAATTATTTTCATATAAGGTAGAGTAAATGAAAAAGCTATTAAATTATACCATATTTAGACCCCCTGTGAAGTTATTTGGGGAAGAAAACTGATTTTTCACTTTTCAGTCTTAAAGAACCCTTATACCTTAACATTTAATTTTTGATAATCGATTTTTGGCGCTTAAAAAGGTGCAAAAAATCCTGTTTTTTTTTTTAAATTAAAGGGATTAATTTAATAAAAAAATGCTTTTTTTTATAGTTTTTCTATACGAGAATTCAGAATTTGAAGTCAAAAAGTGGTAATTCCAACTTCTTTCTCGTTTTTCATTTTTATGACATTTCTTGCCAAAAATACCATTTTCCTTTGGCGTTTTGTATGTCTATAACCGAACATCCCAGATAAAAATGGATTATATATCTATGTAGATCTCGTTGAGAGCTTTCGATTGATATATAAAAAATGATATGAAAATAATTTTGTGCATACCTCACTTCGTGTAAAAGTTACACCTGGGCCTGGGTGTATGTTTTTCAAGAGTCCAAAGTACTTTCTATTTTTGCTACAAAAATGAAAGTCAAACTTTAAACCAATCCATCATAGAGAATCGTCTAAGCTTTCGTTTGAAAAAGAATTATTGTTCTAGGATGTTTGGTTCACTGTAAAAACAATTTTTAGGCAAAGGTGAATGCAAAATAATGTAAATATTGAGCGAATTTAATTTTACAGAAAGCAATCAATTATCTTTACCGTATTTCCTTGCTTACAAGTGCCCCCCTAATACACCCTTTTTGAAGACTAATAGAAATCAGATTTGTTTTAACCTTGTGATTCTGAAGTAGACCGGAATGAATTGTATATAATTAATCCTTAAAGAACCTCAAATTCAATTCTCTTTGGCATGATTTTAGCCCCAGAAGGTGCTATTTTTAACAAATAAAAAAATCATAAAAATTTAAAAAAAAAATGATTTTTACAGTGAATCAAACATCCTAGAAGAATAATTCTTTTTTCAAACGAAAGCTTAGACGATTCTCTACAAGATTCTGATGGATTGGTTTAAAGTTTGCTTTTCATCTTTGAGAAAACCATAGGTCCGTGTAAAAAGGCGAAAGTCCGTAAAGGTTTTTTGATAATTTCTCCTGAACTGTTACTTTTACTTTTTCGAAAAGTGTTCCATACAAAAGATAAAAGAATTCTCTCTTGAATAAAAAATTCATGGTATTCCCTTCAAGAAAAAAAGCGTAGATCTGTTTTTTCCAAAAAATGGTTGGTCCTTCTATAGCAACATCCCTTTTTTAGCCTATTAGTTATATTTTAAAAAATAAAAAAAAGTATAAAAAAAAATTTTAAAATTTAAATTAATCAAAAAAATCTGAAGATTTATATTGATTGATTGATTATATTGATTTATATGGGTATTTATTTTTAAAAATATTGACGGTTGTTTCATTCAAAACAATGCAAACACTTTGCAAATTAACCAAGCCTTCAAACATTTCTATGTCAAAATAATCTAATAAAATGTTGCATATTGACAACTTTTTAAGACTTTTAAAATTTCTAAATGCCATTCCATCAATAAAAGACAATCTACAAAAAGTCAAATCCAATTCAGTCAAACTAGAATTATGCGAATTTATAAACGAATAATTCAAATATTTTAAAGGATTTCGAGAGAGATATAATTTTTGAAGTGATGATAAATTCTGTTGAAAAAAGCTAAACTTGTTGTATCTTAAATTGAGTTCTTGTAACTTGTGTTGATTATTTAAATTAATTGATTCTAAATTTGAATCGGTCATTTTTAATGTTTTTAAATTGCCTAAATTTTTGAACAAATTTTCACTTAAATTATTAAAATAATTTGAACTAAGATCGAGTAGTTCTAAATTAATGAGTTGACTGAAAGAATCTTCGGGAATTGTTGTAAAACCATTTTTGATTAAGTTCAAACCTTTTAAATTTGATAAATCTTTGAACCAAATTGGATTTATTTTAAGCAAATTGTTAAAGCCTAGCTTTAGATAATTTAGTTTGGATAAATTTTGAAATGTTTCGTTATGAATCGAACTAATGTTATTTTTCCAAAAATTAAGAAATGTTAAAAGTGTCGAATTGGTAAAAATAGGTTCCAAATGAGTCAAGTTGTTTGACATAAAATGAAGTTCTTTAAGATTATTTAAGCTTTTAAAAGTTCCCATTTCTATAGCTTTGATTCGATTATCATTCAAAATAAGCATATTGAGTTCGTTTAAATTATCAAAAAGACTTTGATCTAATGAATCGATTATGTTACCTTGTAAATTTAAAACCTTTAATTTTGAAACGTGTTTGAATGTGTCACTGTCTAACGTTTCAATTAAGTTATTACTTAAAATTAATTGAGACAGTGCGTTTAATCCAAATAGGGTGCTTGAGCTCAATCTAGTGAGTAAGTTATCCGATAGATCTAAATATTCCAATTGAATAAAATGTGAAAATGTGTTATTTGTTATATGACAAATACTCATTTGATTTAGATTCATTTTGGTTGTACTTGATGAAACTTGTAACCGATTATTTGTATTTGTAAGTACTAAACCTTCGAAATAATAAAATAATGAAAATGGCGTTTTGATTTAATTTGCAAAGAACGAGCGGTCGCGTAATTAATTAAAGTGATGTGTGTGCCAGTACAGAAAATAACGGACTTTTTTAGAAAAATTCTTAGCGTATAAGATACCCCAAAAAGTCAAATCAAGTTACGACTTGACTAATTGGGTAATGAAAAATTGGGTTTATAATTTGAATTTTGAGGTATACCTACCCTATTTTTAATCCAAATACCCTATTTTTATGGGTGACCCAATCCAACCTATACCCAAAAACCCAAAATTTATGGGTAACCTATACCCTACCTGAACCCTAAAACACAATTTTTTTGGGTTACTCAAACCGACTCATTCTTCGACCTTCATAAACGTTCATGAATATTTGCAGAATCGAAAAGAAAATTGAATTTCAGGAATAAAGATCAAAGAATCACCATCAAAACCTTTTCTGCTAACGTTCGCCCATTTAGTTATTGAATGACCAGCAGTGTATACAGAAAATTAAAAATAAAATAAAAAAAGTAATTCTTGAGATTTGTACCGAATCGTCTATTGGTCAAGCAGGTGCATAACAAAAAATATGGTGTATTAAAGGTTATAGGATTTTTCCGAAATTTCTCCTTTTTTTCAGTTTAACACCAGAACGCCCGGTCGATTTTTGCCGAAAACTATGGTTCCGTTTTATTCACGAACCATTAAAGTTGATGACAAACTAGCTATATTTCCTGAAAATATTGACGAAAATGAATCAAATATACTGAGATCAAGTCGATTATAAAGTTTTATCTCGGAAATAATTAGGACTTAATTTTCGATGTAGGGGTCTAAAAAACCCGTCGGGCGTTCTAGTGTTAACCCAAGTATGGTTTTAATGAACTCATCGATCATGGTCTAAGCGCCAACAGCTGTTTATCTTTCAGAGCATATCTTAAAATCAACTATAGCTTTTTCATACAGTACAATGACATTTAGCAATAGAAAAATTTGTTTTCCCGGATTTCCGAGGTCACAGAGAAATATCTGAATAAGTTCGAAATTTATAAGTGAAGGCGATTTAAATGAGCGGTGATTGTTTAACAAATGGTTAAACTATACCTGAACAATTAAATGAAATTGTTTCCGCTTTAATTATTATTTTGTGAAAGAGAACACTTTTATTTTCAATCGAATCAAAACCAATAGTCATGTACATTAGACATTTATTTCTATTGAATTCAGCAAATGTGCAATTCAAGTGTTGGTTGCATTCGCTCAAGCATGACACCTTGTTTTTACAAGTAACGTTTTCTATTAGATTTGAATCCAACCCATCAATATAATTCTTTAATTGATTTGAATCAATTTGTTCGTAAAAAGAACCTTATAGAAAGCGTTTAAGTAGACGGTTAAAAATGGCCCATGAAAATTAATTAACAGATTATACAGTCCCATCAAGCTTAAAGAAAAGCTTGAGTCCTCATCTCGAATTAAAAAAATCATGGAGCCAATTAAAAATTTTTGTTTTAGCAAAGAATACTTGTGGGTGATTGAATGGTTGAGACTATTAAATGAAAGACTATTGTGAGAATAAAATTGAGTTTCATTTTAGAATAAATTTTAGAAAAGTAATGAGTTCAATAAATTAAATAGGGTTTAGAATAGAGCGGAATTTGATCATAAAAAAAATAAAATCAACAAATTATATAATATTAAAAAAAATTTATTAAAATAAAAACTTTGTTTATTTGATTATTGAAAAGTTCTTTTAAATCAAAATTTTAAGTAAATATTCTGCAATACCAGTTTGTTTGAAATCAAAAATGTTTAATTAAGATGGATGTCATCAAAATTCCATATTTCGGATGTTGATTCACACAAATTTCGATGACTTTTTCTTGCAGTGTAAAAATTTTAGCTGGCTCTTGATCTTTTCTGTTTGACTCGACTGTGAATTTATTCGAACGTTACTCGGTCATTCGGTCTAATGTTAAGTCGCAAGGCTTATGTTAGTGGCGAAGCTGTTGATTTTGCTTTCTACCTCGTTGGACACACTTACACCCCTAATAAGATTCGCGCAGGTCAAAACTACAATACTGTCATTTATAAAAACTTAGAAAAGCCAATTTGTTAAAACAAATATATCCCAAGACTTCTCCATAACTCGCATTGTTTTTTCGCATTTGATCTAATGTTAAATTTATGCAATCATGTTAGTTAGTTGATAAATATTTTGGTACAACGCATGAAGCCCTAAAGCTTTTAGTTTATCTTTGAGTGTGGGTTGCCCAGAAAAAAAAATTTTAACCCCACAAAAAATCAAACTGAAAAAATAGGGTTGTTAAAATGAAGTGAATTCGGGTAGCTTGAAATTTCGAAGTCAAAATTCGAAAGTTTGAAGTATGTTTTAAAAGACTTATTTTTGGTCAAGGAATAGACTGGGCTTAACTTCAAACTCTCGAATGTTGACTTCGAAATTTCAAACTACCCGAATTCACTTCATTTAACAACCCTATGAAAAAAGCGCGAAAATAAAACAACTTTTAAAATTGCTTTTAAAATACCAAAAAACTTAATAATTATCAGAGATATGTACCCATTAATTTTAAGGTAAAGGGTGGATACGGGTTACCCGAAACATTCAGGTTTTGGGTACGGGTAACCCAGAAATTTTGAATTTCTTGTATGGGTCTTGGTTGGGTAAATTTGGATATATATATACCCAAAACCTGAATGATTCGGGTTACCCATATCCAATTCCTTAAAATTATTCAATGTTCTTTTAAATCCAAATTTTAAGTAAAAATGTCGCAATTTTTACCTTGAATGAATCGCGGTCTTCGGTATAAAACCTCTCTACTGCGAAAATAGATTTGGTTAAATTGAAACTTTTCAAATATTGGAATTTTTTAAAAAAAAAAAAGAAGCAATTTCGTTTTAATTTAAGCCTGAAACCCTAGCCTAAAAGAGGATCTGCAAACCTGTTCAAATAATGAAATTTCCAAGGATATTCGCATTTGACTGCTCTTACAGTTCTAAAGGCTCTCTCATCTTGTCAACTCGAAAACCCGTATAATATTAATCGCTTTTGTACGGTTCGGAGGGAGTACGCTTCCCTTAAGTATGGCTATGGTTCGTTGTCCACCAAAAGTCCGGTACAAATGCACTAAATTTTTCAAAGTCTAAATTTTATCATAAATTGAGAAAAAAAATTGTGCTCCTTCAGGTACAAATCCTGTCTTTCTCAATGACTTTTCATGAAACTTCACGATAGTTCATGAAAGCCAAGAAAGTTCATGAACTTTCAGAAATGAGCTTTGTGAAAGACAGGATTTGTGAAAAAAGATGAATGTTCATGAAAGCCTAGTAGATTTTTGGATAGACCAAGTTAAGGCTTCGTATGTTAACAATTAATTTGTGGGGACTTGAAGTTGCAAATCAATTCATAAAAAATCAAAAATCTCAATTAAAATTCTAAAATTTTTAACAAAAGCAGAGATACGGTTTTAGTTCTGCAGAGTTATTCCATCAAGGTAAACATTAAATGTAAAACCTTAAGGTATGTTCTGCAAACTTCTGCAAAATTTAAATCAAATCGATTAACACTGTCTGCATTCTGAACTCTGCAAGAAGTATTTGCAGAACATATCCTAAGGTTTTACATTAAATGTTTACCTTGATGGAATAACTCTGCAGAACAAAAACCGTATCCCTGCTTTTGTTAAAACTTTTAGAATTTTAACTGAGATTTTTGATTTTTTATGAATTGATTTGCAACTTCAAATTGCCGAATTTGTTAAATTAGTTAACTTCAATAAAAAGTATCTTTATGAAAAAACGTAACGGCCAATCCAAGCAAACAACATCACTTTTCAACTCTAGCTTTTGTTTGTTGAATTACTCTTTTGGACAAGAAATACCTTACATGATTTATTGCAAATCTAATTTGAGTTGATTTAAACTTTTAAAAGATTGCTCTTTTTTATAATTAGAAATTAATGTCTTTTTTAAATAGGGTTGTTAAAAAAAAAATCAAAATTTTCATTTTCAAAACTTTTTAAGTTGAAGTCCCTTTTTTTTATTTCAAAAAAAAAATTTCAAACACAAATGTAATTAAGTTTAAAAAAGTTCCTAAGTTCTCATATGATTAAAAGAGCTAAAATTCGAAAGTTCATAGAATGAAAACCCTACTGTAGACCAATCGAGAATCAGAATAAGAATGAGACTAACTTTTTAAATAGAATCCAAGACCGTGTTAATGATTTAATAAAAGCTCGAAATAACCCACTGAGTCGTTTAGATTCAAAATAACCAGACATATGTACCCATACATTTTGAGGTACTGAGTGGGTACGGGTTACCCGAAAAAATCAGGTATTGGGTTCGGGTCTGGGTTGAGTAACCCAAAAATTTGGATATCTTATAGATTCTTAGGTGTTTTTTTTTGAAAAAAAATGGGTTTTGGGTAAATATACCCAAATTTTTGGGTTACCCAACTCAGACCCTTACCTAAAACCCGAAATTTCTGGGTAACCCATACCATACCCGAACCCAATACCTGATTTTTTCGGGTAACCCATACCCACTCAGTACCTTAAAATGTATGGGTACATATGTCTGAAAATAACCAGTCGTTTAGAACAAGTCGTTTAGATTCAAAAGTAACCCCGAAATTAAGATACTGCACTTCCTCCGAATTAATGGCATACCCGTAACGTACTCAAATCATAACCGTACCCGTACCTAAATTTTTATTGCATGATTTTGGGATAAATTTGCGGTTCGGTACAGTATTCGAAAAAGAGATTCAAAACTTGATATATTTGGTCGAAATACTTTTTATATAAATGCTCCTGAAAACCTTTTATGTGATGCAGGTCAAATACAAAATGACTAAAAAAACCGATTAGATCCTGATATTTTAGATAAGATTAAATCGAATAATTTTCAAAATTTAATTTGTTTTTATGAAATTCTTTTGTCAACTAAATTTAAAAAAAAATTTTTTTTTTTTTTTTAATTGAAACTGAATCAATCAAAATTTTTTTCCTGTTCAATTAAAAATTTTGAAATTTTTCACAAGAATTTAAATCGAACAAAAAAATTTCAAAACAAAAATTTAAAATTTCATTCATTTTATTTCCGGCTGAACTAAAAATTTCGAATTTTCAAATTTCATTTAACAACCCTTATATCATATATATTTTTATTATGTCTTTTAGAAACCTCTAAAATTTTTATAATTATTTTTAAATTTTTCAATAAACTTAAATTAAATTTTAATGATTTGACATACGCTATTTATTTTACTAGACTAAATTTGTTTTCAATTTTTAAAAATATTTCATGACTCTTTAAGAAAAAAAAATTTAATCAAAATTTTGACTTTAATTGTCTTAGGTCTTAAAATCACGAGAACAATCGAATTTAAAAAATATTCGTTTTTATTTTGTTTTTCATTTTCTTGTGAATCATAAAAATGAACCGAAAATATACTTTTATTTTTATCGTTGTGATCCTTAATGTAATATTTTTTGTGTCGTTTAATAGACACAAAACGAGTACAAAAAATCTTGAAAAATATACTCAAAAATGTCTCAACTTGTACAAAAAACTTCGTTATCCGGACTCAAATATGATTTTCAATCCACCTTTAAAGGAAATTCCAAAAGAATTATACGATAAATTTACAGATAATGGTAAAATGCCAGTTAAACGTTTGTACTATTTTAACGAGGCTTATTCTGACTCGAATTCGAATGATAGAAATAATAAAATATCTGTTCCACAGTCGGAAGTAGACGGTTGGTTGGCAAAAGTACGGGGTAATCAACCTCTTGGTTATGGAGACAAAAAATTACAAGAGTTAATTTTTACGTTTGCACCGAAAGTAGCAAACAGAACAATAGCTGTCATAGGAACCCTAAGTCCATGGGTAGAGAGTATTGCTTTAGAAGCAGGAGCGTCTAGAATTTACACTTTGGAGTATACAAGAAAACAATATGAGACAGATCGAATGGAATGGTTGCACGTAAACGATTATTTAGATGACACAATTAAGAATCGACGATTTGAAAATTTTGATAATGCAGCAAGTTTTTCGTCTATTGAACATTCGGGTTTGGGCCGATTTGGTGATCCTTTATCCCCTAATGGAGATTTTGAAGCCGTACAACAAGTTCATTGTATGCTAAAAAAAGGAGGACTATTCTTTTTGGCCTTGCCTACAACTAAAAAAGAATCGGGTTTTATTGAGTTCAATGCACATCGGGTTTATGGAACTGATAGGTTAAATCGTTTATTTCAAGGTTGGAAGTTGATTGCTACAAAACTGGAAACAGAAGGATATCATGAAATATTTGTCTTGGAAAAGATATAATCAAAATTGGTTTAAAACTCAGGTTAAAGTTAATTTTACTTATTGATGTATTGTTATAAGATTTAGGTGACTTTTCGATTCTTTTTTTTTCTGAGATGCAAAGATTCAAGCCTAATAAAATTTTAAAACCAATTTTTTTTTTCTAACTATGTTAACATGGTTTCAGATTTTCGGAATTATCGAAAATTTTTGCCTAGTGAAAATCCTTAAAAAAACTTCCACACTATCCGAAATTATTATTACGGTGTTGTATGACAAAATTCATCACAGAAAACTTTTTTGAACTTTAAGTGAAAAGTGGTGTACCGCAAGGATCAGTACTTGGTCCAATTTTGTTCGTTATATACATCAATGATTTATTGAAAGAGTTTAAAAGTTTTGGCTTAGGTTATGCAGATGATCTAAAGCTTATTGGAATTTCAAGTCAAGATCACAAGTCATTAGAATTGCTAAGTGTAACTAAAAATACCCATACGAAATGGTGAACTCGCGAGTCAATCATTTTCTGAGTGAACCAGGTCAAGAAAGAGATCTTGGAGTCCTGGTTTCGAATAAAACGAAATGGTATAAACAATGTTTTCTTGCAGCTGCAAAGGCAAATAAGGTACTGGGTCAAATAAAAAACTCCTTTAGATATTAAAGATGAGACACTAAAGTCTTTGGCACAGGAATACGTGATAAGTACGTGGTTTCCACACTTTAAAACTGACATAAAAATTTTAGAGAAAGTACAAAGAAGAGCAACCAAGTTAGTTAAGTCAGTTTGGAATGGTTTATCTAGAAATGCAGTGTCAGCGACTTCGACAAATAGTTTCAATGGTTTCATTGATGAAGAAGTGTTTGGAATGTCACGAAGCAATTACTACCAAAGCCTTAAAAAGGCTAAACTCTTAAATGCGTTGGTATAAACTTTTTCTATACCGCATTGTAAACTAACTAACTACTGTTTTTTAAAGCCATGTGCAGAGGTGCTCTTTTTAAACATTTAAGAACTCATGGCTGGAAAAAGATATTGTTAATCTGAAGATATGTCCCGAAAGCTGAAAAGCTACTCACTGGGATCCATTTCGATGGGAAAAAACATTCACGAGAGTGAAAACTTTAAAAAACTCCAGAAAATTCCGTTATTTGAAGTGCAATGGAGATTGAAAATTGCCAGCAGCCATCAGGATCCTTTTAAAAACAATCGAATCAGAATCGGAAAAAATTTGGGTGCCATACCTCTTATCCAGATTTGAATATGCTACTTGTTCTCAAACCCAAGCAAGTGAAGCAAAATAAGAAAAAACTTGTGGTGGCTGCTAGTTATAGTGAATTTGTTAATTTCAGATATTTTTTTGTTTATAAAACTACTTCTCTGCTTCGATTCTTACCAACTCTATGAATAAGACTTGGATCAAATCGATGCATTCTTCATTGAAGTAGCATTTTGTATAAAGAATCTTAAAAATAACACATACTTCTTTAGTAATAAAGTTTTTAAAATATGATTTGAAACGATAAAAATCTGAGACTTAAATCCCATTATTTTTGGATTTTAAACAAAGTTTTTTGCATTAACTTTAAAAATTTCAAAAAATTAAGAATTGAAATATTTGAAAAAGAGAGCTTAAAGATGCCTAGGACCATATCACGTTGAATGCACCGGTTCTCGTCCGATCACCGAAGTTAAGCAACGTCGAGCCCGGTTAGTACTTGGATGGGTGACCGCCTGGGAATACCGGGTGTTCTAGGCCTCTTTTTTAGCGGATGTTTTAATTGCAGGAGCAAAATATTGTTCACTGTGCAAGCTTATTTCAGAAAAACATTTTGTTTCCATTTTTTTTACCGATAAAATTTTTTAAAAAAAGACACATTGCATGACTTGACTAATTTTTCGAACTCAAAATAATTACTCAACAAAAATGACTTTTATTTAATTGTGTCTTCCAAAGTGTGCTGTACACGTACACTCAACAAAAAAATCACTTCAAAAAATTTAAAATTTCCAAGTCTCTTAAGAACACACAAAATTGCATCAAGTTTAATTTTTTAACAAAATATAATCATTATATCTTAAATAAAATGGCCCTTGTCTGTGCATGTAAGTCCTTCAATTTGGTTTAAAGTCACAACAAAAAATCTTATTCTGTTTCTAGTAAGTAATGAAGTACCCGAACAACCAGTGATTTCTCAAGTATCTGGATTCATTTTTGAAAAACGTTTAATCTTAAAATATATCAATGAAAATGGAACTGATCCAATGAGCAATGAGGCTCTTTCGCCTGAACAATTAGTCGAAGTCAAAAGTAGGTTTTTACATTAAAAAGTTGATCGAGTTTTAAAAATTTTCTCTTAAAGCCAATCCAATGGTTAAACCTAAGCCACCATCGGCCACAAGTATACCAGCGTTACTTAAATGTCTTCAAGACGAATGGGACTCTGTAATGTTACATAGTTTCACTTTACGTCAACAATTACAAACCGCTAGACAAGAGTTGTCACATGCTTTGTATCAACATGATGCTGCTTGTCGTGTAATTGCAAGACTTAACAAAGAAGCAACAGCGGCAAGAGAGGCTTTAGCGACTCTTAAACCACATGCAGCTGTAAACAACGTAGTACCTCAAACAATGTATCCTTCAGAAACAAATGAAACACGCACTGCTGTAGAAGAAGGAATTTCAGATGAAGTAGCTCAAAAATTACAAGAAAAATCCGCTTCATTAACCCAAATGAGAAAACAAAAAGGAAAAAAAATACCTGAAGATTTAGCAACTGTTGACGAGATTAAAAATATACAACAAACTGGGTCTCACACTGGTCTTCATAGTGCAAGTATAACTGGAATAACTTGTCTAGACACTAGGCTAAATGATTTAAACCGAGTTGTAACTGGTGGAAATGACAAAACAGCGGTTGTGTTTGACAACTCAAAAGAGCAAATTGTAGCCACATTTAAAGGTCATACTAAAAAGATAAATCAAGTTATATACCATCCAGATGAAGATGTTTGTATAACTGCAAGTGCTGATTCGACAATTCGTGTCTGGTCTGTAGCAGCATCTCAACAAGTTCAATTTTTGAAGATCCATGACTCGTCTGTAACTGGTATTTCTCTTCATCCACTTGGAGATTATTTACTATCATGTTCAACTGATGAACACTGGGCGTTTTCGGATATTCGAACTGGTAAGATGTTGTTAAAAGTCTCATCAGCAGCAAGTGCTCCATCAGCAGAGGATGAACCCCAATTATCCGGGGGTAATCCAGTTCCATTAACATGTGCTAAATTTCATCCAGATGGTTTAATTTTTGCCACAGGCACAGCTGAATCAGAGATCAAAATTTGGGATTTGAAGACCAAGTCGAATTTAGCAAACTTCCCAGGTCATACAGGCGCGATTACAAGCCTTGCGTTCTCGGAAAACGGTTACTATTTGGCAACAGCAGCGGAAGACTCGGTCATTAAACTCTGGGATTTGAGAAAATTAAAAAATTTTAAAACAATCGAATTGGAAAACAAGTACGAAATAAGAGATTTAGTTTTTGATAATAGTGGTTCGTATTTGGCTTGTGCTGGTACGGATGTAAGAATTTATCAAGTTAAACAATGGGATTTATTAAAGTGTATTGAAGATCATAGTTCATTGGCAACTGGTGTTCGTTTTGGTTCAAATGCTAAATCACTTGTATCATGTTCGTTGGATAAGTCAATTAAATTTTACTCTGTTTAGAGTATTATCGATTTTTGTTGTTTAAAAAAAAAGAATTCTTGAAAAATGTAAAATTTTTTTTTGTTTCTCTCTTTCTTCTGGTCTAAAACTTGTAAAATAAAAATTTTTAAAAATTAATTCCATTTTTTAAATGTGGGGCACTTTAAGAAAGGGGTGTTAATAAACACCCAAAATACTTTGGATTTTTTTCAAATACACCCCAGAACACCTTTACCCAGTCTCCTGAAAAAAAAAGTGACATTAATGAATCTTAATGTAATCTTAAAGACACATTTTTTAGTAAAAAGAAAATTCAAAGATTTCTTAAATATCCCGATTTTTAAACAAAAAATGTTTTTTTTTGTAAACTTACTAAAGTTTGAAGAAATAACCGAAAATTTTTGAATTTAAAGTTTAAAATCAAGAAAAAGAAAAAGATACATTAAAGAGCATTAATGAAGAATTAAAGTCGAATACAGTCGAATGAATTTAGTTACTGCAATATTATGACGAGTATATGAAGAGAAAAATATTGAAATCAAAAATTTTTTTTCAACTTTGATAAATCATAGACCTACCCTCAAGAATTGTTTTTCTGAAAAAAAATAAAAGCGATTGTTCAACTTTTAAATCTTAGTAAACAAAAGAATTATGTTATCTGTGACAAAATACGTTAAAATTTTTATATTTTGTTGAAAATAGCTTTGAAGGAAGGGGGGTCCAAAATTTCGGCTCCAATGTCATTTTCTTACATAGGGAGGGGGAGGGATATAACCATGATTTTTTTTTTTGGACCTTGTGTCGAAATTTTTCTTACTGATATCCCCTGCTATGGGGAAAGAATCTTCGAAATTAGCTTATGATTTCAATATTGAATAAATTTTAGAAGATGAAAAAAATATTTTGAATTTTTTTTAAAATAAAAGATAGAACACGTTTTCTTGTTTGCCTTTGAAGAGAAAAAAACAAAAAAAAAATAAGACCTACCCCTCAAGACAACCATGAGAATTTTTTTTTTGAATAATAAGAAATTCGATTGTTTAAACACAGATCTATTTCTAACGAAGCGGCAATTCAACTTTTAAATCAGTCAACAAAATAATTATGTTATATGTGACAAAATAAATTAAATTTTTAGGGGGCGGAAGAGGGCAAAAATCTCGGCTCTTCTGTAATTTTCTTGCATTGGTAAAATCATGAATTTTTTTTGGACCTTGTGATGAAAAATTTTCTTACTCATATCCCCTGCATTCACGAAAAAGATTTACAAGAAATTTTTCACATTTTGAAAGTATATTTTTCACAGTGTATTTTTAAAGTTAAAATCAAAATCTAAACTCATAGTACCCAATCGCTATTTACATTACCATTACCAACCCTAACAGGGTCCTAGTAGAAATATCAAAAAAAAATTTATTTTGATCGAACGTACAAAGTTCCAATTGAATTAAAAGATGAACGAATTTTATCAAATAGAGTGTATTAAATTTTTCTTAATTTTTTTTTTATTGGTGAAAAAAAAATAACCCCACCCTTATTTTTCAATAATATAAATTTTAACTTTGTTAACAGTTAAAATATTTCATTTTTGTTTGTCAGTTAAAAAAAATATATTAAAATAAATTTGTCATTCCTATAACTGAAAAATTTCAAATTGATCAATATTCAAGTTTTAAAAATTACTTAGTAAATTTAAACTTTTAAATTTGAATTCTTTTTTTTAGTTCTGGTTTTGCTATCGCCTTATCAATAAGAGGGGTTTAAAAATTATTGAACACGCTAAGTATGCAGAAAACATGACTAGCCGCGCATTTAAGCGAATGACATCTTCAGTTTTGTGAGTCAACCTATCTCTTTATTTATTTTTTATTTTCGTCAAAGTAATATCTCTTTATTAAAGTTTTCAAACACGGTCATTGATTACTTCAAAAATTCAAAGTCATTGTTTATCAAATAAATTAATTTTTGTTCATTTCATAACTTTAATTGTGATTTTAATCATAGCTCTTGGTCTTTATATCTTTCAAATGTTAGGTTTCTACACTACACTGAAACGAAACGAAATTGAATAACAAAGAAAAATTGATACTTCATGAAAAGCCTAACAAAAAAAGCTTTACAAAAAAAAAATTGATACTTCATGAAAAGCCTTTAACATTTTACCAAATTTAAGAAACACTCTGAGTTTACTTAGTTGTAAACTTGTACACCAGGGACTTTGAATAATAAACTTATGATTTAATTCTCTTAAATTCTTAAACTCGCCTTTATACTTTTAATATCTGAACTTGATGCTTAAATTTTGGATTTTGATTATTCTTGAATTTAAATTCTTTTGACGAAAAGCTTGGACTCTTTTGATTTTTTGCCAACTCTAATATTCTTATTTTTGAACAGGGGGTAACATTTTCACTTTTTTTCCTACACGAGGCCGGGGTGGGTGGGTATTTTTGGCGGGTAAAAAAGTGATCTATTTGATTTTTCTTTTAAATTAACATCAAAAATATTGAAATTCACAGGAAGAAAAATGAGGGTGGGTGGGTCTTTTTTGACAAAAAAACACAATTTTGGAAAAAAATCCTTTTTTTTGCTGTGTTGTTCACTGTTACCGATAAAAAAAATTAAAGACAAATAAGTTTTAAAATTTTTTCAATTTTTTTACATAGTCAGAAATACAAATCAATTAACTTTCGATAATACAAAGACAATTTTTGTATTCTTTTTATCTATCCGCCTTTTTTGATTTTTCATTTCTTTGATAGTTGAAATCGGCGATTCTAATGATAATCCTTTCTTTTATGATTTACAAACGACTAAACAGTAATTTTATTACAATGAGAAAAAATTGAAAAATATCGGTTTTTAAGATCTATGTAGAAATACAACGTTATGATTGATTTCCAAACTTTTCCATAAACCAAAGTCAGAATTTTAGGGTGGGTCTTTAAAAAAAAAGGATTCTGGGGAAAATTTTTCCCTAGGGTGGGTTTCAAAAGGCGGATTTTTTTTGAAAACCCCCTCGTGTGCAGAATTTTCTTTCCTCCTACCCCCTGTTTTGAATAAAAAAAGCGTCTCATTAATGTATCTTTCTTTATTTTCACTAAAGCTTCTTTAATGTTTTAAATGGAAAAATCTTTAATCACACATTAATGATATAGAGCCATTTTCATTAAAGTATCTTTTCTAAAATTCATTAAAGAAAACTTAATGTTTCTTGAAGATTCAATAGACTGGGTACAGTTCTAGTAGAGATAATAAAACTGATTATTTCAATGTACATAAGGTACCAGAAGGATCTGTTTCAAGACTTCAAGACTATCCTAACTAGGATTTTCATCCCAAGATCTTTTTGAGACTAATCATTTGTTGTTATATTGTTTTATTTTTTGCATAAAAAAAGAACAAAAATTTATCACAGAAAATACACACCCTTTTCCAGAGGGGTCAGAAGACTCATTAAGATGTCAGTTCGGCAACTGTCCTAGGGTAACTTTTTATGCCGAATTCAATAAATACAATGAAATTTTTCTAGGATTAAAATTTAATGAAGTTTACGTGTTCGTGATTGATAAGAAAACATGAAAGAGTTATTTGGAACTTCTTTTCTTTTTGTTTTTTTTTTTACTTTTTTGTCACTTTGTACTCATATATGTCTTTCAATGTTGTTTCTTTTTCATGATAATTAGCTTTCATAAAGTTCTTTATTAACCGACCTTGAACTTCTCGAGGCCGATTGTGTCAAATTCCTGGTTCAACTAGCTTTTAAAACTCTTTCATGATTAATAAAGATCTCTAAATATTTTCCGTATTAAATTAGAAACTCACTGTATTTTCAAATTTGTTTTCTTATCAATCACGAACACGTAAACTTCAGTTGAATTCGGCATAAAAAGTTATCCTAGGACAGTTGCCGAACTGACATCTTAATGAGTCTTCTGACCCCTCTGGAAAAGGGTGTGTATTTTCTGTGATAAATTTTTGTTCTATTTTTATGCAAAAAATAAAAACCTGGTAAGAAAAGGAAGGAGTGTATTAGAAAGATCTCATCGAGTTCTACAAGGATAGCTAAAAAAATTTGGGGTGTGTCTGACATAAATGGGGGGTGTAGGAGGGGTGTGGATATAGCTCAAATGAAAGCTCAGAATGAGAGGAACTTATATGTATCATCAGGTTTTTGTTTGGAGTTAAAAATAAGGTTTTACACCCGGGTGTGTGTTTTTCAAAAAATGGGGGGGGGGTGTATTTCGTAGAGACCCAGGATAAAGGGGCTCAGAAAAGGCTTTAAAAAAAGTAAAAGTTAAAGATATCTCTTGCTTAACACTTTTGAATTGTTGTATAAAATTCCTTTCACAAGTATATAGAGGATTTAGACCATTTAATTGTCAATAGCTCCGAAAAAGTTTCAAATTTACAATTACAAGGTGTTCTTCTACATTTTTTCAAATTTTATCAAAATATTCAATAATCGATAAAAAATCAATATAATTTAAAAATAAAATAAAAATTAAATAGGTGAGCTGGCTTTCAATCATTCTTAACTCTAATTCTAAAAAATTTGATCTTGAAAAATGATCATGAAATATTCAAAAATTGATTAATTTCCAATCGATAAGTGATCACATATTTTGATAATATTCTTAAATTTAGATAATTGAAAAAGGGGGGCAGTTTGCAAACCTGTTTTTGGAACACATTTCGATTGAATCTCCCTGTAATTTCGAGCAAAAATATTTAAGGTTTTTAGTTCTTTTTTTAAGTCGTTTTCAAGAACAAGTTTAATTTATGGTGGAACGGTTACTTCGTAGCATGTATCAATCAATCTAACTTCTCTTTTTTCCTAAGCGAAATAATAACTTTCTTTATCGTTTTTTAACGTTGTAATTTAAAAACGAATAAAACGAACAATTTATTTTTGGTAAAAACTTTATTAACTTTTTGCGACGTTACGTCAATACGAAGTCGCCATTATCTAGCAGTTAATACTTTAAAGGTAGACATAAAACGTTTAAGAGCTTTTTTGACTGAAACAAAATAAATTCAAAATTGAAACTTCAAAAATTAAAATGAGATGAATCCAATCAATCCAACCGATTCGCTCGATTCATATTAATTTAAAAAAATATTTCTAAACTAGGTTTCAGTGCTTTGTTTTGTTTATATTATAATATTTTGTTTCTTTAACTTTTTTCTTTCTATCAAAGTGGTTTGAACAGATGATGACATTGAATCATTTTTAACGTTTTGCCAAAACTTTGTAAAGTGTAATTTTAAATTTTGAAAATTTAAGCATAATTAACTAAGAGCTTGCTAAACTGTATTTTGCTACCTGTATATTTCTGACAACGATGAGACACCAACCATTGACCTCTTGCTCGTTATACTAGTAGTACTTCTGAAAATTTAAGCATCACAATTAATAAATCCGTTTTTCAACTGTAAACGTAAACGTGTAACTAAATTCAATTTTTATGTTGTTACAGTTGTTACAGCATGTTTGACCTTCTTCGAATTTACTTTCCTCGAACTAAAACAATAATCAATTTCAAATCCTCTATTCAAATGCAAAACTCAGCATTATAAATTTGTCAGTGGTCCTTAACAAAAAACGAAAAAAAAAAAAAATTTTCTTAATTTTTATTCCAGTACTTAATATATGATATTAAATAATTTTGTTATTAGAGGGAAATTCGAAAGATCGTGAATAATATCAACAAAATAAAAACAAGATGCTCGAATTGATGACTGGAAGCTTGATTTTAATTCAACTAAATGTAAAGACATGCATCTAAGTAACAGAAATATTCATCAGAACCATCATTATTCATTCAACATCATTGATTAAGTTGTCATCATCTTGATGTTATTTTACAGGGTAATACGTTATTAGGGTTAACAAGTCTTGAGGAGAGAAGACCGATAAGTGACTTGTTGAATTTAGTTACAGGTAACTAAATTCGAAGAAGCTGTAACATGGGCGAGATGGTTACTGGTACATTTAACAAATTTAAAAATTAGATTTAGTCAAATGTAGGATTTACGGTAGAATAACATAGTTCTGTAATGTTACTTAATTTAGTTGCGTTTAAAATAACTCTCAAGCTCAATTAAGAACAAGATTTTTTTTTTAAATTATTCTTCAGGTAGTTTAATCAGATTCAAAATAAACGATAATTGACGCATTATTTGATAATTCATGTTTTTTCAGATTTTTATATTTAGCTTTTTAAAAAAATTTTTGCTTAAAAACAAAAGAATTTAAAATAAAAATTAAGGAGAGACACTCAATTTTAACAATACAGTTCATATTCAAACTAGCGATTAATTTGTCTAAAAATAAACGGGATACAAATCTAATAGTCTAAATTAATAGAGAGTTGTGTTGAGACCTCTTAGCTCACTGGGTAAAGACATAGTTTTTTGAAAAAAGAAAATTTTAGCTCCAGTTCGAAACCCGTTGGTCTCTGTTATTAAAATACACTTTTAAATTTTTTTAATAATCTTGGTATTAGAATTAAATAAAAGTTGTAAAATTATTCATTTTCGAAAATGTTGAAAAATTAAAATCTTTTGTGTTCAATTCGTTGATACGCTTGAGATTATTCATAAAAAGAGAATTTAAAAAAAAATTACATCCTCACATAAAAAAAAAAATCTTGAAACGAATCAATTTTTGTTAGCGAAAAAATGAAAGTATATGTTTTTTACCACTAAATTTTGAGGGACTGGCAATGTGAAGTTTTGTCTCTAAATCTCAAATGGATCAAAGTATCAAAATGTAAAGAATTTTGCAGAACATGTTCTAAGAGTGGCTTTTTAATGGTTTAAGCAAGAAAGTACCTCTGCAAAGTTAATTCGATTTCATTCACATCTAAAAAATTATTTTAAAATTTTATACGAATGATATTTGATACGAAACTTCACATTGCCAAATATACAGTATCTTGTATGAAATTTTACTTATTTTTCTACTACTTCTTTTAAAAAATATTCAACTCTTGTTTTGAATTTTAATGATGCATAAAAAATATTATTTATCCCATTAATTTGAAGCTTGGTAAAAATTTTTTGGTTAAGAATGAATTTTCTTTTAATTCGATTTGAAAATAGCTATCAGACGAACTATTTTTACGACAAAATTATAAACTTTCAACTTGAATTTGATCAAAGTTTATGTAGAAAATTAGATGTAGAAAAAAAATTCAAAAAACGTTGAAGCCATTCTTAAAAGAAATAGGTCTGGTGTATCCCATCTACAGTAATTTTAATGATTTTTTTACTTTTTTTGAAAAAACGTTAGGAAGTGTGATCCAGTAATAGACAAAGTGTTAGAAAAGCGTGAAATTTGAAAACAAGTGTGTTAGGTCACTGTAAATAAGTGTGAGGGATGCGTTAGGGTCGTAAATTGAAGTGTGAGGGATGCGTTAGGGTAATAAATTGAAGTGTTAGGAGTGCGTTAGAGTGGTCAATTAAAGTGTGAGGGGTGCGTTAGGGTAATAAATTGAAGTGTTAGGAGTGCGTTAGGGTAATAAATTGAAGTGTTAGGAGTGCGTTAGGGTAATAAATTGAAGTGTGAAGAGTGCGTTAGAGTGGTCAATTGAAGTGTGAGAGGTGCGTTAGGGTCGTAAATTGTAGTGTGAGGGGTGATAAATAAGATAAGATATTTACGATAATGACACCTGGATTTTCAATAGGCTCTACATCTCGATTAATTACTGTGCAGCTTAACGAGCTGTAATTTATTTTTTTGTGGACAAGAGGAACATTCAGTATAGTTCCTTTTAGCAACTGAATAAAGAAAATTTATTACTAATTTAAAATTAACAAAGATCCTTAGACCTTAAACTTTAGCACCCCCTATATGTAAATGAACAAGACTATTTAGAATTGCATCTCGATTCAGTGTAGGGTTTA
Source organism: Brachionus rubens (assembly GCA_022207745.1). Classification (NCBI taxonomy): domain Eukaryota; kingdom Metazoa; phylum Rotifera; class Eurotatoria; order Ploima; family Brachionidae; genus Brachionus; species Brachionus rubens. Next base: position 369,046 of record JAJVHD010000063.1, read on the forward strand.
AGTCTTTCCCATTTATATTAACAACAAGACAGTCGTAAGATTTTTTTTTTGAGTTCTTTTTTTGCCTTCTTTAAAAATTGTCTTTAGTTATAGGGGTCGTTTTTTGAATTTTTTCTTATTCATTTTTAGAATTTTTCTTCCTACCGTCCATCTTCTGTCTTATTTTTAAAAAAAAAAATTATTACCTTAACGCACCTCTCACACTTCAATTTACGACCCTAACGCACCTCTCACACTTCAATTGACCACTCTAACGCACTCTTCACACTTTAATTTATTACCATAACGCACCCCTCACACTTCAATTGACCACCCTAACGCACCTCTCACACTTCAATTGACCACTCTAACGCACTCCTCACACTTCAATTGACCACTCTAACGCACTCCTCACACTTCAATTGACCACTCTAACGCATCCCTCACTCTTCAATTTACGATCCTAACGTTTAGTAACGCTTTCAGTTAATATTTTACGCTTTTTTTTATTGCTAACGTTTACTCACACTGTGAGTAAAAAAATCATTAAAATTACTGTAAATTAACTCTATTCAAAAACATCTTGAAAGCAATTTTTCAGATGCGTTTAATAGAACAATTAAATCTTCTACAAAAGATGTGATTCAATGCCAATTGATTCAAAGAGGACATCAGTGTACGATATGCCTCAGATAAATTAGTTCAACTTTATTCGTCTTTTCCTTTAAAAGATAGAATATCCTTTTCGACATTTTACAAGAATGTAGGAAAAGAATTTAAAAATCCTCATCGTTTAACCGATCTTTGTGATTATTGTGAATATGGGAAGAAGTTAAAAAAATAAATTACAACTTTTGCGCTGGATAAAAATTATGTTTTAAATTTTTTGATTCAAAACACCTATTAGAATTTTATTCAAAATTAGAAACAGACACTGAACAGTAATTTTAGAAATTATTCAAAAGATAAAAGACTATCAAGAGATTGGTTTAAAACTTTAGAAGCTACATGATGATTGAGTTGAGTCTATTTTAGTATGATAAATTGAACGATAAACGATGAACGATGAAAATTTCCCAAACCATTATTAATCTCTTTATGATTTTTAAATTTTAATACCACTAACGACTAAATGTGATCTTTTTTGTTACATTATCTAATCGAGTTAAACTGGTGTAGATTAGCACGGACTAAGGTTAACACATGATGCAATTAAAAATTCATTATTTTCTTCTAATAACAAACCAGAAAAGCATTCAGCTGGTTATTTAGTCCAGTTACCTGGATTAAACTCTAGTTGACTGGCAACTATACCTTTAAGGTAACCAAACCTGTAACAGTTTTTCAAAAAGTTTAAACAAAAAGAATTGAGATGCTAATTCGACCAAATTATTCGCCACTATGGCTTTCCTATAAATCAATCGCACATTTTGAAAGACATTTAATCGGGGTATCATCGGCTGGTTTATTACGATAATAGTTTAGGGTTCGGACATTTTAGGGTATGAATGTTTTACCAAACACCATTACCAATTTGACGGAAAGTCAGATCATCTATATAATTTTTTTTTTTAAATTATATTGATTTTTTATCGATTATTGAATATTTTGATAAATTTTCTTTGAAAAAAATTAGTAGAAGACCTTCTAATTGTATATTTGAAACTTTTTCGGGTTTAAACTAACTCCTTATAACTGGAAAAAATTTCCCCCGGTTTTAGACCCAAAAAAAAAAAAAACATGCCATATGTATGCTGAATAAAAATTGTTTGGGGTTGGGAAGTTCTGGGTTTCAATCAATAAAAGATAAAATAAGTTTAATTTTAAAGCGTTTTTTGGAATCCAAAGATAATAATAAAGTAATGGTTTAAATCCTAATTATGAATCTGCAAGAAAACATAAAAGTTGACATGTATGATAAGAGAAAAAGAAAGAAACTGAAAAGTTTTGTGACTGGATAACAACGGACGATGCTTCGTATTTGATAATACTGATTATCAATCTTATCATTTCACCATCATATTTTATGTCAAACGCCCTCTTTAACCGGTTCCGGCAATTCAAAACTTCCACGCTATCAAAACTTTGCTATTTCGATATCAGATTCGGAATCTGCGTCCCAAAAAACATCTAAAAAGCATTTTTTTATTTTACGAAAAATAAATTTTTTTACCCCCCTTCTCCTCTATTTTTTTTATTATAAAAAAAGTAAGTTGGTCACCATTTCTGGTCAAAATCTCATCTATTTGATCATATATCATATATAATGGACCTATATTCTGAAAGCGCATATTCTAATCTACAAGATGATGTGTTTAATGTTGCGGTATGTATCCATGTATCTTATTTAGGGTTTTCAAGAACAAGGATTACGAATTTTTGGTCAAAAATTCCCTCATCTTAGTGACTTTTGTGAATTTTTTCGGCTTTTACTGTACAAAAAGTAAAATGAAAACGAATAAATGACTGATTAACTCTTCATTTATAATAATAAAAATATAATTAAGATGCACTAAATCATAAATCTTAGTTAGTTTTTCATGGTTTTTGACAGGGGTTGAGGTAGGGTAGGGTCGGTAATTTTCTTACCCGATTTTTGGGTGGTTTATAAAAGTTAAAAAAGGAAAAAAAACTGGGTGGGTAGGTGTTTCTGAGAAAAAAATAAATAAAAAGAAAAAAAATTAATTTAAATTCTTATTCAACTTAGCGAAAAAATGTTTAGCCTCTCCCTTCAAATTTTATTTTTTTTACGTTCAAAATATAAAACGAAGTGGTTTGACAAATAATCTTGAAAATAGGCTTGTTAGTTGCTTGTGGCTTGAGAGTTTTAAATTGGTATTTTAAAGTTTAGCATCTAAAGGACTTTTCTTATCGGGGGTCGGTATATTTGGTGGAATATTTTTGACCCCCCGCCTAGTGTTATAAATTTTTTTTAACCTCGTGGTTAGCTCTCAATAACCCCGTGGTTTTTGAGAGCTAATTTCTCTTCTATTTTGTATCTAGATAAGACAAAAACTTTTCAGCTTTGTAGTATAAATCTTTCTCTACAGGAATATGTGAGGGTTTTTCAAATGATAAGTGACTCTTGATACTACAAAATGTCCGAAATATCAATTTCCGCAAATTTTCAAGGAAAAATGCTAAAATTTTCGAAAAATCGCTTGTATAAAAGAAAACTATTTGTTTTATGACAAACCCTCACCTATCTCCATAGACAATTATTATTATAGAAAGATTTTAAGACACTTTTCAACTTGGATTTATTGTATCACAGGGGAGGAATATAATTTAAAGCTAGTAAGATTTATGATTTGGGGCTCCTTATTTTTAAAATTAAATCAATTTTCAAATTTTCAAAATAAAAAATAATTTTTAAAATTCAAATTAAATTTATCAAAAAGCTATAAAGAATCATTTTAAATTAGGTTGATGTTGTTGAATATTGATAACTTAAAGGTGCTAAATTTGATGAGCATTCTTTTTTTAAGAAATCTGTAAGCCAAATACTCGATTTTCCATGAATCCTTAATATTTACCTGTTGGGTTATCAGAGTGCTCATCGATCTCTAAGTCCTATCCTTTTTCTAAAAAATCAGTTACACAATTAACTTTACCAAAATTTACTTTTAAATAAATGCTTGGAAACCCTTATAAAATTCATGAGAAAAATAAGTTCTCGAGATAACACTTAATAATATTTGCTCTTTTTTTAATTAAAGAAAAGTTTAAAATAGAAATCCTCAAACATGACCTCGATTTTTTGCTTAGTAACAAAAAAAATATTTTTTATTAAAAACATAATTTACATGAGTCAAGAGGTGCACTAATGGGAAAAAACAAAAAGACGACTTGATTGAACTAGAAAAAAAAAATTTTATTTTTAAAAATATGTTTACTCTAAAAAAGAATTGAAAAGACTCGAGATTCATTCGAATATTGTGAAATCATGTGCAAAATTTTTATATACACCCTTTTGGTTTGACCTCTTTCCACCAATTATCTGGATACAAATATTTTTGAATTTCGTACTCTTGATGAGGTACAGGAATGTTTAAATTATTGAATTTAATCTTTGGCAAATCTTTATCGACTAATTGAAACGGAAAATTTTGATAATTTAAATACAAATGCGGGAGTAGTCGTTTCTCCCAACCTACACGTTCAACATGAGACCCAATTTTTTCAAAAACAGTTATATCTCCACTAACTGTTTTATAACTAACAACATACTTTCCTCGTCTTGAATTGTAATAATAACTTAGACCAGCTTGTTTAAAAGCTTGATACAAACTTTGCTCGTCAATAGTCGCTAATTGATGATATATAACACACATGTCTATATTACGATCCCAAGGTAGGGTTTTTTGAAATTTCAAAGCACCCCATAAACTTCCATAACACAAAAAATATGTAATTCCTAATTTATCTAACATTTGAGACATACGTTCGGTTAACTCGTCGAATAATTTAATAGTATACTCGTCTTGTTCGCATGTAACTTCTCTAAAATAAGCTTCTGGGTGTTTATACCATTCTTCATCGTCGTCTATTGAGTTTCCCATTAGACGTAAAAATATAAACATTATACTTAGTACGAATAAACCAAAAACTAGTTTACGATTTAAACGACGAGGTATGTTTATACCAAAAACCCTAGCCATTTTTTCTATGTTTCAAACAATTTCAATCATAATTTTAAAAAAAAAAAAAAAATTTTTTTTTTGAGGTTTTAAAAAACAATCTAAAATAGAGAGAGAGAGTAATAAAACTTGTATTTTTTTTTTCAAGGTAGATTATGTTTTTTATTCGGTTTGGTTTGAGGATCTATTTACAATTTTAACTTTCTAAAAACAGGTAAAGAAGAATCTCAAAAAAAAGAAAAAAAAACGACGTGTGTGTTTTGAAAATTATATTTTTTTGTTGTTGTTAGTTGCTAGTACATAAAATTTTTGTTTCAACAAGCACAAACATAACAAAAAAGAATTAAAAATTCACAATTTTGAAACTTACGGAAACATAATGAGTTTAAATTTTATAAAACAATTACAAAACAGTTGTCTTTTTAAAAGTGTTTTTTTTTATTTTTGATGGCCTTTTCTTTGTTACCTTGGGAAGTAGGACCTCGATGAACTAACTTCAATAATTTTTACATTTTTTAAGGGGAATGAATGTTTTGGTTTCGTTGAAAGAACTACTGAAAATTCTGATTGGGATAAAGGTAAGTATAGCCCCAGTCAGCAAGAATTCGAATTTCGGAACCTTAGAAAAATAACGGACGACCACTTTTAGCAAAAAGTCAACCAGACAGATATTCTTGTTAATCTTTTTGTGCTCTTTCTTGTGGGATATTCGGTTCCCATTCTCTTAAAAGCAATATACATCTGAAATGTCTAGAATACTGACGAACCACCATTTTCCACCCAACAAAAGGTGCTTCTGGATCAGGAGCAGCGTGTATTTTTGGATGCAAAAACATAAATTACGGTGTAATGGGGTGAATGAAATTTTCGGAACAATGGTTTTGATATAAAAGTTATTTTTTAAGTATACTTTGACCCTTCACCTTGTAGAGAATTTGCCTTCTACAAGCCAATATATTTTGTTTATGTACTTATTCATATTTTAATAGCGTGGTCGCTATTATATAACAAATAAAAACAAAAACAAATTTCGAATCAGTGACTTTATTGAAAAAACAAAAATAGAAACTGTCTCTCTTTAAATAGAGAGACAGGAATAAGAGAGAGAGGGAAAGAGAGAGAGGGAGAAAGGAGTAGAATGAGTGGGGCGTGTTACAATATTGACTATGGTACAGACCCTGGATAAAGATCAGTCCTAAAATTAAAGTCACCAAAAAAATTTAACGGACCAATACTTAACCTCCGAACTAAACCTCTAGCGGATACCGATTTTCTGGTAATGTTCTTTCTTGGTATATAGATTTCTTTCTTTAAAGTAGTCTTTTGATTTGATAGAGTCAGTAGCCGGTACCGAAGATCACAGATTAACTCCTAGGTCCGCAAGAAAGAAAACAAATAGATGATGACAAGAATATCTGTCTACGACGATTTTTTGAACAGAAAAGTGTTGGTACGTTATTTAGCCATAACGAAAAGGGTATCCATAGTATTTGATGTGTGAAGCGTGGTTGCCGGGTATGGAGAATATATTCTCTTTTTCTTTTTTCTCAATTCTATAGACGTTCTACTAAACAAAATTGAACAAAAACCTCTTCTGTTTTCTTATTTTTTTACACAATACTTCAACTGCTCTAAAATTGGGGAAAAATATACAAACTTAAAAAATCTATTGATAAAAACTGACCAAGTGTATAAATGAAAAATATTTTGAGAGAAACGATTATTTATTGTATACAAGTTTTACACAAACTGAACTCAGTGTTGCCAAGATTTTATAGCAGGACGTCGTCTGACCTCATTTTTAGGATCAATTGCTGACGTCATTTGACGTCTTTTTCATGGTCATTTACGCTATGGCATCATGTGAATTTTTTTCGCGATCGTCGAAAAAAGTATCCATATTTCATCTACCCTTTACTTTACTGTGATTAATTTCAGACTCTTAGAAAAAGATGTTTGCACGTTCAGGTTCGTTAATAACTTCGATGGTAGAAAATAAAATTCAGAAAAATAAAAAATGCAACATCAGCACGCCAAGAATCTTTTAAAATATTCAATCTTTAATTTTATTGAAGTCATGTTTTCATGAATCTTATATGAAGGAGTTGCCTTGAGGAAAATGCGCAAAATAAGCAAAAAAAAAATTTTTTAAAATTTTTTATTATTTAAACAAAATCAAGCCTCAACTGAATAATTAGTCAACTTTGGCTGTGTTGTATCAAATTTAATTCTAATATTAACCGATGCCAATTCGGCAACTAAATACTTAAGAACATACGGTATACAAATGTTACTTATTGAATCACTTTTACCACACAATAAACACGTTTGTTGTGAATTTTTTTTTGATATTGACACTAACGATCCGCATCTAGTGCATATTTTTTCTGTTGTTTTATCCGAACAGTTGAGTAATCGATCTTGTATTAACGCTGATGTTCCATGTGCAAGCAAAGCATCACGTTCCATTTCACCAAAACGTATACCACCTTCTCTCTTACGACCTTTAACTGGTTGATGAGTTTTAACATCAATTGGACCTGTTGTTCTCACTTGAAATTTATCACTAACCATGTGACGTAGTCTTTGATAATACACAACACCAAAAAATATGTCTACTTCAAGTTGTCTACCGTGTATACCACTGTACATTGATTCGGTACCGTAATAGCTATAACCGGCTTTTTTGAGTAAATTACCATAATAGTCAATCGCTGATTGTCCTTCGAATTGGAACGGTGTGGCATCGTGAGTAGTACCATAAATCGCGCCTGATTTCCCTGCCATGAACTCGATCATCATACCAATGGTCATACGGGATGGAAAACCGTGGGGATTGAAAATGATATCCGGTGTAAGACCTGACTCAGTGAATGGTAAATCTTCAGTTGGATAAATTCTTGAACAAATACCTTTTTGACCGTGACGAGACGAAAATTTATCGCCTATGATCGGATTACGTTGAAACGACATCATGATAGCGACTTTATTCAACGGCTCGGATCCATCATCACTTCCCAACGCTCTTATCGACTCAATATAAGCTTTTTCTAATTTTTTAAAATTTTGAACTCTATACTCCCCGGTATTTTGGTCTAAATAACTGTAAAACGGATCACCTGGATAAATTATAGAACCTACATGTGGAAGACCATCTTTATCTAGCTTTTCTCCTAGTTTTGCATTTTTTGGGTCCAATGAAAATATTTTTCCTTTTGATGAACCAAAACTTTTGTCATTTAACTCGACAATTTCAGTTGAATAGACCATACCGTGTGCAAAACCTCGTTCGAATGAGCTTTTATTCAAGACCATAGCGTCTTCCATGTCATAACCAGTGTATGAGACAACAGCTACGATCGCGTTTGTTCCAAGCGGATAATCATCAAGTTGATAATGATCATAAATTTTAGTCCGAACAATTGGACTTTGAGGAAAGTTGATTCGATAAAGTTTGTTATCCGCTCGATTTCGAATCGAATGACACGGTGTACCCATTGTTTGTTTACCCATCTGACATTGATACATGTTACGTGGTGATTGATTAAACTCCGAAAACGGTGTCAAACATGCAACTACACTCATAAACGAGTACGGGTACAGTTCCATATGAATTGTTTTCTTCAAAAAAAAAAAAATGAAAAAATAAAAAAATTTTCAGAGGTGGGGGTTTAGCTTACATTTTCTACAAACTCTTCTGGTTTTACACAAACATGAAGATAACACTGTTCCATTGTACCTATGTATTCAATTTTTTGTGTCATTAAATTTTTAACAGGTCGAATCATACGTCCCGGAGTGGTAAATAGATACAGCGCAGGGTATAAGCTATACGTATTTTTGTCCATATCGATCTTTGGCACGTGACATATTTCCAAATTTTTAGGGATACCTTGACACAATTTTTCATCCGAATCACTTGTTGCCAATGCTTTCATGTACCTTAATTTTTTGGTCAATTCGTCAATGTTATTCGAATCGACGTAACCAATTAAACGTCCGTTTATAACAACTTCATAAAAATAGACTTTTGATTTTTTATTCTCTGGGCTAAATTTGAATAGACCACTTTCAAGTGGGATCATTCCTAATGATTTTAATAACTCGATTAACTTGTCAGTGCTTGGCTCTTCAGTACAAATTTCACACATAAAAGTCAAATGGTTTAGCAGACCACATAAACCACCGTCCGGTGTGTGCACTGGACACAAAAATCCCCAACTTTCAGGTGTTAATTTACGAACTGTAGTCGTACGAATTTCTGTAAACACAGCACCACGATGGACTGATCGAAAATGGGATAAATACCTCATGTAATTGAGCTTATCCGCAATAATAGAGAAACCGGTTGTTTGCAAAATACCGAGCCCATGCTTTGAGACTAAATTACCGGTCGCCAAAAAGTATTCCATTGAATTTGTTATAGCTGATTCTCGTTTACATGCTTCGATTAAATTGACTCTTTCACCGGACTGGTACGGCTTTTTTGAGTCAATTGTAAGCGTTATTGTTCTCATACTCGTCAAGGTTTGTTGTAAACGTTCGGCTAACACACCGAGGTATAAATGTCCTGGTAGAAGGATTTCTTGCATCATTGGCGAATCTGGATCGTCTGGTTTACATCCATTTTGATGCACTAAACTGTACAACTTTCTCAACATGAATCTTAAAAAAAGTTTGAGACACTTACAAAATCTTAAGGGTCAAGGAACTTACATCATTAGATTAAACTTGTCCTGATTGTTGTCCAAATGAGTTAACAAACTGTATTTGAACAAATGTTGAGCACACTCGACATCAGTGTACCATTCCGGAAGGTTTAATTTGACCCTAAATCGACTACCAATGTAATTAAGAACATCATTACGGGTCAAAATATTCTCTTCTTGTAATTGTCTTAACATAAATTTGACACAACCTTCCATAAATGAGTTTGTCTCACGGTGTCTCATTAGACAACGATATATCTCATAGTCCGGCATGTCGACTAAACCCTTTAAAATCATTGCAGCAGGTACAAAGAAAATTTCTTTTTGATATGCAAAACATAAATTTGCTGAACCGTTATCGAGATAATGAAGAATGTGATTGAGACCGATTTGATCTTTACCAACACAATGGATTGTTATACCGAATTCGGTATAAGTAGCACCACGGCTCTTCCAAGACGGTCTTATCAACGCCATTGGCTAAGGTCATAAAAATGTTATTCTAAATCGAGACTGAGTCTTAAAAAATAAACTTACATAATTCCTTCTCGGCATAATCAAGAGACGCAACAGTCTTTCATTACCCTTGACTATAAAATACCCGCCCAAATCGTTTGACTCTTCACCTTTGGCAACCATTTCCTTAGGCCCTAATTTATGTAAATTACATAATTTAGACTTGACCATAATCGGTACTTGACCGACTAGACGTTCATAACGATCAATTACAACTCCATCATGAGCATACTCAATCGTAGTATAAATCTTTCCATTATAAGTCGTGTGTCGTTGACGACACTCTTTCGGATACAACTTTTTATCTTTAGCGTTTAAATTTGACTCGTTTATTTTAGGTGGTAGTATTTTACAATCGATTAATTTGTACGAAACTCTAGAGCCATTTTTTAGCTTAAACTCAACTGGTGGTATGTTTTTAAGAGCGTGTCGTAAACCTTGATCAATCATCCAATCGAATGAGTCCAAATGAAATTTTGTCAATTTTTCAAGTGATTCAAGAGACTTTGCATCGTCAAGATTGTTAAAATTTTCCGGTCTTAAATATTTAAAAGACGGTGGTTCCATTTTTTTTAATCTAAAAAAAAACAAATTTTATAAATTTTCAACTTGACCCCCTTTTTTTGATGGATTTTTAAGTCCATTTTTTTTATGACTTGGACAAAAAATTAAAAAAAAATTTTATTTACAAAAATATTTTACACTATGAAAAAAAGGTTTAGTCTGATTCAGAAGACGAATCCGAAGAGTCTGAAGAAGATGAGCCTGACGATGACCCACTTGACTCTGTCGTGTCCGATTCGTCTGATTTCGAAAGCTTTCGTTTCTTATCATTCGTAAATTTGATTACATCTTGATCTGATTTTTCACTTTGACTTGGTGTAATGAGACAATTAGCAGAGCTAAATTTAAACTCATTATCACCTAATAGGAGAGGTGGTATCGTCAATAGCGTGTCTTTAACCTCCGATTCTTCAACTTTCAAAGTCCTTTGTTTCAATTTTCTCATTTCTTCTTTCAATTTTTCCAAAAGTTCTTGATTCGGCTTAGCTTTTTGACTTGACTTCTCTTCAATTTTATCCTCATTCTCTTTTTCATCTTTTAACAAAAGAGATTCTTCGATCTTTGAGCCGTATAAACGTAACATAGAACCCCATGTTTGTATATGAGAATGCATTAATTTAAGAACTTTTTGAGCTGCTAGCTGACGACCTTCTTTCTTTTTTGTACAATTAACTTCAACTTCATACTGTGCCAATTTCATTTTGTACAAACAATTCCGGTATTTAATCGGTTTGATCTCTTCTTCAATAAACTGTTTACGATTTCGAGTCATGTTAATCGCAAAATTACTTTTTTACAAACATTTTAATAAACTTCTCATAGTCGGTCAATTGAAGACTTACTATTTAAGACAAGTTAGAAGAACATCATAAGGCAACGGTGCACCTAACTTTTGAGACAACGAATATATATGCGTGTGTTCTACATTATAACCATCAAAGAACTTAAAAATAATGTTATAAGACCTGATAATGTTGTTAAGAGTTTCGACTCACCGTGTACATTTCATCATTATTTTTTTTTGAGTTTTCAGTTTGACCTTTAAACTCAGGGACTAGAACTTTAAGAGCAGCTTCAGCGGCCGCGTTTTTAGCCGCTTTTTTACTATTACCATCTCCTTTACCACATACTTTATCATTAATGTAACATACAGCTTGAAACGGGTCTTTAGGATTCTCTTTTTCTTGTATCTCAAAACGAGGGTTTGTTTTAAAGACTTGATTCGCGTATTCGTATAAAATACATAAGGGGGTTTTATTGGTCATGTTTATGTTCAATTCTTTGTTTATACCCTTTTGGGTTTTGGTCTCGATTTTAAGCATTTTTGAATTTTGAGGCTAAAAAATGAAGACTCTTTAAACTTGTGAACTTCTCTCCGAATAATTGACTTACAAATTTTTTATTTTTTGAATTTTTGATAAATTTCTTGCGATCATTCCAAGTCCTTTTGGCAAATTATTACTTAAAGTGTGCTAATGTAAGCGGGGTAGACGACTTACTTAAACTTTTTGACCTTAATGACATCAAACTCGAACAATTTCTTGCAATACTCGTTCAACTGTTGTGGTGTTAGATTCGTTTCTTTTTCTTTTTCTTCATTACTCGTGATTGAGACAGTGACTTTTTTATTCGTTAATAACTCATTCTCGGTCTCTTCTGGTTTGTTAAACGGACATTTTGACCTATTCGCGCGATTCTCTTGGATCTGTTTATCAACAACTTCTTTTCGTTTTTGATAAGCTAAGCAAGGAACAGCGCTTGTTGGGATATCATGTTTCTTTAAGACAGAGATTTTAAGACTTTTAAAATATTTTTGTTTTAATGTTTACCCTAGCACTTGATTGGCCTATAAAATAAGGTCTAGAGAGTGTACAGACCCTCGTTTGACGGTTCAAGAACAACGGCATACCACAAGCGTGAGTGACTTGTACCCAGCCTTCAGGTAGTATTGTGTCCTGACAACCCCTCCAATAAATATCTAAGAAAAATTAAATTGATACTTTTAATGGGGTTTTTATTTTTGGGGATACTTTTAATTTGTAATTTATCATAGACGTAATAGTTTGCTTGGTCATTTTTGTTATCGTCTAGGTCAATTGGTTTCTCTAAAAGTTGATCGATTAAAATTTCTCCTTCTTCATCGTCATCGTCGTCTTCAAAGTAACCCTCATTATCATCGTTTTGATCGTCATTGGGTTTACTTGTTTGTGAGTTTTCGTCATTTTGAACAATGTTCATTAAATCTGCGAGTAAATCATCGTCTTCGGTTTGGTTTTTTTCTAGACCTGGATTTTCTTCCATTTTTGTTTTTTGATGAAAAAAATTCAAATAATTAAAAATTTAAAAAAAAAAAAAACATGTGTGTGTGAGATTATTCGTTTTTTTTTTATATTTTTTTTCAAAAGGTATATTGAAATCCTTGTTCTTTTTTGAATGAATAAAAAATTAAAATTGCAATACAAAAATTTTATTCAACAAAATGTTTTTGTTGTTTTTAAATTTGTCCGTATGTTTCATTTATAGCAATTCTTTGTTTCATAATTTGAAAAAAAAAAACTTCAAGAAACGTTTTTAAGCCTGATTGAACACACCGGGTGTTAAATTTTTTCAGGAATTAAATCTTGAAAATCTTCTTCCAAAATTGCGTAAATCCTTGTTTTATTCATTACTGCATTTCTACCGAACTTTTGGTGGCAAGCGAAACCGAAGCGTACCGTACCGTACCGTAAGCGCTTTGGTATGGTTGGTACGGTAAGGTACACATTGGTACGTTTAGTACGGTACGGTACGCTTTGGAATATTTAGTACGGTACTGTTGGGTTCGGTACGGGTACGCTTCGCTTCGGTGTGGCTACGCTTCGTCTTTATGTTGCTACGCTTCGCTGCGGTACGGGTACGCTTCAGTTCGCCTGCCACCAAAAGTTCGGTAGAAATGCAGTAGTACATATTTTGGTTATTGCTAAAACACGGACCAAAACTTTTCCTTTGAATAAAAGGTCGACTGATAAGCTTGTTTATCTTTTTGTGCTCTTTCTTGTCGACCAAGTGGCTAAGCTCTCGGATTTTCGGTTCGGACTACAGACTCGTTCAAATAAAAGAAACACATAAAAAAAACTAACGGACCACCACTTTTCCGCCGACCTAAAGGTCCGCCAGTTTCCGGACACCGATAATCTGATAGAAAATTTAATTTACTTTCTTGCAAAATAAAAAGCTAAGCTCCAGGACATTCGATTCGGGCTACAGACTCTTTAAAGCAACAGCAGACCTGAAATTTTTAGGATACCGATAAACCATCGTTTTTTGCCAAAAAAAATCCGCCTGGTACAGCTTTTTGCTCTACTTTGCTGTAACTAGAGCCAGATTGGGAACCAAGAGACTTTGTAACCAAGTCTAAATAAATAAAATTTGCAAATAAAATTGTCTAAGATGTTACATATTCACACCTTTTTGAAATTGAATTGATATAGTAAATATTCGATTATACAGAATTCGCTTATCCGAAATTCGATTATACAGAATTTAGAAAATGGAACATGACAAATTTTGTCTTATTATTTGTCTAATTTAGACAGGAAATTTAAGGCTCCAGAAGAAGGGATCGAAAATTTTTTAGAGAATCAGTTAATCGTATAGTTTTCTGTATTAAACTACCCTTAATTATCTTTTTTTCTCATAATTTCTATTTTATTGATCTTTTGGGACTTCAAAACTGACATTTTCTGCTCTTCTAAGACAATATTTAGTGTCCATTCACCTTATTCGATTATCTAGAAAATTCGGTTTTACAGAACCCAAAAAAATTTCCTTTTCTGTATAATCGAATATTTACTGTACTGTTTATCGTTTGATTTGTCATATGTAAAGTTGTATTATGGTTTTGTTTTTTCTAAAAGTCTTGTTGATCGTCTTTGTTTTTGATCGACATCTTCCTCATTCTCAGTATAAACAGTCTTTGTTAATTGGTTCATTTACCGGTTCGCGATTTATTGAACCGTCATTGTTAATCTCGAATGTATTTTCTTAAGAATTATTTACACTGTTTTTAACAATCTCTAGAAGCTGTTGCGTAAAAGCATTGACATTTATTAAAGTCTGATTTATATTATCACCGGTTCAGTAAAGTTTGATCTATTTGTTTTAGTATCGTTGTTCTCAGGAACCTGTTCCTCGTCATTTTCAACAGAATCTTGAACATTTTTATAGAAACCAAGCTCTTACACCTCTTCATTATTATCGGTTGGTTCACCTTCCATAAAAACTTCGCTAAAAACTTGAAGTCAATCTAGTTTAAAAAGTTTCATTGATTTTTTTTAAATCACCTTTTAAATATTTTCGATTGATAACACGATTATTTCACCCTTTTTGTATTTTCTTCCTTGCCAGATTACTCTTGAGAACTCATCCAAACATTAAAATTTGTTGAATGATTGACTTTTGTAGTTGGTTGCCTTTGAAACGGTGTCGACTCTCGGATTATAATCATACTCTCCAACTGGTTTTAAATGAGGTGGGTTTGTTTAGAGTCTAATTCAACGACTAATTGTTTTACCTTTAATGTTTTGCTTGGTTCTATCCGCTACTTGTTTGTTTCTTTTCCTCGTCGCCAGATGTAATGTCGTAGGGGGAATATAGGACATTACATCCAAACAAAAAAAAAATGGCCTCCAAAAGAAACAACACCCCTCTTTAAAATAAAATAAAACCAACACCAGATTGTGGAGCCTCAAAATTTTTTTTTCCAAAAATATTTCTGTTTTTCAGTTTGTTTTCCTAGATGAGAGCTACAAAATGAGCTTTAACACTTGTGGATCAATATTTTTTAAAGCGGGTATTTTTTTGTTTGAGTTTTTTTCGAATAAAATCTAAGACATTTAGAAACAACCCTTCAAAAACCATACTTTACTTTTTAACCTATAAATTTTTTATTATACCATCAGCTCATATTTTTTATACATATTCTGTAAGAGCGTAAAATTTACTACAAAATAACCGTATTTTCGAGGATCTCTGAGTTATTTGAAAGGTTCAAATTTAGGAAAAAAGAGCATATTTATCCACTTTTTTTACTTTTTTCGATATTTTGACTTTTTACAGGAAGAAGGTTATTTGTTTTTTGACCTTTTGAAAATTAGCCTTAGTCATACCGAAACCTTAATGTATTCCAGAAAGGTCAAAAGTATCAAAAGGAAATAAGATGAGGTGTCTTGAAAGCCCTCTTATGCAAATTAAAATACTTTTCAAAAGGTCTCCTTTTATCCTTTTTTTGGTTACTCTGTTGTGTATTGAGTTTAATTAAACTTAGAAAATAAGCATGGTCTAAACCGTCAGGTTCGGATAAATGGACCAAAGATTTCATCAAAATTAATATTTTTACTCTGCTACATTCTGTGAATCCTTATAAAATGGTCGGCTTCGAAATCTTGTTTAGACCGTTTTTTTTCGTTTAGCATACGATCAATTCTAATTGGAAATTTTTTAATTAAATTATTTAAAACAAACGTTATTTCTGGCGCCATTTTTTTAAGGTTAACAAATTTCAAAAATCAAAAAATTTTAAATTAAAAATTGAAGTTTAAAATGATTTTTTCATTAATTATTTTCTTGACTATTTCGTCAATTGTTTTTAATCTTAACTTGGATGATCATGAATTTGATTACTTTAAACAAGTTTACCTCGAAGATCTCAATTTGAAAAAAGTTGATTTTAAAATTAAAAAATGTGATGTCAATACAAATTCAACACTCATTTCTGAGCCATGCATAGTTCCAATCAAAAAAAGTATCATCCATAAATCTCTTAAGACGTTTACAAACTCTTCACTTTTTTTTTAAGGATCAAGAACTTTATCAAACAAAATATCAAATAAAAAAGATCGAAAATCAAGAATTAAAAAAAGAAGTAAATCCCTCAAACATTAAGGTTTTCGTTAATTTTGATTGACTTTTTTATGATTTAGTGTTGGGTATGCTTTCAAAGTTGGGAAATTTTGCAAGTCTTATCCCAACTGGATCAAACCCCGCCGGTAGTGGTGAAGACAAAACATCGGATGACGAAGAATCGAACATAAAAACTAAAGTTATGGATAACAGTGTTAAAATAAGCGATTTTTTAAACGAGAACAAATTCGAAAAGCCCGAACTCAACGATTCACTTAATGATGTACCATAAAAATTTTCAATCCAAATTTTTTTTCTAAAATTTATTTTTTATAGCTTCATATTACAAATGATATTTCGTACAATGGTTTTGAAGAATTCAAATTCGGGGATGTCAAAGTCTCCGTTGTTGATGATAACATGTAACTATAACCCGATTGATTGCTTATCTGACCGATTTAATTGTTTATCTTTAAAGGGATGATGCTACAGGTACATCTATAAATATCGACTTCCCACTCGGAATCGGATTATACATTGCAAATGAATGTTATCGTGAAATAAATCAACCTGAATGTGAACAACTTTTTGATCGGTCTAAAAACACTAAACAAAAATCATGTGGAGATGTAAGTCAAAATAAACTTAAGCTTAACGAGTTTTTAAAAATTTTTGTCTTAAGTCAATGATCCCATCAGCTCATGTGATCGGTACAGGATTTTTGATAAGCAAAGACGGTGTTGACAAGACTAGACGTAAAAGTTTAATTACACGTTTATGTAATCGACCGATTAAATATGGTGGTAATTTGATCCCTGATGGAATGACGATAGCAGAAATATATGACACTGAAGCTCATAGTGTGTTCTTCACAGACGCTAATCAATTGGTCACTTATTTATCCTCAAGTTATGGTCTATCAATCACAAATGAAGAATTAGAATATTTTTCATCAACATTCGGTGGCGGAATTCCTTTTATTTCGTTATCAATGAAACGAGAAAATGCCAAATTAAACAAGAACACGAACACAAAGAATCGAGATGCAAATTCGAATACTCAAAATGAGAAACAAGTTTTGATGAGTCTGTTCGAAATTAATGTAATTCGGTACGCTTTGTTTATAGAGAATGTTCGATCTGAAAATATCGATCCATTTTTTTTGATCGATTTTATGTCATTGCCACAAAATTATTTTCTTGAAGACGCAGTTCAAAAATATGAAAAATTTTTGTTCCGTTACGGGACCCATTACATCCATTCGGCCGAGTTTGGCGGTCAAATTTTGTTTCAAAATACCCGAACTGTTGAGTCTAGTTCAAACATAAATGAAGAGTTATCGAAATCATGGGATGAAATACAAAATTCATTCGGGTCTTCTTTATCAATGGGAGGTGGGGTGAGTGCACCAGTGAGCGTTGGTTCTGCTGATGCCGGAGCTGGTGGTGGAAATGTGAACACCAATGATATGGGCGAAAAAAAAAAATCTGAAACTTTTTCTAAATCAAGTCAAACAAGTCAAAAAAATTGGACTAGTATATTCCTACAGTCCCAAGGAGGAAATATAAACATAGCTAAACTAGTAACACGATTAGAAAGTAACACTGGTGATACATTATTAGAATGGTTGAGGAGTATTCCAAAATATCCCAAGGCTTTCAAAGTCAAAATGAGACCTATCAATGAACTGTTAAATTTTAATATTAGAAATATTTTTATTGGAGATTTTGCTAATCAAACATGTCGTAGAACTCAGACTAGAAAGTGTATTCATGGAACCTCAATTGAAGAGTTTCAAGAAGAGTTTGACAAGAGACGTCGATCACTTGAATTCGCAATAGAAATATTTAGACACAGAGTAAGAATCATTTAAACTTCAAAAACTTTTATTAATAATTTTTTTTTTTTGAGAACGATTATCAGTTTACAGACTTGGAAATTGATGCAGGCACTCCTGAAACATGCCTTTTTTCAGTTCACTCAAAGTCTTATTTGTTTCCGAGTTATCAAGAAATATTGAACGGTACCGAGTTCAAAGTGGTCATGGAACTAGATGCTGATTATTGTAAATTTCGAATCCCGGAAACTTGAAAAAAAATTTTCTAACTATTTTTCATTAGTCCCGTTCTTGAGAGGCGAAGAAGTCTACTTGATGTATCATAACAATTTATGGTTCAGCAAAAAACGAGATGAAAATTATAATTTTTTAAGAACTTACAAAATGCCTAAGCAGACGTTCAATCAAGTACAGAATCCTGTAAATATTGTTACAATATTTTGACCCCCTTTACCCATTTGCAAATTTTTTTTTAAAGGTTGTTGTTCGAAATTTGGTTTTCGATTATGACGAAAAGACCGGTGAGCTTACATTCAAAGAAATTGGTCGTAATTTAGAAAGTCATTCTTCTCAGCTTAATTTGAAAAAATATAGTGTTTATAGGTCTCAAAAAAGTGAACATTGGAACGAGAACGGAATTTTACAAAATTCTAAAGTAGCTCAAGCTTCTTATGTCAATGTTCTTCAGGGGATTGAAAAAGCCAAAAATGACCGCTTCTTCATAATGCCATGTAACTTGGACTGGTCATCGGCTAATAGTAGACGTTTTGCGATATCTCTTAAATACGGTAAGTGTTTAAAGTTCATAGCATCATCGAACGGGGATATTTTTGTAGTAATTGCAACTAATCCGAATAATGAACATACTTGGTATTTTGTTCAAATATCTTCGTATGGAGTCGCTTTTTATCGAGCTGGTCTAGTTGTTAAATACTCATTGGACCCTCGATCAGGGTCACTTAAAAACTCTGATCTATTCCGTCGATTTTTTTTATGCATGAACTATGAGTCAAGAAGTGAGACTGGTATGTTGATTCAGTACGGAATTATCGAGGGTTATGATTCAACTGAAAAAGTTCATTTGTCTTATTTTGACCCGAAACCAATCGAGCCAAGGTATTACATGTTCGGGAGTTATGACTCAAAAATAAATGTTTATGACATTTCTGTCAACATTCTTACCCCTGACGACGAAGCTCAACTGAGATGTTCAAAAGAAATTTTAGACACAGATGATGAGATAAAATGTAAAAAGTTATGTCATGATGTGTGTATTGGTTGTTATAAATCGAATAGTTCGACAAGTTGTGTTAAATGTCGTTACGATTCGATTCTAGAAGACGGTCAATTGGTTTGTTTAGACACTTGTCCATTCGGGTACGAGTTGAATGAAAAATTAAAAACATGTCTAGATATTGATGAATGCTCTAAAAATGAAAGTTTTGTTGTTTACAAAAATAGGTTTAAAAGTGAGATCTATAAATGGAAAAAGTGTGATTTAAAATTTGGGGTATGTGTTAACAAAATCGGAGGGTACGAGTGTAAATGTCAAGAGGGTTATGAAGGCGATGGGTTTATTTGTCAAGACTTGGACGAGTGTGATTATGAAAAAACGGATAGTTCACTAATCGCATCATGTCCAGAGAATTCTCGATGCCTTAACAAAAAAGGAGGGTATGACTGTGTGTGCCTAGACGGTTTCGAAAAGGTTGGTAACAAATGCATTGATGTTGATGAGTGTTTATTAGAAATTCATGAATGTCAGACTAATTCACATTGTGTCAACAAAATCGGCTCGTATAAATGTATTTGTAATCAAGGGTACCGTGGTAATGGTATCTATTGTGAAGATTTGAATGAGTGTGAACTAAGAATAGCATCGTGTTCAGACAATTCAAAATGTTTAAACACACCAGGTTCTTATGTGTGTGATTGTATAGAGGGTTTCAAGGCATCTGAAAATAAGTGTGTACGTTTTCAAGAGCCAGCCCAAGTGATCAAAGAGATTGAGGTCAAAAAACATGTTCAAGTTAAATGTGATTTTAAACTTCCTCAAGATCAATACATTTATTGTACATTTAAAAATAATTGCGACAAAAATTCAGATTGTATATACGACACATATTCAAGAAAGTATATGTGTAAATGTTGGAGTGGGTTCATTGGAAATGGATTTAAGTGTTATGGTAACTTGAAAACACAATTTTTAAATCTCTCTCTGTATTTTAATAAATTTTCAAAATTTTATTTTTTTAAAGATTCAAGAATTTATTTCTATTCAAATCATAAAATATGTCGTAAGTCAAGTGATCAAGTTATTTGTGTGGGCTAAAAGATTTAAAATGAGAACGCATTGATTAAAAAAATTCTGTATAAGGATGTCGAGAATCAACCAAATCAGTTTTATATGCTTATTTAGTGAAATAAAATATCGAGCCCACGTTTTTGCAAATAAAAATCTCTTGGGCTAGGCGGGAGATTTCTTGTTTATATTATTTTTTTTTACCAGTTGTCTTCAAAATTCCAAAAATCAATATCTTTTTGTTTAGTCTTAAAAAAGTTAAAAATTTATTTAATAAAGAATACTTAAATTTTAAAGTTTACAACTTCGACCTCCCATTTTTACATCCGGGCTTGAGACCGGCCATGGCATGGTTACGACTATGCTACTGCCATCAGGGCTACACCTATTACAAAATGGACTTGCTGTAAAACAAGCTCCAGCGCCCGTTCCTAGGCTTCTATAATTTGTGATGGTCAAAGCCAGCGGCACCCCAATACGACAAGATTCGAACGCGATCCTTGGATCCACGTACCCGTAATACAGCACATTTAGAACGATGTTAGAATGACATCGACATCGCCGCCTTCCCGTTTTCACATCTAGGCTTCGGACTGGCCAAGGCATGGTTACGGCTATGCTTTTTTTAAATTGAAATTCCACTATTCCTTTAAAAACTATATTAATTTAATATTCGAACGCGAGCTTTCTGTTCATTTTTCTTTTTAATCTTATTATTCATTGTTTAGGCCACTTTTAAGACAGTTTTCAACTTCTATTATCTTCTTTCTTATTTACAGGGTTTGTTTTTCAATACAAATGTTACATATTTTCAATCTGATTGGCCGGGGACGTTAATACGATTTAATTTTTGAAAATTTTGATAGAAATCGCAAGGAAATTAACGGACAATTGCCGCTTTAAACGAAAAAAACTCTATTGGAATGTTCATTTTTAAAAATTTTTGTCTTAAGTGGGAGGAGTCATATGAAAAAATTAATTGTTAGCCAATACGATTAAAGATATGTAACATATGTATATTTGCAATAAATGCAAATTGCATTGGAAAAAAAACCCTGTAAATAAGAAAGAAGATGATACAAGTTGAAAACTGTCTTAAAAGTGGCCTAAACAATGAATAATAAGATGAATAATAGTGGAATTTAAATTTTAAAAAAGCATAGCCGTAACCATGCTTTGGCCAGTCCCAAGCCTAGATGTGAAAACGGGAGGGCGGCGATGTCGATGTCATTCTAACATCGTTCTAAGTAATTTAAGAAAATCAGGGGGACGATTTTATTCTGATGCATAATCTAAGTCTATTAACTTTTAACTGTCTACTAAAGACTGGGCTAAGATCTCTTTTATCATGCTTGCAAATCCGGCAAAGGAGAAATGGAGCAATTTTTTAAACCATTTTCACGAGATAAGATTTATTTTTATACGATTTCTAAAATTTTTAAGCCTAATATTGAGAAACATTTATTTTTTAATTTTATGTTGTATGATATATGTAGGCTTAGGGATTCGTCAATTTTTAAAAGACTCGAGTCTAAATCCGAGTCTTTCGCAACTTAAAGACTTGAGATCGAGTCGAAGTCCTAATCGAATTTTTAAAGACTCGTAAGTCGCAATCCGAGTCGGTCTCAAATCTGGGACTCGAATCCTTAACAAAAATCGAATAAACCATTTTAAAAAATTTATTTACAAATTCATATTTTATCTTATTATCAAGTCACAGTTTTAAAATATTTTTTTTTAAGAAATCTAATGCTTACTTTCAATGTTGATGCTAGACATGATAGTTATCAATAGATCAATAGAAAATTTTCATAAAAAGGCTAATCTAAATGAGAGAAAATAACAATCAGAACGTTTCTCTTTGTTATAATAAAAAAAGCGACGAGAAACTAAGCGTTTTTTTGCTTTCATTTTATTTAATTGAATTAATTTTTATGTTCAAAAGAAAATGAAATAGAATTTCATTACATACACAAAAAAAATTAAAACCGTTGAAAAGATTTGTTTTCTTAATGTCTTAATTTATTATAATTTTCCTTTGCAAAATTGACCTTATAAGACTCGAATCCCAAATCGGGAATCCCTATGTCTGATGATAGGTCACTTAAATTGGGACCCTTCTGAGATTATTTTCTTCTGTAAAAAATCCGAGATGGATTTTCATATATGAGAAAACTTGCTATATTCAAATACTGATAACGTGGAAGTTTATAACTGCGTGATATTCAGATGTGGTCGTTCACCTGTTCTTCTTGAGAACTTTTACGAACTAATGATTTTGAAAAGCTCCCATTGATTTATGGGTATCAAATGAAAGCTAGTTTTACAAGATTTTCATATTGATTCCTATAAATTAATATTAGCTTTTCAAAATCATTAGTTCATGAAAGTTCACAAGAGGAACACGTAAATGACCAAAACTGTAAATGATATTACTGCGGTAATATTTCGGATTTACTTCTTTTTAAAAAACAACTGATCATAACCTTAGCAAAAAAATGTTATCTTCAGAACATTACAGTGACTCGATTTAAAAAACTAAAAAAAACTTTTATGAGCCTTTACGAAAGCTCATGAAAGTTCATAAAGGTTTATGATAGTTCAGAAATGGACATTCTGAAAGACAAGTATTGTATTACAAAACTTTCTTAACTGTTTTAATATTTTTTAAGAACAGTTTTTTATTTCATTTTTGAAACCAAATTTTTAAGGGTATATCAGGTCATACCCGAATAAAATCATAAACTTAGAACCTAAAGATTCCCACGAAAAAAATAGAGGAGAGATTCAGGTAATAAAAAAATTATACCAGATTATTATTCATCTTGACATTTTTCATTTAATTTAAAATACTTGAAAGAAAAATTGCTTCTATTGAAAAAATGAGTTTGTTCTCGTTTATAATAAAAGCTACGAAGAAAAGCACTTTATTCTAAAAAAATAAAATTTATTCAACAAAAAAAGATTAAAAATTAGCATTTAAAAATATAAAATTTTAAACTCTATCAAAGATTATACAAAAAAAAATTTCTAATAGTTATAACCGTTTTAGCTTTGATTCAATCATCACTCTCTCTTTGGTCTAAAAATAAATACTCTTATTATACAGATAATTAACTTTAACTTTACTAAAATCATCTTCATCAAATTGATCTCCTGGAATGTAATTGTATCTGGGTGTAGCTGATGAAGCTTGTGATATATTTGTGTAACTATTACTTGGTTTAGCTGATGAAAGTAATTGTTCAGTTGGATAGATATAATCTTCAGGGTATTGGTTTATTGTTATTGTAATACTTATTGGATACGTTGAACTGCATTCTTTTAAAATAGAATTATCTAATGTTGAATCTTCTTCGGTTTGACCTTCGTCGTACGATGTCAACGGTATTTTTCCAAAATAATGCTTTCGTCGTTTTATATTTTTAAAACTAAACGAACATTCGGCTTGTACAGAATTTGTATATTTTGAATTACATTCGACAAGTGTTACACATAAAATCATTTGTCCAAATGTTTTTAAGTCTTTACCATTTGGATAAAAATCAACTCGCCATGTATGACCACCCCCAATTGTTTCTATATCTTCGCTTATAGCTATACCATTCGGATACGCTCGTATTAGTTCTTTTTCAACATTTTCAAATGTCCATATAGCTTCAGATGTAATTATATCATCGTTATCTTCTTTCAACATTTTTTAAAAAAGTTAGAAAAAAATTTTCTAAAAAAAAATTAAATTTTAGCGTTTCTTTGAAGAATTCACCTTTTTTTATAGGTAAATGTTAAAATGATGTAATATTCAAAAACACACTTGTTGGAATTTACACGTATATTTGTAGAGAACTCCTTTAAATGTTAAAGTAGCAGTTATCACTCGTGGAAAGAATAAATATTTAATTGAAATAATCATTTCAAAAAAGTTAAAAAACTTAATTTGGGCGGTTAATTTAGTTAATTCATTTTCTGATTAAAGTTAACCGTTTTTTTTTTTGTTTTTTTTTCATGACGCAAAATTTTTAAATTACATTAAAAATTTACTCTTTCCTAAGCAACAAAACTTGAAATGAAAACGTAAGTAAATATAGAAAAAAACTTATTGTTTTTAATGTAACGCTCTTTCGTGACAATCGGAAGCTATTTTCAAAATGTTAAATTATGCTAAAATATAAATACAAGTGGGTAACCAGAAGCATCAATGCCTATCTCTCTCAAATTTTTATCAATCGTGATTTATGAAACTTTTAATTAATTCATTGACCAACTAAAAAACATTTTTCGATTGATCAAAAGTTAATTTCAAACATTTTATGAAATGTTTTTTAATGAAACACATTTACAACCGAGAGTAATTAAATTTTTCTTATGGTTTTTTTGTACTCTGGGTTAAAACAAAATTATTTTTTAAGTTTCTTAAGGCAATTTATTTGAGCATAAAATAAAGAAAAAATTTGTATACACAATTTTCATCAAAAGTCTTTGTAGTTAAGGAAATTAATTAGTTCACGTACATTAATTGGTCCTTACTGATATTCTTCTAAAAATTACTAACATGTAATTTAACACAAATTAAATGTTTACAACAACAAAAAAAACACTTTTCTTAAAACTTGCTCATTTTTACGTTGAGCCTTGATATAAAACTCTCAGTATGAAAACAAATCTGTTTTTTTTCCAGGTAAATGCTTGAATATTTGAAAGCAGGCTTCTTAAAATAAAAGAACGTTGCAACAAAAATGACTAAGTGACGTAATTTTAACACGTTTAATAAAGCTTGAATACTGGTTAAAAGTGTAACAAAAAGCATAGAACCACATCTTTTTTTTATGAAAAAAAAAATTAAAAATTTTAACACTAGAATAAATGAATAAGAATGAACATAATGAGAATATGTCAGTTATATTTTTGATTGAAATTTAATAGGTTTGACTCAGTATGATTTATCTAAAAAAGAAGATGCAAGCTTTTTTTTTTCGTCTAAAACATGCTTAATTTACCTTGATGGTATTTTAAATAGAAATTTATTTTCAAAATGCCTTTGTTAGACGTGTCGAATTTCTACATTATGCTTTTGTCTAAACACTTCGCTTGTTAACACTTTTGAAATCTTAAAATTCGAGGTGCTGTTACGTCATTATTGGAAAAAAGGCCTCACAGCAACAGCAGCAACCCATGGAAGGTGAGAATGTCTTTATGTAAGAAAGGCACAAGCCTGGTTCAATAAGCTTTACAATGGTGATACTAGCCTTCGAAGGAAAAAGGGGTCTGGAAGACCAGTGAGTTTCTACTTGCGATAAGAAATGGATCTATTTTCGGGAAAATGCTGACAGAAACCATCGTTTGGACCCATCTCAACCAACCCTACTAGTCGCTAAAAATTACGACAATTAAAAGAATTGAATCGCGATATTTTTATAACCAAGACGATTCGAAAAGAAGTTAATTGTGTGCGTTTGGTAGAATTACCAAGGGGTAATACACTTTTAACTGGTTCATGATGGTCCTGCAATAAATGCAGACCTTTATTGTCAACAATTAGAACGAATGTATGCTTTACTTAAAGCAAAATATCCTTCTTTGATCAAACGAAAGCTTGGCTTGTTTCTTCAAGATAACGCAAAGCCGAAAAACCATGGAAAAAATGGAAGAGCTTGAAAGGATTGAACTTCTCCCTCATCCAGTATATAGTCCAGACCTTTCACCTTCTGATTATAATCTAATCCGCTCTATGCTCATTTCCTTAGAGGACGGAATTTTTATAACCAAGACCAAGCTGAAGCTTTGAGTTTTTATCTCAAAAAGCCAGGAATGGTACAAGTGAGGTATCGAATTGCTCGGCGATAGATGGCTAAATACCATAGAGCATAATGGTGTAATTTTGAAGACTAGATGTTTAACTTTTTTTTGTATTATAATAAAATAAAAAACTTAAAAAAAACGCGAAATTTTATGAATCACCCTATGAACATTTTGAAAAAAATGAAAAATTAGACCCCCTTTTGCTCATAATTTATTTTAAAAAAATGTTGTTTCCCAACGGAATTTGCTTGTTCTTTATTCTCTTTAATTTTCATAATCTGAAATTTTGGAATTTACAACAAAAGTTGATCGTTTTGTTTCTAAGTGTCGCAAAAAAAATTTAATGTGATCTAAAATAAATCATTTTCAAAAGAGTTTAATTGAAAGATTTTTATCTATTTAATTTAACATTTAAAAAGTAAAAAGCAACACCTCGAGACGTTTAAGTAGTGGTCAAGATCTTGATTAAATTTTACAAAAAAATGGTTTATTAAAATCAATGTCAAATTCGAAACGAAAAAAAAAAAAAATTTCTCTTGTTTGTTAAATTGACTATGATTCAATATTAGATAACCAAAAAAAAAACAATTTTCTTTTGAGAAAATTTATTAAGCTACCTGTGAATTTCGATTAAGAGTAATTTTTTTGTTGTCCAAAAGTCCTTGCTCATAAAAGTCTAGAATAAAATTGAAACCACTTTTTCACTTAAAAAAAAAAAAACAAAACATAAAAAACTATAAAGTGAAAAGTAGCTAATATTTTAAAGATATTTTAGTTAAAATAAAAACAAAAAATTCCTAAAATATTATTACATAATTTTTTATGTGTTTAATATTAAAAAAATTTTTCTTTAACTTTTAAAGGATAAAACAAAAAAAAATCGATCCAAGGAACAAATTTGTTTGTTTTAAAGAAAAAAGTATTTTGATTTTGCTTGTTGTTGTGGTAAATCTGAATTTGCTTTGGTAAAGTGATCAATTGTTTTGGTGGTTAAAAAAATATAAAAGAATATGTTTTTTTTTTAATTAGAATTTTTCTTTATTGATTTATTTATCTTTGAAAATGGTATTTTTTCATGATTTGTTTATGCTAAAAGAAACAAATAAAAGAAGATTTTTTCTTTTTGTTGCTTTATGCTTTTGATTTATGAGGTTTATTTAGAATAGATTTATAACTTGGGAAATTAGTTATGCTTATAAATCATTTCAATTGAGATAAATTGATTCGGAATAAATTGGAATACCTGTAATTGATAGAAAGGTTCCTCGCTTTTCCTTGATTATGCGAACTGTCATTTATGATCATTGTTGGCGGTAGTTGTAAGAAATAATCTGAAATAAATTATGGTGTCTCAAACATCATCTTTCTCGAAATACAGTCGAATGATTTATTGAAGTCGATGAACGTTATAAATAGTAGGATCTGTCTAGCTGTAGCTCCTTCCATTAGGCGACGGAAAATATGAATCTGTTGTACGCAGCTTCCTCCTTTGCGAAAGCCATCTTGATTCCGTCTAGCACTTCATCCACCACTGGAATGATTCGGTTAAAAATTATTTTGTTTTAGACTTTAGCTCCGATTGACATTAGTGTTATGCCTCTGTAATGGAAGAGGTGTAGGGACACATAAAAAGAGTGAAAATAAAAAAACAACACATAAACATGAAAATCCAATTTAAGAAATAGAAAATGAGAATAAAAACATAAAGTTCTACTATATTTTCTTTTCGAGTCAAAAAAACATACATTTATTTTTTTCTTTTTTCAAACAAGAAAAAAAAACATAAATGAGTCAAATTTTTACTAATGAGAAGTATTTTAAAACATAAACATTTAAAACATTTAAAACATATTATGTTTTAGCAAAATTAAAACATAATTTATTCGTTTAAAACATATTAAAACATGTACTGAATTAAATTTGTGAATGTTTTAAGACGAGTTTTTTTTAAAATCAAGGCTTTTTTTATTGGTTAAAACATCTAAAACTTTTTTTTAACGAAGAAAAAAATTCCGAATCATGTTGTAGTATCTAATTTTTGATAAGCTTGAGATAAAACATAATTAAGGATATTGAGAAGGTCTTAATTTGATCGAATTCAACCTTGAAGCCCTGGGATTTTACGGGTCATTTAGTTTCTTTTTTCAATGGTTTTAAATTCTTATCACCTTTTATCTAAAATGTATCGAGCTTTTCTCTGAGAAAAAAAAATATTGAGAAGATTTAAGAAAAAAAAATGATTCGTTTAACGGTTTTGCTTAAATAATTTGCTGAAAAATGAGGAGACTGTATAAATCCTTTTATTTGACCAAAACACTTTTGGATTTGAGTCCACTTATTGAGATATTTGCATCGATGCTTAAAACTCTGGGCAGATATCTTAATGCATATAGAATAAAGTTCTTAATTAGAAATTCGATGATATCTTTTGTGAATTGTTGCAAACGATAAGTCACAGATCGAAAGCAGAAAATGTGTTTTCGTTTAACACTCTTCAGTAGTTCTCCTTCACCAAGCGAAACAAAGAGCCTTTAGGAAACTTATCACGAAGACTTGATGATGTTCTAAACAAAAGAGAGTCTTGTAAGTAAAGATGAGCATAATCACTTATCAACATTCCGTATGTTAGTAACTTGCCGTCTTTCTTCATTAAAGCAAACAATATTAAAAACGAAATCAGATCTTTAAGATTATGCTATTACTCTATTGTTGAAAAGCCAATTAATCTTTATAATTAAAGCATGTTAATGATTTTCCTAAGGTATTTCGAGTATTTCATATTTTTTTAGTGATTTTTGTCAAAACTTAATTTTAATAAAAAGCAAAACCATCCCATAGACCAAATGAGTCATTGAAATTGGTAATTGGGTAAATGGATTTATTGAAAATAAGGTTGCTTCACTTTTCAAAAACTTTTTTAATCAACTTCATTTAAGTTAAGCTTATAAAAAATTTAGTTTTTCTTCGTTAAAAAAAAGTTTTAGATGTTTTAACCAATAAAAAAGCCTTGATTTTAAAACAAATTCGTCTTAAAACATTCACAAATTTAATTCAGTACATGTTTTAATATGTTTTAAATGAATAAATTATGTTTTAATTTTGCTAAAACATAATATGTTTTAAATGTTTTAAATGTTTATGTTTTAAAATACTTCTCATTAGTCAAATTTTTTTTAATTGATTTTAGATTGAAATTGTTCAGTTAATTAAACATAAAAAAATGAGAAAAAAAATTGATTGGCTTTTTATGACCACTTTATGTAGTGAAATCGAATTGGAATTTTTTTTCAAAAAGTTTTATCCGATCGCTTCAAACCATTCAAATTTAAACACTTGTACTGTGTGTACAGACAACAATGATGGTCACAAAATGAGGGTGTGATATCCCTACTGTTTATGTCAACCATCTTGTTTGACGCGTTATTTAATAATGACATGTTTCAAAACCGGTAAAATTACAGTGAAGGGATTAAATATTCACAAGCAAGATGAGATAGTAAATGTTGTTCAAATCGAGCTAATTAACAAGGGTATCGGTTTAAAGTTCAAAGAAGTAATCGAAAACTTAATTTACACTCAAAATATTTCGAAACCATACAACATTTACACAAAATTATTACTCGATTATCACGGCGAAGTACCTATGTTAACACAAATCCAAAATTATATCAAATATAGACGAAAAAAGCTTGGTGACATAAACAGCATCGAAGGTCTGAGTGATCATGTATCGGGACAATCGTATGATAAAATCGACTTGTTAAGCGTGTCGGATGAGCAACCATTTTATTTTGGCGTTGACATCAATGATGGTAGTGAGGAATCTCTTTTTCATCTTGGCATCACTTCAAAGAGATTGCTTTCACATATAAACTACGGATCAACGTTCCATGTAGACTGTACCTAAAAAAGATTTTACGTTTTTTTGTGAGTCCTTAAAGTAAGTGACTGATCGATTAAATATTGACTTGTTCAAATCAATAGAAAATTTATGCACTGATGCAGATAGAGCTATGGCGAATAGTGTTTCAAAGTTTTTAAAAACGACAAAATTGATCATGTGTTGGTTTCATCTAAATGCTAATGTATATTTTAAATCTTTTTTTTACTAATTTAATCATCCAATTAACTAATTATCTTTAAGATAAATAAAAACGCGAAAAAAATTCCAACAACTATGCAAGAATCGGTTGTTAAAGATATTCAACACTTGCATTCAACAAAATATGAAAAAAATTATGAACCCAAAAAAAAACAATTTTATCGAAATGGAAAAAAACAAAAAATCTTGATGATTTTATTGATTATTTTGAGAATCAATGGCTCAATCCACCATTCATTAATTGGCAATTGTTTAAAACGCCGACTGGGTATGCAATGTCAAACAGCCCAATTGAAAGCTATAACCGCAAAATCAAGGACTATTTTTTGAACCGAATTAAGTTTAATTTGTTACCCGTATTTTCGATCTTTGAAAACGTCGTTAAAATTCACTCAAAAGAAATAGCTAAATATGAAATACCATTATGTGTTCCGATAAACTACACGATACGACGCGAATCTAAAAGATAATTTGGATATGGTGTCATTTGTTGGAAAAAACTCAGATAAAATGTTGGAGTATGATTTTAACGAGAAGCATAAGGTGACAATAAATCCTGAATGTTTTTGTCCAGATTGTACGTACTGCTCATGTGCAGTTTTCTTAGACAAAGCTATGTGCCTTCATCTAGCTTGCTGTTGCCGTGACGCAAAAGTCAAATATCCTGGATTAGTTTTAAGAAAATTTTGCTCTAAATTTAGTTCCAAGAAGCGTAAAATCGGTCCATGGTACCAACATGAATAAATTTTTTTTTTAATTTTTGTAATTTTTTTTATATGTTTTCGTGACAGTTTAATAACAGACAATTATGTGTTTATTCTCTTTTTACTTGACTGATTAAGGAAGGAAAATTATTTAAGGTTTTAGGATGATAAAAGTATCTGTAGTGTCTTACATAAGTACCTTTGGGCCCGTCTATCCGATCCTCTCGTTAGACGTCTTGAGAATGCTTTTATGCTCAAACTAACTCAACTTTCTTAAGTTAATTAACTAAACCAGTGATATCAGCGAGATTTCGCTATATCACAGTATCAAACTAGTAAACGGTTCTTAAGCTGCTTTTAAAAATCAAAGTTTTTATACTTTGTAATAAAAAAATACTTTGTAATAAATATATAAGCTTTAAATATGGCATAAGTTATTAAAGCTTATAATTTATTATTATTATAATGTATCTCAGTGACCTTGACTACGCCGACGACATAGCTCTCCTTGAATCGTTCATAGATTCTGACACATAACAACTTGTGAGTCTAAGTGAAGGTCTGGAAAGAAAATCATATACCAATTAAACTGAAAGCCAACAACTTTGAAGCCACTGTAGTTTGATTCTCCTGGATGGGAGTGAGACGTGGATTGTCTATAGAGAAATAAAAGACAAGCTTAACAACATGCGAATATGGCTAGGAATAAAGCCTCTGGACAAGATACCGAATGCAGAAGCCTTCAAGATGGTGAACCAAAAACTGGTAACTGAGAAATTGCAGACGAGACAGCTAAGTTGAGTGAATCATGCACAAAGAAGACCAGAAAGCGAACCAACCAAGACTTTCTGGACTTCTTAAGAACAAACGAGGGGCAATGTGAAGATTCGTATCAAAAAACATTTGTATCAAATGGATCAAAACTTAAAATTAGTTTTTAGGAGTGAAAAAATTGAAAAATACTTTGCAGAGATATTTTACAGTGATGAATATACAAAAAGGTTTATTAGAACAAGCTGTGCAAAACTCTGCAAAAATATTGCGCATTTCAAATACATGGATAGTTATTAAAAATAACTACGCAATTTATTTTGCAGAATTGCAGAATACTGAAGAGCTCATTCTAAAGGTGGCTTTTTTGATGCTTATTATTGTAATATCCCTCTGCAACGTTTTTTTCAATCTGTTCAGTCCTAAAAAATAATTTTAAGTTTTGATCCATTTGATACAAATGTTTTTTGATACGAATCTTCACATTGCCAAACGAGGTCGTAAATCAAAAAGCTACTTAAAATACATCACAGAAGTTCTATTTCCAAAACGTGTAGAGATAACAAGAGGAGAAGTTGAGAATCTCGCAATTGACTCTGGAAAAAACGTGAAAACGAATACTCTAAAACATTAGAAGCTCAAAACTATATGATAACTTTTAAAATATAGCAAAGTTTGACAATTTTGACTTCGAAAAATCAGTTTTTGAAAAAATAAAAGAAATCAGCCTTGAGTCCTCAAGTATAGTATAGAAAATTTAGTTTTAAAAAATGCACTAAACATTAAAGTATTTCGATGAGCAAGCTTTCATATTGAATTATTTAATAAAAAAGAATTATTTTAAATATTGCTTTTCAAAACCTTCTATATTGAAAAATTTGAAAATTTCTGTCGAAATTTTCTAAAGTAAAGGTGTAAAAAACGCCCTCGAAGACTCTAAAATTTATTAAAGTTACAGATAATTTAAATACCAAAAAAAATTTTTATAATAAAAAAACTTTAGTCCCAAGTCTCCCCAAAAAAAACTCTCAAATGAAAAAGGAATCTTTGAATCAAAATTTTTGTTTACATGCATTTTTTGTTTTATTACATTTAAAAAAAATTAAAATTAAAAAACAAAATTCTATTTAAATAAAATTTCATGCGAATTTATATTAAAAAAGTTTTTCGGTGTTAGTTTTAAATATTAAAATTTTTTAGTTCCAAGTA
This sequence comes from Brachionus rubens, assembly GCA_022207745.1. Lineage (NCBI taxonomy): Eukaryota > Metazoa > Rotifera > Eurotatoria > Ploima > Brachionidae > Brachionus > Brachionus rubens. The sequence goes on from JAJVHD010000063.1 coordinate 402,058, forward strand.
CGTAATTATTTAACTTAAATCAATTGAAAATAAAGACCTATAAACGAAAAATTCGCAATAAATGTGAATAAATGCTGTTGAAAAAAACTTCTTACAAACAAAATCTGTAAAAACTTTTTAGAATTTTAAAGGCTTTTATTTATTAAATATTTAATAAATCTTCTAGAAACGCTATAAAATAAAAGATAAAAAAATTTCAAAAATTTCATGTTTTTATTAAATTAAAAAATGGTAAAAGAATCTTATGAATCTCAATATAAAATACAGAAAAGCCAAGCGGTTCAAAATTTAGAAACATTAAGTAAAGGTCAAATAGATTTACCTAAATGGGTAGTGGTAATCGGTACAGTTGCTTTCTTAGCATCAGCAGGCATACTTGCAGGTGTACTTGTTGTTGCAAACAACAAACAACAAGACGGTCTGTACAATGAACCATGTGGTACTAGAACTTGTTCCAAAGCTATAGGCTTAAAGTGTATCAACAAGACTTGCTTGTGTCCAAGTGGTCAATTTTACAGAGAAAAATGTCGAAATCTTTCCACACATGGTGAACCTTGTCAAATTAACAGTCATTGCATTAAAAGTCAACTTTTAATTTGTAATGATTATACTAAATGCGATTGTGAAACTGGTCAATTCTGGAATACAATAACCAAGAAGTGTACAAAAAGAAAAACCTATGCTGAACTTTGTGATGGAGACGAATGTACCAAAAATTCAAATCTTGTATGCGATTCGAAAACAAAGTTGTGTAATTGCATCAGCACTGAGAAGTACACAATTTTTTGAAATGCTTCTGTTTGATTAATTAATTTAATTCAGAATTTTCTAGAGAATATTGGAATGGAACATACTGTGTACCAAAGAAAACGTACCGTGAAAATTGTCTATCAACTTTTCATTGTCTCGATTCGGAAAAAACAATTTGTCTAAACTCTTTATGTAAAAGATTTTAAAACAGTAAAAAATATGGTTCTCTAATCACCTTGTCTTTTAAGGTTCATGTAAAAGCACTGAATACTTTTTAACTTCTGAATCAAAATGTGTTTCGAAGCGAACTGAATTTGAAAAATGTGCCTTTGATGAAATGTGCATTAGTCCAATGTTCTGTTCGGCCAAAAATGGATGCCAATGTCAAAAATACTATTTTTTTAATTCAGCAACATCAACTTGTAACTACAAATACTTTAATGGGACAAAGTGTTCTTCGACAAATCAATGTAGAGATGATCTAGGACTTTCATGTGTTAACAATATCTGTCAATGCAAATCTTCAACTCATACATGGTCTCCTCTATCTAATAAATGCTTATTAACTTATGGAAAATTAACTTGTTACAGTGACTCTGATTGCAATAATGCAGAGAAATTGATCTGTAGAGCAAATGATTGCAATTGTCCCAATATATCTTTAATAGGAATGTGCGATTGTAAAAGAAATATTACGAACGAAGAATATTGGGATGGAAGTAGTTGCGTACCGGCAAGAACTTACAATTCGCCTTGCATGTTTAATTTCCAATGTAAAACTTTAAGTGAATTAACAGTATGTGCATCAAGTAATATATGCTTATGTCCTAACAATTATCTGTAAGTTTCAACCATAATTTGAATGAAAAAAAACTAAAGATTAAAATTTAAGATTTTATTGGGATGGATCAAAATGTATATCGAAAAAATCATTTAGTGAATACTGTATGGCTTCATATCAATGCATAGAATCAGAAGAGACATTCTGCAATGGAACAAATTGTAAAATATTTTCGATAATTAAATACTGCACTTCCACCGAAATGATGGCGTACCCGTACGTAAAAAAAATCGTGTAAATTCATAGAAAAATCATTAATTAGAAATTAAGAAAATTATTAATACTTGTACGAGTACGGTACTATTTGGGTAAGGGTAAGTGCAGTAGTAATTTTTATACATCATCAATTTTTATCCTTTAGGTGTATGTAAAACAACTGAATTTTTTGATGGAAAAAGATGTGTAGAAAAGGCTAGTGAGTTTTCAAAATGTACACGCGATGAGATGTGCTTAAGCCCGATGGTTTGTAATCGCACATGTTTGTGCCCAACGAATCAATATTATGAAAACACCACTTCAACATGTCTTCCTCAATATTTTGAAGGAGAACATTGTGACAGAGACATGCATTGTCGATCTGACTTGGGCCTTATTTGTGTAAACAATGAATGTGTTTGTGGATCTGTCAATAGAACCTGGTCATCTGTGAGTAAAAATTGTTTATTGACTTATGGACAACGATTTTGTGGTCAAAACAGTGATTGTAATGACGCTGAAAATCTTATTTGTAATGCCTACAATTGCTCGTGTCCAACTCTTTCTCTTACTGGAATGTGTGATTGTATTCGAGTGTATTCGAATGAAAGATTTTGGGATGGAAGTAAATGTTCTTTGGCTCGTTCTTTTGGAGACTTTTGTTCTTACAATTATCAATGTCAAACACTCACTCAAAAGACAGTTTGTTTGAATGGTAATTGCAAGTGTTCAAATCAATCAACGTAATTAAACAATTAATTTAAATTTAAAAAATCCTAATTAAATAAATTTTCAATTCGTTTTAAAGTGAATATTGGAATGGAACTGAATGTGTTGCCAAAAAGAAATACTCTGAATCATGCACTCAAAATAACCATTGTCTTGATGCTGAACAAACGTTCTGTAATGGTGCTAGTTGTACTTGCACAACAGTTCAATATTTCAGTCAATCAACAAAGAGATGTACACCAAGACTAGGCGAACTCCAATCATGTACTTCAAATGACATGTGTCTTTTGGATATGGTTTGCAACACAACTCATTGTTTGTGTTTAGGTACCAAGTTTTATGAAAACACAACATCATTGTGCACAAATCAATATTCTTACAACGAGTACTGTGATCGAAATTTGGAGTGTAGAAGTGATTTAGGTTTGAGTTGTTTGAACAACCGTTGTCTTTGTAGTTCTAGTAAATACACATGGTCAACTTCAAGTGGTAAATGTATGTTGACTTATGGAGAAACACATTGTTTTACAAATGCAGATTGTAATGAATCTGAAAATTTAATTTGTAATAATTATAACTGTACGTGTCCTTCTCTTTCTCTAAACGGAATGTGTGATTGTATTCGAACGTATGCCAATGAGACATTTTGGAATGGAAGTAAATGTTCAACAGCTCGATCACATGGAGAATTTTGTTCATTCAATTATCAGTGTCAAACAATCACTCAAAAAACAGTTTGTTCAGACGGAATATGCAAATGTTCTGATACAACAAGGTAACATTTACTTTGAATATTATTTTTGAGCTACTTATAACGGAATAGAATATTCATTCTAAGTTGTTCTAAGTTATTCTAAGTTTTTTTAACTTAGAACTTAGAAGACTTAGAACTTTAAATTGTTTTTTTATTCATTTTTGAAATATACCTGGAAGGGAAGGTATATAAAGTTATATATCAACTTAAAGCTCATCAAAAATCCTACATTTTGGTATATAAATCAATACTTAAAAATTATATTTTGATAATACACACCATTACTTTTTATGATACTATAGTGTTTTTTCAGTTTTGAAAATTATCTGTAAGGCCAGGTTTTTAAAATTATATTTTAACTTAAAGTTAGTTTAAATCTCTACAAAAAAAATGGTATTAAAATTATATTTTGAGAATGTACAAGCTCATTTTGATAGCAAATTGAAAAAAATTGAGATTATTTTGCGATTTGTAATAAAGCAAAAAGCTATTTTTACTTCAAACTCGATTTTAAAGAAAAAAATAAAAATAATTTTTTTGAATTATGCATTTGGTGCAGCACCAAAGATTACGAAAAAAAAATATTAAAAAATTAATTTTTTATATTTTCGATTTTTTTCTTTAAAATCGAGTTTTGATGACGCATTAAACTAAGACTTTCAGTGTTTGATGCGGACTTAAACGCGTGATTACGCTATTAGAGCATGCGCTCCAAGTTAACAATGTTATAGCATGGGCGAGATGTACTTTGTTGCATGGTCCAAAGACGTGTCTTAACTTGTGGTGCAGCAATATCGAACGAGTGAATACGGTAGAATTTTTTTAATTATTAATTAGGTAATTCAAAGAAAAAATTAAAATTGAGATTAATTATAGAGCCAATATAGAAAAAGTAGTGTTGGCAATCGACTATTGAAAATCGACCATTCATTTAGGGAACATATAAAAGACCAGTATTGTAATCCTAAAATTCGATTTGAAAAAGTTTAAACAAAAAATTTTAAATATTCGTAGACTATCATAATTTTATCAATATTTGTTGGATCAAGGCGGCTTCTTCTATCCCTTTCAACAGGAACCAAACTAGCCGGAGTACATAAAAGATACCTTACAACCTGATACAAAATTGGATCGTTGATTTATTTGTTCTTCTAATAAAAAAAATAAATTTCAAAAAGTGAATTTGAATTTTTTTTAGGTTAATAAAACAAGTTTAGCTAAATTTGTATGTTTTTACATTATCTAATTAAATCTGGACTTGGAAACACACATCCGGATGGAAGGCGCATTTAGACCATATACTCGTTAATAGAAAGTGGCTAATCTCTATCAAGAACGTCAGGTCCTATAACACTGTTGAATTCGGTTCAGATCACAGAATTCTAACCGCTAATTTTCGAATCAGCTTCCGCGTTACCAGAACAATTCAAAAGAGAATCAAGTTCGACTGAAAAAGACTGCTGGGAAACCACGAACTCCAAAAGATCTACAGTCTAACAATCAAAAATCCCTTCGAGACGTTATCACATGATAAAGAGAAAAGCGATGCTGACATCCAAACGACCTATAACGATTTCGAAAGATCATCACAAGAAGCGGCCCTCAACGTTGTCGGCAAAATGAGTAGCAAAAAGCGCAAAACTGTGTCTCGGACAGAACTCTCGCCTAACTCAAACTGAGAAATAGTGTCGTAAAATCTTTCAAGCAAAATCCAACCCTATCCGCAAAAGATCGATGCGATGTCTTGAACGAGGACCTAAAGACATCTTACGAGATCGAATTTCTCGAAGATAAAATAAGCCATCTTAAGCGAAACGAAAAGACTAAAAACCACATGGGAGTTAGTTAACGAAATAAGCGGGAAGAGTAATGCAAATAGGAAGCAAAAAATGAAGAATGCTGAGGGGAAGTCCATCAATTCCCCTGACGAACTTCTTAAAGAATGGAGAAAATACTTTGAGGGTTTACTTTGAGAAGTCAAAAAAGCCGTTGAAGGCCTCAAAAACGACAAATCGCCAGGCTGCGACTACTCAGTCACACCTGAAGAACTTAAGTACGGTGGAGATGTAGCATGTGAAATACTCAGAAAAATCTGTAACGACATTCTCGTAAAGACACTAGCACCTAAACAGTTCACAACAAATCTAGTTGTTCCACTACCAAAAAAGGGCGACCTTAGCCTTATGAACAACTATAGAGGGATTAGTCATATGTCCCTGGGTGCAAAAGTGTATAACAAGATACTGCTAAATCGTATACGAGATCCAATAGATCGCGTAAATCAAGCAGGCTTCAGACGAAACAGAAGCTGTACAGATCAAGTACACATACTCAGACGATTGATTGAGAGCTTCAACAACAAAAACCTCGCACTTTTCATCCTGTTCGTGGACTTTAAAAAAGCTTTCGATTCAATCAAAAGATGCGCTATGTTCGCTATTCTAAGACACTACGGAATATTATAGTTCCAGCCATTCAAGCAATCTATTATAACTTAAAAAGTACAGTTCTTGTCGAGGGAAAGATGTCAGACGAATTTGACGTAAAGAAAGGTGTACTACAAGGAGATACACTAGGGCCTTTCTTATTCATCATCGTTATGGACTATGTACTCAAAGAAACAGAAAACGAACACCGAGAAAATGGAGGCACCGGACTAATTACTAATGAACGCCAATCAACTCGTTAACCAACAACATCCATACTCGATCTTGACTTTGCAGACGACATCGCGTTACTCGAAGGCACATTTGACAAAACCCAACAATTATTGAACATCTTAGCGAAAAATGCACGAAAAGTAGGGCTCGAGATAAACGTAAAGAAGACAGAAGCACCCACCAATCAACAGGCAGACCAGAACATCATTCTGGACGGTCTAAGGATCGAATGGGTACAAAACTTTAAGTATCTTAGGTCTATGTTTCTATCAAGCGAAACCGATATCAAGATCAGAAAAGCTCAAGCATGGGGTGCCTTTTGGAAAATGAAAGCACTGTTTCGATCAAGAACATTAACATTACGAATAAAAATTGACATATTCAAAGCGGCGTGCCAATCAATACTCTTATACGGGTGCGAAGCTGGATAATTACATGCCAGCTGGAACAAGCTCTCGATAGTTTCGCAACAAATTGTTATAGGGTGATGCTGAACGTGAGATTAGATCGTTTAAGGAACAACGAGATCTATCAAATGGTAAAATGGGTCACTGTCTAAGAAAGAACAAAGACGAATTGATAAATCAATAAATCAATAAGACCAATTCACGGAAAAATAAAACCAGAGAGACATCCAATGACATACCCTGAATATATTGGCAAACTGATAAATAATGACACACCACCATCAGTCGACGAGGCGAGTTCAAAAACAGATTGGAGACAGAAAATTGTGAACGCTTGTAAACCGGTCGTGTTTACAACCGACTGATGATGATGATGGTCAGTGGTTATCTCTATCTCGAATAACATTTATAAGAATTTAACTTTGTTCTAAAAGGATTCAAAAAGTTCAAAATTTTTTGTTTTCTCAAAGAGGCCTGAGACTTCTGGGGTTTTGAGATTAGAGGGGGGTGTTTGTGACAAGTTTATAAACGGCAAATCCAAATCCTCATTTTTCCAAAAGGAAAATACCAAGGCACTCGAGAAATATGGGTGGGCCACTTCGAGGGAGCCTACTCCTAAAGAAAAGCGTATGCTAAGAAGCTTAGCAATTTTTGGCAAACTTGGATAGAAAATATGTACAAAATTTTATTGGTTTCTGATTGTCGATTCATATTGTTTTTTATAATCTTAAATGACGAAGACAATTTTGGAACACCCGTTATATGAAATTTTATAACGTCCCTTTACTTTATTTATTAAAAAAGGTTCGATAAACTAGCATTTAGCTATAAATAAATGAAAAAATTTTAATTTTTAAGAGAATTTTGGAATGGTACATTGTGTATTAATAAAAAGAAATATGGCGACACATGTCTTCAAAATAATCAATGTCTTGACTCTGAAAAAACATTTTGTAACAATACAAATTGTGTGTGTACAGATCAAGAATATTTTAGTCAATCAGCAAAGAAGTGTGTTTCAAGAGTTGGTGAACTTCAAACATGTACATCAAATGACATGTGTCTTTCGGACATGGTTTGCAACACAACCCATTGTTTGTGTTTAGGCAATAATTATTATGAAAACACCACTTCAACATGTCTTCCTCAATATTTTGAAGGAGAACATTGTGACAGAGACATGCATTGTCGATCTGACTTGGGCCTTATTTGTGTAAACAATGAATGTGTTTGTGGATCTGTCAATAGAACCTGGTCATCTGTGAGTAAAAATTGTTTATTGACTTATGGACAACGATTTTGTGGTCAAAACAGTGATTGTAATGACGCTGAAAATCTTATTTGTAATGCCTACAATTGCTCGTGTCCAACTCTTTCTCTTACTGGAATGTGTGATTGTATTCGAGTGTATTCGAATGAAAGATTTTGGGATGGAAGTAAATGTTCTTTGGCTCGTTCTTTTGGAGACTTTTGTTCTTACAATTATCAATGTCAAACACTCACTCAAAAGACAGTTTGTTTGAATGGTAATTGCAAGTGTTCAAATCAATCAACGTAATTAAACAATTAATTTAAATTTAAAAAAACCTAATTAAATACATTTTCAATTCGTTTTAAAGTGAATATTGGAATGGAACTGAATGTGTTGCCAAAAAGAAATACTCTGAATCATGCACTCAAAATAACCATTGTCTTGATGCTGAACAAACGTTCTGTAATGGTGCTAGTTGTACTTGCACAACAGTTCAATATTTCAGTCAATCAACAAAGAGATGTACACCAAGACTAGGCGAATTACAATCATGTACATCAAATGACATGTGTCTTTTGGATATGGTTTGCAACACAACTCATTGTTTGTGTTTAGGTACCAAGTTTTATGAAAACACAACATCATTGTGCACAAACCAATATTCTTACAACGAGTACTGTGATCGAAATTTGGAGTGTAGAAGTGATTTAGGTTTGAGTTGTTTGAACAACCGTTGTCTTTGTAGTTCTAGTAAATACACATGGTCATCTTCAAGTGGTAAATGTATGTTGACTTATGGAGAAACACATTGTTTTACAAATGCAGATTGTAATGAATCTGAAAATTTAATTTGTAATAATTATAACTGTACGTGTCCTTCTCTTTCTCTAAACGGAATGTGTGATTGTATTCGAACGTATGCCAATGAGACATTTTGGAATGGAAGTAAATGTTCAACAGCTCGATCACATGGAGAATTTTGTTCATTCAATTATCAGTGTCAAACAATCACACAAAAAACAGTTTGTTTAGACGGAATATGCAAATGTTCCAACACAACAAGGTAACATTTACTTTGAATATTATTTTTGAGATAATATTTTCGCTACCTTGAAGTGTTTTTATTTTTTTTTTCAGTTGAAAAGTACAGAAAATTACCCATTAATTTTTTTTACTACTAAGCTTAATCTTTCTTTTAAAAACGTCTATCACTTTTTTTTTTCCAATTTTAAGCTGTTTAGACTCAAGAACATCATTCTTTAGTTCACCAACATCAGTTAGGTTTTTTTCGAATGCTCATCACCCAACATTCGTAGTACATACAATTTTGATGAATCCTAAAAGATTTTTACTCCAGTTGCATTGGAAGTTTCCCAAAATTTATCAAAAGCACTCAATTCGAAACCAACGTCCCTTTCAGCTGATTCAACATAGGATGTGAGCCGTCTACCCTCTTCAGATTTTTGTTGTTAAATGTTTTTTCTAAATATAAATCTTCATTTCGGAGCACTTTTTCTGCTAAATTTGGAAATATGTCTTGTATTCAAGCGATCTTGTTAATGTCGATAATTTTTTCCTTTAAAACCAAAAAAGAGACGTAGATCGATTGTTTTAAACATTTCGTCTCCAAAACTCGATCTTTTGAGACCTCGTATGTCTTTTCCAGCTTGCTCAATGATAGATCAATTTTAACTGAAACCTTGAGAGATATTATAGAAGGCTTTTTATGTTTCTTTGACAACCTTTTTAGCCTTTTTGACCTTAAGATAAAGACTAGATCGCCAGGTCCAACCTTATGAACTCTTAATGAATCTGAGGTTACGCTTGATGTTTCGTATCTAGCGTCTTTAAAAAGGTAATAAGAATTAGCTTTTTTTAACTCTGTAGCTATCGTGGACTGGAGGTTAAAACTTATAAAAGAAACATATAAAAGGCTTCTAAGGGTTTAAGTAGATTACCAGTTTAAACTTCTTGATTATAAGGTAAAGTCAAAATGGCAAAGCCTTCTTTTTCCACACTTTTACCATGGGATACTTTAAAAAAATTCCCGACACTAGGCCTATTTTGAAATTAATGCTTCTTAAATAGAACCATCCTTCTTAAATCTCACATTCAAATTTTTAGGCGTTTTTTTCGTCTGTAAACAAAAAACTGAACCTTTTAACGAAATAAATCTTTAATTTTCCATCTCGAGTTCACCTAGTCTTTGTTAAAAACATTGAAAAAGTATTATGGTAAAAAAAATCTTTCAACTTCTTCACTGGTCCGTCATCTCAACGAAAGTGGAGACAAACTGCCCAGTTTTCAGCCGAATCTTAACCAAACACTGGAATACGGTAAGTGAATATGGGTAAAAGGGATCCTTTTGTAAGAGGTGGCTATGTTTTTTTTAGCAAATTGAATGAGTTTAAAATTTTGGAAAAAAGGACAGTCAAGGCAAGAGAAAAAATTAACGCTTCGTTACTCGCAATATTAAAGGCTCTGCCTCGGGTATCTTAGAATTATAATTAATAGATTGTCAATCAATAGAAAAATGAACCTATGCGAGGCATTATTGTAAGCACTCCTTGATAATTGTACGTTGAGGTTCATTCGTCAAAAAAGCTCGTGTTAAGGTTCGGCCGGAGCAAAACGTCCACACTTTCTAAATAAGTCAATTTTGACTTTACGACGTTAATCTACGACCCCTATAAAATTAATTAATTTCCGAAAACCCCTAAAAATTAATTTTTTAATGTGGGCAAAAAATCGAAAATTTTGACCCTACACTCCAGCTTTTTGCAGCCAAACGTCGAGGTGCTTTGTTTAAACATTTTAGTAGACAGTATTGGAAAAAGCTATAATTGATGTAAAGATATTTTCTGAAAGCTAAAAAGCTATCATTGACGCTGGGACCATTTTTTCGTTCAAAAACTTGTGTTCAAAATTTAAAAATTGAATAATTGTTTATAGGAAATGAAGATGTAGTAAAGAAAATAGTGTAACAAGATGTAACAAAATATGTTACAAAACTTGCAATAAAAAAGGATTAAAAGCAAAATTTGATCTATCGATTGTCGTTAAAAAACGGATGTTAAGTTTATTTTGACACCATGAAATAAAAATTTAAGCTTATCAGATATATGTTTTTTCGGGTAGTTTTGCACGATTCAGTATATTTTTTCCCTTTTAAAACTTTTCCCTGTTGAACATTTTCCCTTGTAATAAATTCCCTTTTAACATTTTACCCTGTTAAACTTTTTCCCCCTGTAATATTTTCCATTGCATAATTTTTATTCTGTTAAATTTTTTCCCTCCACAAAATGAAATACAATATTAGACAATCAAAAAAAAGGTAAATTAGTTGATTGACTATAAACTATTATCCTGATCCTATAACTCTAATGCTTACTGATGCTAATACTTCTGCGTTAATCTTTTGTGGGTCAATATAAAAGGTGGTAAAATGATTTTAGAAAAAATTCTATAAAATACTCTTGACAAATGGAAGCAGCTGAATACTTCAACGAAAAAAAGACAAAAGTCTTTTACAACAATTACAAACTTCACCGACTTCAAACAAATGCTGATGGTTCGATCCGGTGTTTAATTACTCTTTATTAAAATATTGTCCCATAATTTCTATTTTTTCGATCTTTTTGAACCTTAAACTGACGTTTTTTGTTTTTTTTAAGACAATATTTAGTGTCTATACCCCTTAATCGATTATCTAGAAAATTCGGTTTTACATAACTTAAAAGAATTTTCTATTCTGTATAATCGAATATTTACTGTACTAAAATCATAACACTTTCTAACACTTTCAAAAACACAAAATATCCAATGTTAAAAGGCGAAAATAACTTTGCAAACAGTTATAAAAGTAATAATAGGGTTAGATAGATAATATTTTTTTATTTTTCATTGTCTTATTCCCTATGCTACGAAGTACATGCCCTTAAAACCAAAAAACTAAATTTACCTTATGTATAAGCTCCAATCACTCCGATGTTATAGTGTCTTTTAACGCTGGGGTAAAAATTGAAAACTAAAAAATGTCACATGAACTTATTTTTAACGCAACTATAACATGGTGGTGTTAGGCGATTTTGCATGGTAAAAGTTTTAGTTTTTGCCCATACGAGCATGCACTTCTTAGCTTTTAAAACGATACTCAAAAGCTTGCGGAATTTTTACCTTGTTGAGTGTAATAATGAATAAATTAGATTTTAAAAACCAATCTTCAATTTTAGAATGCATAATCAGAACCATAATACCAGGCCAAAAATAAATATATCTCAAAAAAATATTTTTTGTTTAAATACATTATTTTCATCTAACCGATCGGTCAAATAAACAAATAGTTAATAAAAAAGGCTACTAGTTAAAAGAAAGTTGTCAAGTAATCACAAAAATAAAATGCATTTACGCACAACATATTATGAAGACACGGCGTAAAACTACGAAGAAATTATCTATCTAACCCTATTATTACTTTTGACATTTTCGCCCTTTTAACATTGGATATTTTGTGTTTTTGAAAGTGTTATGATTTTAGGACATGTATTATAAATCATACCACAAAATAAGTTCGATGTGTTTTTGTGTTAGAAAACTTCACAAAAGTGAGGATTTCAAATTTTTTTCAAAAGTGGTTAATTCCCTTTTTTTTGGTTTTTCATTTTAATGACATTTTTGTCAACTAGTATACAAAAATGAAAAATTAAATAAAAAAACGAATTTCTGAGATTTGTAGAGAATCGCCTCTTGTATAAGCAGATACAAAAAAAAATTTGGGTATTGTGGCTTTCCTAGGAGAAGATGCGGCTTTAGTGAAAAATTCCCTTTTTTACCGTTTTCACTCGTGTATTGCTTTAAGTAATTTTTTTCCTCATCGACATTGGTCCTATCGTCAATAATAGCTGTAATATCCATGAGGGAAGATAAAGCTATAAGATAAAGCTAACTTAAATATAAGCCTGTAACTAATAAGAAAATTGATTGGAAACTAAGTAATCAATTGTTATTTGTGTAGCTTGGATATCACAATAGCTTTTTAGATTTCAGAAAATATCTTTACATCAATTATAAAGTCAAAATTGACTTATTTCGATTGACGGTACTGGTTCGATTAACGATTCAGGCTCGATTAATGATTCAGGTTCAATTAACGGTTCAGGTTCGATTAACGGTAGTTGATTGTGATCAAAGTTTTGATGAAAAGTTTTTGTACCTTTTTTTTTACCTGATCTTGTATCTAAATGGGCATATATCTGATTCTTCAACGTGATATTTGACCGATGAGCAGTTTCAATATCGAGCAATCATTTTAGGTGTCGTTTCAGCTTCACACTCGTTACAATTGAGGGTTTGGGGTCCATTTTTTGAAACATCACTTCGTAAAAAGGTTTCGAGTTCAGTATCATTGACGAATACTTTAATCTTATCTCAATCGTACTTTACTTTTCCTTTTACCATTGTAAAAATTGTTGAAGAATACAAAAAGAAAAATTTTATGCGGTGATTTTTTATTATGCGCTATGAAAAAAAAATAATATGCTAAAATAATTTGTCTTTATGCGATTTAATTTTTTTTTATGCGATATTTTTTTAAATATGCGTCAAAAGACCTCGTCCAGTTCAATGTATATGCAATATTTTTTTACTTCGATTAAGGTCACAATGTCAATCGGAGCTTTTTAGAATTCTGGCCAAATACTAATATCAACAATTTATTTTTCCAATCCTGGGATATCGAAAGTTCCAAAAAAACACACAATTGTAGCATTTGGCAGCTAAATACAGTGGGTAAGGGACAAATTCCTGATTTTTTTGCCCCGTAGAAAAAAATGATTTCTAGTGTTTTTCAGGATCGTAGAATATGGATGTAAGGTCAAAAATGACAAAATCAAATAGTATGTAGGCTTTTTATAAGCTGACGCTGATCTTTCGTCAAATCACAGCCTCTTTTAGTCTTTCGTACGACATGTATTTTTTAAAAATAAAAAGTTAAAAAGCAAGTTTTGAAGCCCCTTTTCGTCTAAATTTTTTTTTACTGTTAACAAGAAGTTTCGAATTTAACGTACATTGAAAAATTTTTTGATTTATTAAAATTAAACCGCATCTTAAATTATTAATAATTGCTTATTTAAGATTTTTGCCTGTAACAGAAATTATTTCAAAAAAAATTTCAAAAAACTAGCATTAAACAGTAAGTTAATAAAAAATATTAATTTTTAAGAGAATTTTGGAATGGTACATTGTGTATTAATAAAAAGAAATATGGCGAGACTTGTCTTCAAAATAATCAATGTCTTGACTCTGAAAAAACATTTTGTAACAATACAAATTGTGTGTGTACAGATCAAGAATATTTTAGTCAATCAGCAAAGAAGTGTGTTTCAAGAGTTGGTGAACTTCAAACATGTACATCAAATGACATGTGTCTTTCGGACATGGTTTGCAACACAACCCATTGTTTGTGTTTAGGCAATAATTATTATGAAAACACCACTTCAACATGTCTTCCTCAATATTTTGAAGGAGAACATTGTGACAGAGACATGCATTGTCGATCTGACTTGGGCCTTATTTGTGTAAACAATGAATGTGTTTGTGGATCTGTCAATAGAACCTGGTCATCTGTGAGTAAAAATTGTTTATTGACTTATGGACAACGATTTTGTGGTCAAAACAGTGATTGTAATGACGCTGAAAATCTTATTTGTAATGCCTACAATTGCTCGTGTCCAACTCTTTCTCTTACTGGAATGTGTGATTGTATTCGAGTGTATTCGAATGAAAGATTTTGGGATGGAAGTAAATGTTCTTTGGCTCGTTCTTTTGGAGACTTTTGTTCTTACAATTATCAATGTCAAACACTCACTCAAAAGACAGTTTGTTTGAATGGTAATTGCAAGTGTTCAAATCAATCAACGTAATTAAACAATTAATTTAAATTTAAAAAAACCTAATTAAATACATTTTCAATTCGTTTTAAAGTGAATATTGGAATGGAACTGAATGTGTTGCCAAAAAGAAATACTCTGAATCATGCACTCAAAATAACCATTGTCTTGATGCTGAACAAACGTTCTGTAATGGTGCTAGTTGTACTTGCACAACAGTTCAATATTTTAGTCAATCAACAAAGAGATGTACACCAAGACTAGGCGAATTACAATCATGTACATCAAATGACATGTGTCTTTTGGATATGGTTTGCAACACAACTCATTGTTTGTGTTTAGGTACCAAGTTTTATGAAAACACAACATCATTGTGCAGAAACCAATATTCTTACAACGAGTACTGTGATCGAAATTTGGAGTGTAGAAGTGATTTAGGTTTGAGTTGTTTGAACAACCGTTGTCTTTGTAGTTCTAGTAAATACACATGGTCAACTTCAAGTGGTAAATGTATGTTGACTTATGGAGAAACACATTGTTTTACAAATGCAGATTGTAATGAATCTGAAAATTTAATTTGTAATAATTATAACTGTACTTGTCCTTCTCTTTCTCTAAACGGAATGTGTGATTGTATTCGAACGTATGCCAATGAGACATTTTGGAATGGAAGTAAATGTTCAACAGCTCGATCACATGGAGAATTTTGTTCATTCAATTATCAGTGTCAAACAATCACTCAAAAAACAGTTTGTTCAGACGGAATATGCAAATGTTCCAACACAACAAGGTAACATTCATATTTAATATTCTTTTGAGTTTAGTATCACCAATTCATTAAGCCATCTCTTGATTAAAGAAGTCTCTTGAAGATTCAGGAAATTTATTGCTATCTAATTGCAACCGTAATCTTCCATCCCTAAAACACCAAAAATCAAAACGTATTTTTAAAGTCAAATTCTGAGTAGTGACAGGGCTTCCCCCCCCCCCCCCTTTTTTTTTAGCTAAAACTACATTTAATTCTGAACAAATCTATGGTTTAATTTATTTCATTTCGAGCTCTATTATATTTAATAAGACGACGAAAAGAAAAAAGACAAAAAGTGAGATAAAAGACAAAAAACCAAATAGTTGACGTATGTTTCACTTTCTCCCCAATAATTTAAATTTTTGTGAATGAAACCCCTAAAAAACATATATATATATATATATATGGCAGGTTTTTTTTACAACCAGGCATTATTGCGCCCTTTTAAAAAAAACTAAAAAAAGAAAAACATTCGAAGAAAAAAACATCCAATTTATTGAACTGAATGTGCTGAATCCGATTTTCTACTTTGTTTTTTACAAGCATTTTTATTTTATCTTAGGCAGCTTTCCAAAGATGGATATTTGCCCTGTTCGTTGTTAAGTTAATTTTGCAACTTAATTTTTTTAATATTTTATTGCATTTTCTAAACTAAGATATTTTACCATTTAGCTTTAAGGTAGCTTTTTTCCAATTGAGCATTTTCAAACTTTAAAAAAAATAAAAGATTATTAAAGTTTGATCTCTTAAAATTATCCTCACGTAAATAAAAGTTGGTTAATTTTTTTTGAAAATCATAGTCTTTTCAACAATCTCAACATGCTTATTTTTTGTTTTTGGCAAAAACTTCCACCAATATATAACTTTTTCTCAAAAAATTAAATTAATTTGGACGCGTCATAATCCTGACTGTCAATTTTTTTAATTTTTTAAAATACTCAAAATTATATCGGTACGTTTTTTAGCTAGATATCTTATTTTTTTGAATAAATTATCTAATAACATTAGTCGTCTGTCAGTGGCGGCGCCAGGAATCTAAAAATGGTGTGACAAGAGGCTGTATATTTCGCTTGGTGTTTGTCGGGGGGGGGTATGGGACCCATAATTGTATTCTCTTGATTTTTCGTTTATTCTAATGAAAAACTAGAACGTGTTTATAAGATGAACATAAGACAGCAAATACTTTTATAGTTTAAATTAATCACAACTGCATTCAGTGTAAATAAGTTGGCGGTAGTAAATTACCAAGTAAGTTTACAAGTTTTGAAAGAACGAGGGAAAAAGTGGTATCGACAGTAAAAAAATTGGGTGGCGGATGTGCGCCCCTTCGCCTTTATTTGGCCGCCACTGACAGCATTTAACGCTTAATTATGTTCGGTCGCTATTAGGAGCAAAGATGTTGTCGTTTTCTTCGACTTTATTTTTTTTTTGTCTTTTCCATTTGAATAACAGCGCTCATCCAAACCTTTAGTTGAGCAATCATCTAAATCCAGGCATTAAGCAATCCTTACATTTAACCGAACCTAAACTAGACCTATTCTTTATCACAAGCGTAAAAAAATCAAAAGGTTAAATTTTACTCAAATGAGTAACCAACTCGCAGGTTTTGTCTATACTAAACTTTTGCGATTAGAACTGCTCTTATCTTTCTTTACCAGCTGCTTTCGTATAATGAAAGTTTAAATTTTAATTAAATTTTCTTTAAATTTTAAGAAATTGAACCTTTCTCTTTTATCTTGATTAAACTTTTAACCTCTTGTTTTCACGTGCCATGCTACTGACCATGGTGGTAATTTTTTTTAAAAGTACAACTTATTACGGAGTGAAACTTATAATTAATTTGTAAAAATTCTGGATACGACACTAAAATGCTTTCTAGTTAAAAATATATTACAAGTCCAAGACGTGGTGTCCTAAAGTTATGACGTTCAGACAGTCAAAAAAATCAGAATTTTATTTCGGGTCAAAAATAAAATTCTGAATGATTATTGGTATTGAAATAAGTGTACCTTGGAGTATTTTTTTAATCATTTTGTTTCATTTTATTAAATTTTTTCCAAGAATTGGCTCATATCAGTTTGTTCTTAAATTAATTCTGTACACGTCAGTATATTTTGCTTTTTCCGCAAGACATCAGTTTCGGCTGAATATCGATATTCGGCTCAATGAAAATTCGATCTGAAAATTTCCTCACCAGACATTAAAAATGACCCCCTAGTGTGTCAGTCTCGTTCACCTTAGGTTCATTTTCAACATCTGTCGAATATAGGTTTAAAAAAAAGCCATTGTTTTAAAACATTAGTATCCACCAATATTAAAAAATAATTTTTTCATGCGTAATTTTGTTTTATTTTTGTTTTTAGGATTCGTTGAAAATGATAAGATAATAGATTTAAAAAATACCAAAAAGAAAGTTGAACTCATTTCAGTTATTATGTTTTACCAACATAACGTCATTCGATTAATTCAAGAAACCCCTAGTTCTAAAGACAACAAAAAAAGGAATGAAATTTCTTTAAGATTATTCGAAATAATGAATGCAATCTACATAAATAATAAAATCGTCAAAACTTTTGAGGTATCGTCAGCGAGAGACTGATTACTCAGCTGAAACTCGAAACAATATGGTGGACATAAAATCATCACTAAAGTGGGGGGGGGCCTTCCACTTTTGGTCTTTTTGTACTTTTTGCAATCCAAATCCATTCATTTAAGCATCCGTTTGAGGTCGACTAGAGTCTATTAGACATTTTGCCAGATGGATGGGTAGGACCCCCCTCTTTTTGAAGTTTTTGAAATCCAAATCCATGCATTTGAGATCCCTTTGATATCCGCTAGCGGCTTTTTTAAATTTAGTAAGTGAGTAGTGAAAAGAAAAAGACTAAATCTAAATCATTCAAAATTGTTCTGTATTTTTACTTAACTTGGCAATGCTGTAACTACAAAATAGGATAGCTGCTAACCTAATTCGTAAAAGGCATCCTACAATCGTACAATATAACTTACATATCTTAGAAATCTTTACATAAATAATAAAAACTTTTTTGTGGTAATTTGATAGGAGGATTTTACTAAAATTCATGTAAATTACCGTTAAATCAGAAAAGTAAAAAATTCGGATTTTACCATATCTAACGGTTTTACAGGTAACCGATAATTTTTGGAAATTTTGGTAAAAATATAAAATGCCAGTCATTTTTACTGCTAAATTTCGAAAGACGTCTATTATTTGAGCGATTTAGTTAGTATCGATAATCTTTCATTTAAAGCCAAAAAAGAGACGTAGATCAATTATTTGAAATTTTTAGTTTCAAAAACTAGATCTAAAAACTGTACGGTTCCAGTATGATTCGATTGGTAATTTCTAAGAAAAAAAGCATATTACCGAATTCCTCATAATTTTGTACACTTAGTCGAAGTACCTGAGCTAGTTAAAAGACCAATTTTTACAGTAATACGATTCGCTGTACATTATCAGTATAATTTTGTACACTCTGTTCACAAGTAAAATGATGTAAAAATAAAGACGAAAAAAAAATAGTGAAAAACGTATAGGCGCGATTTTGCGATATGTCGCTATTTATCGGGCCTGGCATTGATTTTCGATATCGTTAATCTTCAAGAAAAAACGCAAATTTCAAGAATAACGACTGCCATTATTCATGAATATTCCACTATAACGACATCTAAATCAAAAATTTTTCCGAAAAATAGCGACATGTCGCAAAAATCGCGCCTTTACGTTAGTAAAATTTTGTACGATTCTTTTTTTAATGGAATTATTTTTATTTTTAACAAATAAAATATTAAAATTCTATTTGAAAATTCAATTCTAAAGCAATGTAACGCGTTCAGAACGTTCTTTAAAAACTTTTCCCCTCTCGTTACAAACGTTTTCCTAGAAGTTCCATCACTGTTTCTCGTTCTTCTTCAGAAGGAAACGAGTCCTGAAACGAAAACGAAACCCTTTTGGAAAACATTTCGGATGAGAATGGAACGGAAATTATTCATTTTCGCAAGAACCACTGTATTTTAAAACAATATCAAAATTTTTGATTCTTTCTTTTTTTTTTTAGTATGATTAGTTTTTTAAACTAATTTTCTGTTAATAAATACTTTTCAATGATTAATTCTTTTCGAATACTGAATTTTTTTGTTAAGTTTCGAACCGTACCTTTTTTTACGATTCAATTTTTTTCAAAGAATTTTAAAAATAAGAAAATTACTTTTGTACAACACTGGTCTTTTGTATCATTTAAATCGAGAAGCATCTTAGCTTAATGTGCAGTTTTAATTTTAAGATAAGTTGTCTTATCTTAAATTAAATATTTATCTAATAAACAGAAAGTGGCCACTCTAAGTAGCCAAGTTTAAAACTTGATTTTAAAGAAATAAATTTTTTAATGTGGTTATAAATAAAAATTAAAGAAATAAATTTGGTTATAAAGTGCAACTGAGGATGACGAGCTATTCAAAGAGTTAATGTAATTAAGTCAAAATATAATAAACAATAATACCATAAACACCATAAAAAAACATTTGGTAAACAAGTAGCTGACAACTGCTTCAAAAAAAATCAGTATGTTCCCAAAATTGATACTTGTCGACATGACATAGCTTTCTGAAGACAAGTTAAGAATTGAGTCATAACTTGTGATAATAACAAAACTTTCGTTTTTCGTTGTGTCACTAATACTGACTTTTCTATCATCTAAAGATGTTTCGTCGAGTTGACCGCAAACATTCATTTTATCTTTTGAGACTTTCTAAAATATTCGACGAATTCATGATCTTTTGAGTTTCTAGGATCATACGAAATCTTTTTTTGTCCTAGAAAACTGGTGATTAGACTGTAGTCTTAACATATCATGACTTGAACTATTGGGTATTGACTCAGCTTTTAAGAATCTTGATTAAGCTCTTTAGTGTAAATAAATTTATTTTTCTATTCCAAAATTATTTTTTTCTTTTATTGTGTCAATATTCTAATTTTATACTTTACATTACACTTTGGAAGATCCAAAGTTTTAACAATTAAATTGAATTCAGAAAACATAATTTCAAAGTTTTAGAAAAATGACCACCGATTCGGGAATCAAGCGAAAAGAGTTGAGCTTTTTGAAAAACTTCGCCAGCTCCCGAACTCTGCCACCTCCTAAGATCCACTATTCAAAAAATTTAATAATCTTGACTATCGAAATGATATTCTAATAGTTTATTCGAAAGTTTATCGATCCAAATTTGCTATTCATACGACCAATGTTATTAGATAATTTATTCAAAAAAATAAGATATCTAGCTAAAAAACGTACCGATATAATTTTGAGTATTTTAAAAAATTAAAAAAATTGACAGTCAGGATTATGACGCGTCCAAATTAATTTAATTTTTTGAGAAAAAGTTATATATTGGTGGAAGTTTTTGCCAAAAACAAAAAATAAGCATGTTGAGATTGTTGAAAAGACTATGATTTTCAAAAAAAATTAACCAACTTTTATTTACGTGAGGATAATTTTAAGAGATCAAACTTTAATAATCTTTTATTTTTTTTAAAGTTTGAAAATGCTCAATTGGAAAAAAGCTACCTTAAAGCTAAATGGTAAAATATCTTAGTTTAGAAAATGCAATAAAATATTAAAAAAATTAAGTTGCAAAATTAACTTAACAACGAACAGGGCAAATATCCATCTTTGGAAAGCTGCCTAAGATAAAATAAAAATGCTTGTAAAAAACAAAGTAGAAAATCGGATTCAGCACATTCAGTTCAATAAATTGGATGTTTTTTTCTTCGAATGTTTTTCTTTTTTTAGTTTTTTTTAAAAGGGCGCAATAATGCCTGGTTGTAAAAAAAACCTGCCATATATCTTTCTAAATTCTATTTTTGAAAATCTATTTTGGGTGCTGAAATCTTTACAATATAAGGGTCTTTTTATGGAAAACTGAAAGAATCTCTTTTAAATATAACTTTATATTTTTTGGGGTTTTCATAGACGAAAATTTCGATTTTTGGTAAAATCCGTCATCTTTTAGTATTTTTGTTTTTTATGTCACTCTTCTCTCATTCGAATCCGAATTGAATTATCGAAAACTATCTCATCAAAAATTGAAGAAATCATTATAAAACCGGTTTTTGTTTTGTTATTTTAAAGTTTTTAAACTTTCTTCGTCATATTTGACTAAGGCTGTATTGTATTCATTTATTTTTTTAATTTCTTCATTCGAAGCGTAAATAAAAACGTAACTATTGTTTTCTTAGGGTCTAAGTATATAATTGTGAATTGAAATAGCTTGATTGTTCTTGGTTTGTTTGAACTTGTCTTTGTGGCTGCCTACAATTTCTCCGAATTTGAATGTAGTCCGAGATTGCTGGTATTTATTATGAGATTCATTTGGTTACCGGTGAGAATGAAAAATTTACGGTGCATAGTGGAGTAAATCTGTTTTTGCTGTTGATTGATTTCAATTTGCTGTTGGTTTCCACAAATCTATTTTTAACTTTGAATCGAAGATCGAGTTTGAGCAGATACCGCTTGTCCTTTTTTGTCTTTTCGACTATGGCTCACTCGAGTCGTCTTTTTTTTTGTAGTCCAGTTTTTTTTCCGAAAATTCAAAGTTCCGTTCCAGGAAGAAAAAAAGAACGGTTTTAAGGGTTATGTTCCCGTTCCTTAAAGGTTCCGTTCCAAGAGGGTTCGATAATCAAACGGAAACGGTATTGGAAGGGAACGTTACATTTTCGCAAAAAACACTGTATACGTTTAAATTCAGTTTGAGAACAAATTAAAAAAATCAAAATGACCAATTCATTTTAATATTAGGGTGATTAATAAAATTTCGCGTTTTTATTAAACATACAGCATTACCTTCTTTTCGAATCGTCCTCTTCTAACAACTGGTAATGCTGGTTGTGATGGATCCAACCACTGGTTCCTTTCCCATGAATTAATTCTTAACAAAAAATCTTTTTAAAGCTGTGACTAGATCTTGTCCAAGAACAGTATAGGATCTTGACTATTCCTAAATTGAGATAAGATTCCTGATTTTTTCTAGTCAAATCTTAACTCCAATAAATTTTTAGGCATAAGATCTTTTAAGACCCGTAAAGATCATAAATGTTCTTATTTTTAAGATTTTTGAAATTTAAATTATAGGTTCCTATAAGATCTTATGCCTATAAATTTATTGAAGCTAAGATTTGACTAGAAAAAATCAAGAATTTTATCTCAATTTAGGAATAGTCAATATCCTATATTGTTCTGAACAAGATCTTGTCACTGCCTTAATAAGATTTTTTTTAAGAAATTATTTATGGGTTCATTAGTATTTCGAAAACGGATCCATTTCTCATCGCAAGTAATTATCCTTCTTAAAAATCGTTCATCAAGAGGATTTTTTTATTTGTTTACTACAGATTTCGATACGACGTTGAATATCAAAAAGGTGTCAACTCGGCAGCGTCTATTAACTTTATGGATCAACTTAAGGCGACGAAATATGTTGTACTGTGAAGTGTTAAGGTCACTTGATAATTCGCAAGTACTAACCCCGGGGGTTTCTCTTTAAGGCCGTACGCAGAGCGTCCTGATCGAAACTCTCTGGTCTTCCAGATCCTTCTTCTTTCGAAGACAAGTATCACCGCTGTAAAACTTTTTGAACCAAACTTGTACTTTTCTTACAGTACGTTTCTGAAATAAGTTGACACTCTGCCTAAGCAATGCACAGCATGCTCCAAAGCTTTGCCTAAGACGCGCAGGAGAAATGCGCTTGCACGTCTTAAGGAAAGTAAAGGGTAAGTCTTCTCAACTCTCATGTTTCAATTTTTACAATTTTACAATTTTAAGAAAAAATAATTGAAACATGAGAGTTAAGAAGGCTTACCCTTTTTCATATCTCTACCCAAAACTCTACCTCTACTGACCGACCTTTTCATTCAAAGATCTTAATTTTAACTAACCCGAAAATTTGCACTAATTATTTATTTGACGAGTCAGGCGAGACAATTCTTAAAATTATAATTGTTTTCTATCAACATAAATCAATTTTGTTTTGGATCGTACTGTAATTGATTTGACTTTCAGAGTGCTTTTAGAGTACAATAGTTTTATCCTACTGTCAGGGTTAAATGAGAAAAAATGCGTTCAATCACTTAAAAATAAAAATTTAAGATTGTTTGTTTCTTCATCTTACAGTTGAACTTTTCAAGTTTTAGACAATAAAAATTCGAAGAAAAAAATAATTCAAAGAGTATTTGTGTAAAATGTTCACTTAGTCGATGTGTTAATTTTATCACTCGATCTTGTGTTATGGATTTTGATATTTGAACGAAAAAAGACATTGGTCTTCGGAGTTGGCTGCTAATTTGAGTTCAGATTGGGAAACTCCTAATATCCATGATTCACAGCCGGAGAGGAAAATTGAAAAACAAAAAACCTTTAAAATTTTTACTCCAATTGTGTTGGAAGTTTCATGGAGGTTAAGATTTCTAAAAAGAATTCAAAACAAGGCCTATTCTTGAGCCAACGTACTTTTCAACGTACTTAACAAAAAATCAGTAATATTTAAGGAAGTCGACCTTTTTCTGATCTGTAATGTTCAAAGTAATCTTGAAATCGGGGTGAAGTTGTTGAACATTTAAATGGTTTTCTCTTCATGTGTAGTAAATCGAATCTTCTCTGCGTTTTTGATAATAAATCCGATCGATTTTTAATATTCATACTGTCCACAAGGGTTCCCTTCGGGTGCTTATTATACTCCGGAGACATTTTCTTGAAAACCCGTCTACCGAAAAGTCTGATATTTTTCCCTCGGCTTGAATGAAGATTTCTGTGCTCAAATAAAAGATTTCATAAAGACCGGTCGAGTTTTTGCTGAGAACGAGGTCGAAATTCAGGTCGTTCTCTAAATTTTTCACAAAAATTTTTTTTATAAAAAAAAGGTTTTTTTATAATTTTAATGTCCAGACTTATTTAAGTCGCCAACCAATGAATGATATCTCGTTCGACAGAAGAAAATGTATATATTTGACTTAAAGAAAAAACCAAATCGAAATTCCAATCCTATGACGAACTATCGGCCATTGAATAAAAATGAAAGAAAAAAATCAAAAGCGTTCTCTAATTTTTTCACAATGCTGTATATTATATTTATAAATGAGATAAGAAATTTTTCAAAAATAAGCTATGACGATTCCCTACAAAATCCTGGTGGTTTGGTTTGGTTTCAACACATTTTTGCAACATGTCACAACAATTTATAAAATATTTAATTTTTAAGAGAATTTTGGAATGGTACATTGTGTATTAATAAAAAGAAATATGGCGAGACATGTCTTCAAAATAATCAATGTCTTGACTCTGAAAAAACATTTTGTAACAATACAAATTGTGTGTGTACAGATCAAGAATATTTCAGTCAATCAGCAAAGAAGTGTGTTTCAAGAGTTGGTGAACTTCAAACATGTACATCAAATGACATGTGTCTAAATAATTTGAACTGTAACACTACTCATTGTTTGTGTTTAGGCAATAATTATTATGAAAACACCACTTCAACATGTCTTCCTCAATATTTTGAAGGAGAACATTGTGACAGAGACATGCATTGTCGATCTGACTTGGGCCTTATTTGTGTAAACAACGAATGTGTTTGTGGATCTGTCAATAGAACCTGGTCATCTGTGAGTAAAAATTGTTTATTGACTTATGGACAACGATTCTGTAGCAATAACTCTGATTGTAATGACGCTGAAAATCTTATTTGTAATGCCTACAATTGCTCGTGTCCAACTCTTTCTCTTACTGGAATGTGTGATTGTATTCGAGTGTATTCGAATGAAAGATTTTGGGATGGAAGTAAATGTTCTTTGGCTCGTTCTTTTGGAGACTTTTGTTCTTACAATTATCAATGTCAAACACTCACTCAAAAGACAGTTTGTTTGAATGGTAATTGCAAGTGTTCAAATCAATCAACGTAATTAAACAATTAATTTAAATTTAAAAAAACCTAATTAAATAAATTTTCAATTCGTTTTAAAGTGAATATTGGAATGGAACTGAATGTGTTGCCAAAAAGAAATACTCTGAATCATGCACTCAAAATAACCATTGTCTTGATGCTGAACAAACGTTCTGTAATGGTGCTAGTTGTACTTGCACAACAGTTCAATATTTCAGTCAATCAACAAAGAGATGTACACCAAGACTAGGCGAACTCCAATCATGTACTTCAAATGACATGTGTCTTTTGGATATGGTTTGCAACACAACTCATTGTTTGTGTTTAGGTACCAAGTTTTATGAAAACACAACATCATTGTGCACAAATCAATATTCTTACAACGAGTACTGTGATCGAAATTTGGAGTGTAGAAGTGATTTAGGTTTGAGTTGTTTGAACAACCGTTGTCTTTGTAGTTCTAGTAAATACACATGGTCATCTTCAAGTGGTAAATGTATGTTGACTTATGGAGAAACACATTGTTTTACAAATGCAGATTGTAATGAATCTGAAAATTTAATTTGTAATAATTATAACTGTACGTGTCCTTCTCTTTCTCTAAACGGAATGTGTGATTGTATTCGAACGTATGCCAATGAGACATTTTGGAATGGAAGTAAATGTTCAACAGCTCGATCACATGGAGAATTTTGTTCATTCAATTATCAGTGTCAAACAATCACACAAAAAACAGTTTGTTTAGACGGAATATGCAAATGTTCCAACACAACAAGGTAATATTCATATTTAATATTCTTTTGAGCTAAGGTTAACCCAATCACTAAGCCGTTTATTGATAATTAATTTTGTAGTAAAGTCCTTTGTTAGTTTTATCATACCAAAATTATTCGGAAAATATCCTATTGAAAAAGCCGTTTTTTCTCCCGTTTTACGAAAAAATTAATACTTTTAATGGAAAAGTAGACGTGTATTAGGACGCTTTAAGAAGTTTTCGAGCTTTTTGTTTAAAGGGTATTAATTTTTTTTTAAACGGACAAAATACAATCTTGGTCATTCAAAACTTCCGAAAAATGAGGCTAAAATAAAGTTCTGAAAAGGTATGACAGATAAGAAACTTTAAACAAAACGTCAAATGGTTTTCGGATCCTTGAAAAAGCAACACCCCCTTTTTGTCTAAATGTATACACCCGGGTGTAATATCTTTATTTTGAAAGCTAGCTTTAAACAAAATATTCTAGGATGTTCAGCATCAAAAGTTCTACAAAATGGTATCCACATTAACCCTCTGGTCGCTTATTTTACATGATTACAATCGATTTAAAAATTTCAAGAAATAAACACCCCCCAATACACCCCCTATTATTTTTGCACAGGAATACTTTATTTTTGATGCTCTTTCAGAATCTGCAGTCCTTTTTCCTCTATCTTTTTTCCTTTAGGCTACAGAAAACTAATTAAAATTAGCGATTATTAAGAAAAAAATTGCTAAAATACAAAGCACCATCATTGACTATAAAAAATGATGAATTTTTAGTTTAAACAATAAGAAAAAAGATTCTTCTTGGAAACAAGACATTTATTGAACCTATAAAGGCAATCGAGTCTAAGATATACACGGGTGAAAACGGAATTGTTGCTTTTTCAAGGATCCTGGTTTTCAAATATTTTTTTGAAAACCATTTGTTAACGCAAATTTAAACGGGCTAAAAACGCGTTTTCTTTGAGAAAAATTAAAACATTTCAGAGAATTAGATCTGAGAAAAAAAGAAAATTTTTAATAGAAAAATATTTAAGTGAAAAAGTAAATCTGTGAAAAGTTAACAGAAAAATAGCAGTGATTGATCCGAATCATTTCGTATATATCTTCTTTACGTAAAGAAGATACAGTCGACTCACTATAATTCGAACCACGTTAAAACGAATTTTTAATCAATTGAATTCGAAAATTTGTCTTCCATTCAGGTTTCCATATAAATTTACCGACTTAATTCAAATTATTTTAACTCAAATTTCTACTTCTGGAATATTCGGATTAATGCGAATCAACTGTACGCTTTAACTGAATATATACACTATTGTGAAAAAATTAGAGAACGCTTATGATTTTTTTGTTTCATTTATATTCAAAGGCTTATAGTTCAACATTGGATCGGGATATCGATTTGGTTTTTCTTTTAGTCAAAAATATACGTTTTCTCCTTTCAAACGAACTCTCATTTATTGGTTGGCGACTTGTTTGAGTCTGGGCATTAAAATTATAAAAAAACACTCTTTTTTTTGTTAAAAAATTTTTTGTGAAAAATTTAGAGAACGACTTGAATTTAGCCCTCGTACTCAGCGAAAACTCAGCCGATCTTTATCAAATCTTGTATTTGAGCACAGAAACCTTCATTCTATCACAGGAAAAAGTTTCAGACTTAAGAGTAGACGGGTTTTCAAGAAAACTCTCTTCGGAACCGAGAAGACACCCGAAGGGAACCCTTGTGGACAATATGAATACTGGAAGGTCGAGATAATTGAAAAATCGTTTCCTGCAATCGGGAGTGAGTTAAATAAACTCAAATCATGTTTTGAAGATACATTTGACCTATAGAATAAAAAATAATCCAACCAAAGACGGATCTGGATTAGGTAGCCGCTTAAGTCAACTCTAAAAGTAAGCATGATCTGTATAGAATAAATTTTCCAACCCATCTCATGCCATATCAAATTAAAAGAAATCATCTAATTCAAAAGCTGGATTAATCTTTTTAGCGAGAAAAAAGTTATTCGAAGAAATATTCTGTCGAAAAGTAGTGATAAAGGAACCGAGACACTGCCTAGATTCTATCAAAGCCCTCTCGTTTGGTTCTAATGGTAAGAATTCGGTCTTTTCGAACATTATCTTGATTTATCGTCATGTAAAAACAAGAAAAAATTCTTATTTGGAATTCTAACATCACTTTACCGCCAGAATTCTACTTTTGATACTTGGTTTAAAGACAGCAACTATTCACTTGAGGAATTTTCCGAAAAAACATTTTCTTGCTTTAGAGGGTTGCCCAGTCTTTTAATTAGATGATTTCCTTTAATTTGATATGGCATGAGATGGTTTGGAACCTTTTTGTTTGACTGAATTTGCTTACTTTTAAGGATAGACTCAAGCAGCTGCCTAGTACAGAGACGTTTTAGAATGGAATTTTTTTTCTTTCGAAGGTCGGGTCAAGCTTCAAGACATAATTTGGGCCTAATTAACTCGCTCTCGATAGCGTGAAACGATTGTGCAAGTTATCTTGACCTTACAATATTCATACTGTCCACAAGGGTTCCCTTCGGGTGCTTATTATACTCCGGAGACATTTTCTTGAAAACCCGTCTACCGAAAAGTCTGATATTTTTCCCTCGGCTTGAATGAAGATTTCTGTGCTCAAATAAAAGATTTCATAAAGACCGGTCGAGTTTTTGCTGAGAACGAGGTCGAAATTCAGGTCGTTCTCTAAATTTTTCACAAAAATTTTTTTTATAAAAAAAAGGTTTTTTTATAATTTTAATGTCCAGACTTATTTAAGTCGCCAACCAATGAATGATATCTCGTTCGACAGAAGAAAATGTATATATTTGACTTAAAGAAAAAACCAAATCGAAATTCCAATCCTATGACGAACTATCGGCCATTGAATAAAAATGAAAGAAAAAAATCAAAAGCGTTCTCTAATTTTTTCACAATGCTGTATATTATATTTATAAATGAGATAAGAAATTTTTCAAAAATAAGCTATGACGATTCCCTACAAAATCCTGGTGGTTTGGTTTGGTTTCAACACATTTTTGCAACATGTCACAACAATTTATAAAATATTTAATTTTTAAGAGAATTTTGGAATGGTACATTGTGTATTAATAAAAAGAAATATGGCGAGACATGTCTTCAAAATAATCAATGTCTTGACTCTGAAAAAACATTTTGTAACAATACAAATTGTGTGTGTACAGATCAAGAATATTTCAGTCAATCAGCAAAGAAGTGTGTTTCAAGAGTTGGTGAACTTCAAACATGTACATCAAATGACATGTGTCTAAATAATTTGAACTGTAACACTACTCATTGTTTGTGTTTAGGCAATAATTATTATGAAAACACCACTTCAACATGTCTTCCTCAATATTTTGAAGGAGAACATTGTGACAGAGACATGCATTGTCGATCTGACTTGGGCCTTATTTGTGTAAACAACGAATGTGTTTGTGGATCTGTCAATAGAACCTGGTCATCTGTGAGTAAAAATTGTTTATTGACTTATGGACAACGATTCTGTAGCAATAACTCTGATTGTAATGACGCTGAAAATCTTATTTGTAATGCCTACAATTGCTCGTGTCCAACTCTTTCTCTTACTGGAATGTGTGATTGTATTCGAGTGTATTCGAATGAAAGATTTTGGGATGGAAGTAAATGTTCTTTGGCTCGTTCTTTTGGAGACTTTTGTTCTTACAATTATCAATGTCAAACACTCACTCAAAAGACAGTTTGTTTGAATGGTAATTGCAAGTGTTCAAATCAATCAACGTAATTAAACAATTAATTTAAATTTAAAAAAACCTAATTAAATAAATTTTCAATTCGTTTTAAAGTGAATATTGGAATGGAACTGAATGTGTTGCCAAAAAGAAATACTCTGAATCATGCACTCAAAATAACCATTGTCTTGATGCTGAACAAACGTTCTGTAATGGTGCTAGTTGTACTTGCACAACAGTTCAATATTTCAGTCAATCAACAAAGAGATGTACACCAAGACTAGGCGAACTCCAATCATGTACTTCAAATGACATGTGTCTTTTGGATATGGTTTGCAACACAACTCATTGTTTGTGTTTAGGTACCAAGTTTTATGAAAACACAACATCATTGTGCACAAATCAATATTCTTACAACGAGTACTGTGATCGAAATTTGGAGTGTAGAAGTGATTTAGGTTTGAGTTGTTTGAACAACCGTTGTCTTTGTAGTTCTAGTAAATACACATGGTCATCTTCAAGTGGTAAATGTATGTTGACTTATGGGGAAAAATTTTGTGTCTTAAATACAGATTGTAATGAATCTGAAAACTTGATTTGTTCAATTGACACTTGTAATTGTCCTATAACATCGACTGTAGGTATGTGTGATTGTAAGCGCGTCAAAGGAGATGAATTTTATTGGACTGGAAGTCAATGCGGTCAAGCAAAAGCTTATGGAAGAGACTGTTCCAATACTTTCGAATGTAGAACATTAACAGAAAATACTATTTGTCAAAGTGGATCATGTATTTGTGCTAATTCTTCAACGTACGTCTTTTTTTAAGTCTTTTTTTAAGCCGTTTCATTTTTTTTAGATTTTAATTTTAAGTCAATACTGGACAGGGTCGGAATGTGTTCCAAAAAAGAAACATTTAGGAGCTTGCAACGCTACTTTTCAGTGTTTAGACTCTCAATTAACTTACTGTGGTACATCAAGCGTGTGTTTTTGTCCAGAAGGTCAATATTTTGATGAAACATTAGAAAAATGTGTTTCTCGT
The DNA here is from genome assembly GCA_022207745.1 of Brachionus rubens. Lineage (NCBI taxonomy): Eukaryota > Metazoa > Rotifera > Eurotatoria > Ploima > Brachionidae > Brachionus > Brachionus rubens. The sequence continues at coordinate 432,832 of JAJVHD010000063.1, forward strand.
CTTGGTGAATTTGAAACATGTAATAACAATACAATGTGTTATGAAGCCATGGCATGTGATACAGTTAAACTTAAATGCTACTGTCCTACAGATTATTTTTTTGAGAATACAACTTTAAAATGTTTCATCAAAAAGTCTTTTAATATTTATTGTGATAGAGACTTTCAATGTTCTGAGCTTAAAGGCTTAGTATGTGAAAAGAATAAATGCACATGTAATAGTACTGCATATACATGGGATTCGACTATTAATAAGTGTGTATTAACATATGGCAGGTCTGGATGTAACACTGACTCAGATTGCAACCAAGCTGAAAAACTTTTTTGCAGAAATGATGGAAGCACAAGTTGCTCTTGTCCAATTAGTAAATCAGGCAATTTTTGTGATTGTAAACGTATTAGAGGTAACGAACAATACTGGAGTAACAGCCAATGTATGATTGCTAAACCATATGGTAGGGACTGTACGAATAGTTTTGAATGTCAAATCCTAACTGAAAATACTGTTTGTTTGAATGGAAATTGTAATTGTTCTGATTCGTCCAGGTAAAATTTTTTTTTAAAAATTCATTCTTGGTAGATAAATCAAGTTCCATTGTTTAGAGAATACTGGAGTGGCACAGAGTGTTTAGCAAAACGAAAACATTTAGAATCATGTACACAAACAATTCAATGTTTAGATTCTGAATTGACTTATTGTCACGCAACTGGAATGTGCTTTTGTGCAATTGGAAAATATTTTGATTTGAGTTCAAATAAGTGCATTTCTCGTCTTGGTGAATTTGAACCTTGTGTAAATAACACCATGTGCTTCGAGGCAATGACATGTCACACATCTGAATCAAAATGTTACTGTCCAACAGACCAATACTTTGAAAATACGACAGCAGTATGTCTCTTAAAAAAAACCTATCAAAACTATTGCGAAAGAGATTGGGAATGCCTAGCCGTTAAGGGCTTAAAGTGCATTGATAATAAATGTGTCTGTAATAGTACTGAATTTTCTTGGGACTTTCAAGCTGGGTCATGTAAGTACACTTACAGCAAATCTGGGTGTTTAGCTGACACTGATTGTAATCAATCAGAAAAACTGTTTTGTCGAACATCTGGTACAAGTTGCGCGTGTCCTACAACTAACACAGGTAACTATTGTGATTGCAAACGAACATCAAGTCTAGAGGAATATTGGAATGGAACTCAATGTGTCGTTGCAAAACCAATTAATTCGAGCTGTAGTCATTCCTATGAATGTAAAACTCTGCAAGAAAGGACTAGTTGCCTCAACAATTTTTGTTTATGTGATAATGGATATTATATAATCAATGTTTGTAAATTTTGTCTTCCGACTGAAATTTATTACAGAAATCGTTGCTATTTTTTTTCTACGACAACTGCCAATTATGTTACTAGTGAGACTTTTTGCAAAAATAGGGGAGCAATGGCTAGTGTTTATGATGGTGATACATTAAAATTTTTCGCAAATTACATTAATGATACGTCCCAGTACTGGTTAAATAAAAAAGAAAAACTAGCTAATAATAATATCGTTTGGAAGAACACAACGACATTGATCACAGGCCTTTCATGTCTTTCAGTTTCAAATGATGCAAATCAAAATCCTCATTATTTTGATCCAATCAATGACTGTTTTCATATTACCAATAATGAAAATGAAAATAGAAAATATATTTGTGAAGCGGATTTATTTTAATAATGACTTTGATTTCATTGCTTGATAATTTTTTTATAAACACTGAGTTTAAACTTAAATATTTACAAATATATTTTTTTAAATTTATTTTGCTTTTAATAAATTGGTTAGCGAAAATTTGGGGCTGGTCAAATATCTGACCCAATGTTCACAAATTCTACACAAAAAAAATGGAAAAAAGTATTTGACGCATAAAAAACAATTAAAATCGCATATGAAATTTTAATTTAAAGCATAAAGAAATTTTTTAAAGTATCTCAGGATCCAAACGAAATTTGAAGACAGAATAACAATCCAGTGTTAGGACAGTGGTCTTTCTTGGCAACCAACAAATTCCATAAGATTTTCGGTTTCCTATCTAAGAAAATAGCTTCTTGACCATTTTTGTATTTCATTATAATTTGGGTAAGAAATTAATTTTTTTAACCTTAAAAAAATAGAGTTTTTTGAAAAGTTTTTTGCCTAGATGGATAGCTTTGATACCAATCTGTTACAAGGCGAAAGTTTTTTCATAGACCTTGATTCGAAGTTTGTAATTTTTTGAAAATAAAAATTTTCATATGCTTTAGTTACACAAATTATATGCTGTACTTTTTTAATTTTTTGCGATAATTTTAATTTTTATGCGTCAAACACCCTCGTCCAAAAAAAATCGCTCGTAAAAAATATGATCAATTGTTCATATTTCTAAAAAAAATATTGGTAAATTATATGATCAATTTAAAAAAAACTAGAAAATCCTGATAATGGTAAACGATTTCAAAAAAATAAAAATCAATTTTAGTTAAGAAATTTTTTAAAATTTAAATCTTTTTAAACGAATTTTTTATTTTTTTTTTCAAAAGAAGCTAAATTCCAAAAACACATTGAACAAACTTTCCAAGTGATTCACTGAATTAACAGATTAATAGCTAAAATGCTCCTCAAGAATTTAGTTTTTATTTTAGATTTTTTAGTTATTTGCTTTTTTGATTAGGGCGTTTTGACGCTTCACATCTTAGAGTCATCTTCGAGTAAAATTTCTCATTGAATAGACCTTACTTAGGACTTAATCTTAAATTTTTCTCTGTAGTCGTGAAAATTCTAACTTTTTGTTTTTGTTTGTTTGTAGATTTCGTCCAAAATAAGTAATTTACAACATTTGATGTACATGCAATGTGACATTGAGTTGCACATTAAGCCTCAGAACATGAATAAAGAGCTGCGTTCTGGTTAAGTTAAGAATGAAAAGCCTTAAAACTAAAAGTAAAATTCTCGACTTACATTTTAACTTACTGAAATAATTTTAATCATTAGACTCAATTAAATTCTGAATAACTTTGGATCACTAAATACCTTAGATTGATAAAGACCAAACACCTTCTCAGATGCGCTTTTCCCCGATATGTTTCTGTCTCTAGTTCCCAATTATAGACTATGTTTGATAGGGATTAAAACGAATTATTCGACACTATAGTTTACAATCAAGATCATTGATTCTGAAAATGGTTTATTTTTCAATTCGACGTCCTACACTTGCTACCATTAACATTCTAACGACCGCGGTGTCAAATTGACACTTTTTAGCCATTATTCCTTGAAAATTTAAAAAAATAAAAGGACCTTGGCTAATTTTTTTAAACTTTTGTATCAATTTAAGGCAAAAGGGATTGGGAAATCGAGAATTGGGAATCTAAAAATTTTATTTTTTGTTGGAAGAAAAAAAACTACAGTGAGTTCGCTGTTATATCTCTGCATTTGTCCAGACTGATAAACGTATTATAAATAAATTGGGATTAAACCCAAAAAATTAATAGAATTAAAAAAATTAAAATAAGAAAAAAACTTAAAATCTTTTACACTCAAGAGATACACGATTTTTGTTTTTTGTTTGACATAAAGAATTGTTGTCTAACTATATCAATGTCTAGGTATATCTTGAAATCAAAAAGGTTAAATACATCAAAAAGCTAAAAATCTTTTATCTAAGACAGTAATTTTGCGACAAAAGCTATACTTTTGAAAAAAATGACACAAACAGACATGTTTTCTTAGTTTTACTGTTCACTATTACCGTGATGTCATTTTTACAGCTTTTGGTAATCTACAGTAAAGAAAAGTTGGGTCATTTGTGTACCGTAAAACCCCGCGAGGTATCCCATGGGGTAAAATATTTTAGAAAGTCCAGTAAAAGACCTTAGAAAATTTAAATATTGATTAAATTGTTATTAGTCGATAGAAAAAACTTTGCTGTAATTGCTTGAATGTTTTTTAGTCTAATAAATCATATCATTCTTTTTATAAAAGTATGATCTGGGGATGGGGCACCTCGCGGGGTTTTACGGTATTAAAGAACAATTAACATTCAAAGGCATTTTTTTACAGAAATCTTATTCTAATTTGAATCTAAGAACAAATTTAACGCATCTAAAACTTAACTAACATCTTCTTTTCAAATGGTCGTATTGTTTTTTTCTTCAAAACTTAAATCCAAGAGCAAAAAAATTAAAATTCCTCATTATCGCTGGACTCCAGCTATTCACTTACTGAAAAATTAAAAACAGATCTGATCATACACTCAAAAAGTTCGTCATCAAAATTAGGGTACCTCAACTCCTGTAATTGTATTCTCTCTTAACCAAAAAACCTAAAAAACTAAAACTTCGAAAATTTATTTATACTGGTGGAAACAAGGTTGCATCGCGACGTAATATTACGGAAAAATAGGAAATATTACGTAACTTTACGTAATATTACTTGCTGTGACGGACCCGTCTCATCTCGTCATGTTACGCATCGGACGCACAGCTACGTATTCTTACGTAAAATGACGTCACATGACGTCAAATTACCCAAAACGAACTTTTTGTAACAAATGGTCACAGGATGTAACATGACGTTTAGATACGTAATATTGCATCATGTGACATGATGTTACGACAAATACAAAAATACAAAAAATGTTAAACATGATTGATACTTAATTGAGACTTTGAATAACACCCCTTTGACGTTGAGATTAGATTGAGACTTACTAATGATTTAAGGAATAAGGGGAATAATTATTTTCTTTTGTACAATTTTTCAATCGGTAAAAAATAATTCGATTTATTTTGGTAACATCACACTTATTTACGATAAATTTTCGTACTTCTTTTGGCTTAGAAACTGATATTTTTTGGTCCTAATTTATTTTTATAACTTTTGTTGCAAAAAACACAATTAATTTTTGTATTGTATTTTCGGTTGCTGAGATAGACTGTTCTCGTCTGCTATAATTTTTTATATTATTCTTTATATAATTTTTGACTCGTTTTGAATATTATTCAATTAGCATCTTTTTCGAATTTAAATCACTAATCTTTTGAACAACCAAAACAAAGACCTCTGGTACAGTTACCTTTTAACTGGAGTTTTTCTTGCTCTTGTGTTGCAGTCTGAGTTTTCAATTACATTCTTTCTTATTTTGCAAAAATTAAACATGCGACCCGGTCATTTTCGTCGACATTGGTAAAGAGACCTGTCCTAAAGAACCCCGAAACATTCACTTACACTTGTCTCAATAATAGATCAATATAGCTCACTGATACAAATTTATGTATCATTTTTAATTTTCTAAAAGATCCATTAAATTGATACCTATAATGAGTATCATTTATACATAAGAAAAAATAATTATGTATCATTCTAAAGGAAATTTTCTAAAAAAATACATCAAAGGATAAATGATACATGTGTATCAAGGGGTGTTATTCTCCTAGACCAATACCCAAATTTTTTACGAGCGATTTTTTTTGGGTAAAATTTGTGAAAATTGAGATATTTGACCAGCACCTAAAACTTTAATTTACCATCATCGTTATTAATTAAAAAAACGTTTAAATTGAGAGAAAACTAAACTAATCTAAAACTAACGTTCATGAGCTTTCATGAACGTTCACATTCAGCCGAATACATCCGAACGTTCAAAAGCTTTCGGAACCTTTCATTAGCTTTCGGATCCTTTCGGGACCTTTCATAAGCTTTCGGACCCTTTCGAAAAATTTTAAAATTTTTTAAATGATTGTTAAAAAAAATTTTTATGGTTAAAAAAAAATAAATAAATTATAAAGCGTTTTAAAAAATCTCGATAAAATGAGCTTTAAAACTGCTAAGTTTACGGCCAGAAAGTTAAAGCGACTCTTAAAATCAAAAGCTACAGAGAGAATTATCAGCAGATACATTCAGGCATTAGGATGGAAGTATCAAAGCTGTCCCTCCTAAGAACAGAATAGAACGTATAATTTATTGTTTTTTTTTGAACCTTTTCCACTGAAAATTTCAATGATGTGGTTTTTTATTGATGAAACAACTCCAGAAGTAAGATTTTACAGTTGGCAGAGATGGTTTAGAAATTCAGAAAAGGAAGCTTAAAGGGGCCGTATTGGAGTTTATAAACACAATCAGAAGATCCATGTTTTAACTGGAATTTCTAGAAGAGGAGCTACTCGTCCAGCTTTATTTACAGGCAAACTTAACAGTGTTTCGTTTCAAAGATTGTTAAGTGAATACATTCACCCATTTATAGACGAAAATTATCCTTTGTCTTTATATGGATAAATTTATCATTTTTAACCAAAAAAAAAAATTTTCCAACCATTTAAAAGTGTCTGAATTTTTTCGAAAGGGTCCGAAAGCTTATGAAAGGTCTCGAAAGGATTCTAAAGCTAGTGAAAGGTGCCTAAAGCTTTTGAACGTTCGGATGTATTCGGCTGAACGTGAACGTTCAGTTTTGGAACTTCTGAATGACCAGGCTTGTAATTAAATTATCCCAATTAAATCAGATTTTCAGAAAAAAAAATTTTTAATTTAAGGCAAAGAAACTGTATCGAACATATTTAACTCTGGTAATTTGTTATCTTATTTGACAATTGTTGGGCAAAAAAGGAAATGGAAATGGATCAGATTAGCTTCATTTTATACTTGAAGTTTTTATGTTCAAGTTCAAAAAATCTTAGAATGAATAAGTTCAAGGTTATTCGATTAGATAATTCATTATAAGATTTCCATGTTTCACTTAATATCCCTTAGTGTTTCAGATAATATCCCAGGGAACTTTTATTTTGAAATTAATCAAAAGTTTCACTTAATTTCTGATTTTATAGTGACTCATTTTAAAGCCCATAGAAAATTAAATGAGAAAATACGGTAACGTCACTTAAGAAATCCGAAAATTTACCGCAATCAATTACACATACGTAGTTTTTAAATGACCAGCATCAATTAATTTGATAATAATTTTTATTTAAGTATTACTTTTTATTTAATTTGTGTCACTGTTTGCCTAAGAAATGTTTTAAAAAGGGAGATGATTATGTGGTCAGACTGAATGCATTTCTGTGCAAGAAAAACCTTTTAAGCTATTAAACTCTTGATCTGATTAGTTTTTTTTTTTATTTTTACCTATATCAGCATATTAATCATGTTTGTCTACTCTAGATTAAAATATTATAATTTTTTTTTCTTCAAGAAGGGGGTAACATATTCATTTTATTTCCTACACGAGGAAATATTTTTTTATTCATGGGTTTTCGAGAGCTACCAAAAGACCAACTTATTTCCTCTAAGATTTGGCAAGTTTTTTTACATACATTTAACATTAAATTGTATAATAAAATTTTCAGTGTTGTCTCTTTTTTTAACTTGCCAAAAATTCACTTCACTTTTTTTACTTTCTAAAAATTCACTTCACTTTTTTTACTTTCTAAAAATTCACTTAACTTTTTTTCACGCGTGTATTAAATTCACTTTGGAATATGTGTAAATTTTTAACACACACTTTTTTTCACTTGTACTTTTTTCACTCGATAAACATATAAAATATACAAGTTATTCTTCTGACCACGCATTTTAGTTAGTCGCAAAATCTGTTCAAGTTCATTTAGATGCTACTTTTCACCCGTCAAATGCAATTGTACCAATTTGCTTATCGTCCATGCATTTTGTAACAACACAATGCTTCCATGTGTGTATATTTTGATAAAAAACAATATTTATGAACAACAGTGTATCCTCGATTTTGTCAACGGTCTGGTGTATACAGTGGTGATTTGATAGGAGGATTTTACTAAAATTTACGTAAATTACCGTAAATTATTGAATTTTTACCAAATTGCTAAATTTCGGAAGATGTCTTGTATTTGAGCCATTTTGTTAATGTCGATAATATTGACCGAAAAAATGACTGGCATTTTTTATTTTTACCAAAATTTCCAAAAATTATCGTAAATTTACCTGAATCTTGTGATTTTACGATATTTTACGTAATTTTTGGTAAAAAATCAATAATTTACGGTTATTTACTTAAATTTTAGTAAAATCCTCCTATCAAATCAACACTGTATAACAAAGTTTATGATATTTATCTAGCCTTATAATTATTTGATATTTATTAATAAATCTTTCATTTGTATACAAAGTTAAAATTTTCCACGTAAAAAATTTCCGACGTAAAAAAAAGCCATGTGAATTTTTTCCTGCGTTAAAATATTCCACTTAGACAAAAAGTGAATTTTTGGACGTGAAAAAGTACACGTAAAAAAAAGTCGAGTGAAAAAACGGGAATAAACCAAATTTTCCTTATTTTTGACTCTTTTAAAAAAAATCAAAGATGCACTGAACATTTCATTCGACTTAAGCACATGTCCTCTTTAAAACATGATTCAAATTCAATCTTGTTTGAGCATGCCTTTTCAATCTGATTTACTAATATATTCACTACTTTTACATAAACCTTATAAATTTAATTTTTAAGAGAGTATTAAGAAAATTGAATTTACTAAAAATTGAATTTTGACAAAATGTTCTTTCAGAGTCTAAGCATTTAGATTTTTTCATTTAAAAGCAAAAATTTTTTAATTGTGTGCAATTTTGCAGAGTTTTGCAAAAAATGCACAGTTTTTCAAAATTAGGAAGGGTATCCCAATTTATCTCATTAAATGGATACTCTTCTTCCTATATCCAAGGCAATTTTGTTTGTAGTGGTCAACGTGAGGTTCAGGTTAACCTGTATTAAGAAAATTGAATACCGACCATAACCGAACCATGAGAATTCTCATGGTTCGGTTAACATACATCAAAATCTTTTCAGTATACATCGTTTAAAACATCGAAAAAAATACACGATACTATTTCACATACTCTAGTCTGATAAACATACTTACCGTAAAACCCTGCAAACTACCCCATGAGCTTCTCAATAAAAAATTGTGGGGTACTAAATTAACAAAAGTTTTTACCACTGATTTTAAAAAATAAAAATACTGATTAGCCACGTTACTGTAAAAGTTTGGTAAGTCATCTATTTACAACCTTTAACCCCGGGGTAGTTTGCAAGGTTTTACAGTATGGCTAATGAACGTACAAATTTAAGAGTACAAACTATCAAAATTTTATTGATAAATCGAGTAAAAATAGATTTAATCTAGTCTAAAGAGTTTTACTGTATTTGCACACAAAGTTTGCCTTAAAATATTTTTAAAAATATGATATAAGTAGCTCTAGTATTCAAAAATGCAACCAGAAGCTCAAATTTCAGTTTTAAGCTTTCCCAAAGGTGCAATTTTGCAAAAAAGTTAGGAGCTGCAGTACATGTAGCTCCTAATACAATAGATTCTTCTAGTGGATCTTCTTCTCTTGAAGCTTCTAGTACTCGAGCTCCAATACGACTAGCACCAGAACTTGCAAGTCAGGTACTGAAAGCACCAAAAGATTTAGCTCCTGTACTTGTTGCTCAGATACTTGAATCTCCAGTAGAACATATAGCTTCGATACTGGAAGCTCCAGGAGAAGTATTTCCAGTACGAGGAGCAGTTAGAAATTAACGTGTGTTTGCAAGCATTTAGTATGTTATTCAGCAAATTTGTATGTTAATCAGATATGTATGTTGTGAAAAAATTTATGCATGGTAAAAAGATTTGCATGTATGTTAGGAATATGGACTCTACTTAAACTGTATCGACCAAATAAGTACCGATCGAAAATTCAATATTTTTTTTCCTCATAAATCAACATAAAAAAAGAGCTTCCGTCAAATCAGAACAAATATGCCAGAAATGATGTCATTAAACCAACAAATAATTTCTCAATTTAATTCGAAATTTTGAATGAAACAAAGTCAAAAGAGAGACTCAACGAATGAGCAGAGCACAGAAATTACCTTTTTTAGTTTTTAAAAAAAAAAAAAAGATTATTTTCCTTACATAATAAACATAAAAATATTAAAGTCTTTTGTGTCGTCGAGAAAAGAAACATTAACATCTTATGCTGTTACTATAGTTCATTTTTATTTTATTGTGTTTTCGCATTATTTCAAATTTTTGGAAACACAAAAATAATGTTTTTTCTCTTTCTCTATTAAACTTTTTTAATTTTATTTAGCTAAATCGATTTTTTTAGCATTTTGCTGCACCGTGAAGTACTTTCGCCTATTTTTTTTTTTGTAAAATTACAAATTTACCTGGTAACTAATGTTTTGAAAATTTTCTATAATTTCATAAACATTTCAAAGTTAAGACGGTTTAAATTTTGGCTTTCACTGAAATCGTCTAAGTTCAAAGCGACTATAAAACAAAAATTTTCATTAAAAATTTTTATTGCTATAATTTTCACATGCTTTTGATTTTTTTGTTCAAATAAAGACAGATGACAAATTCAAATGAAACACTCAAAACTAATAAAAAAGATAATAAAAAATTACGTAAATTAGTTCTTCATTTTGATCAACACAACACAATTCAAGTGGCTTGTACTCTACCCGGTCGTAAAATAACAGTCGAAGAAGGTCTCAATCATTTTTTAACATCAGCTGTTTGGGGTAAGGAAGTAAATGATGAATGGGTATGGATAAGCGATAAGCCAGAAATAACAAAACCTCTTAACGAACCTAAAGCAATGACCTATTTTAAGTATTTAGAAAAAAAGTTAGTTGGTACTCCAAACGATCGAGCTGAGCTTAAGAAAAGAACTTGTCGTTTTGTTTATGATAAACCAGGGTCTAAATTTAAAGAATTTTTTGACATATATTTACAAAGTTTAACGTATCCTAATTCGAATTCGAATGATGAAATTGAAACCCCAAGTTATTACAATTCGACACGAGCTAAACTCCCACCGAATACAATACCTGCTGGCGACCCGAATAACATGTCTTTGTATCATTTGATATTACCTGAATTTTTTGACATGATACGCCGTTTACAAAAAGAAAAACGAGAATTCTCCATTATTTTACGAACAATGGGGATCGATTCGCAAAATTTTTTGGACACTGTACGACCCGTGTTCGAAGGTAAACACAGAGATTTTAAAGACATTCAACCCATTAAAATAAACCCTAACATTGGACATATAAAAAGATGCGAAAATGATAAAATAATTTTAGAAATGGACAATCAAATTTATGATACACAAGAAAAAATATACGAAAAATTAAATTCTTTAGAAGGTATAAACGCGATACGGGATGATTTTGTCTATTGGAAAGAGAATGCCTATTCGTGTTATTCAGCTAAACCATTATGGGTGAATCTAAACGATAAAAATAATCATCACATAATATTTGATGATAACATTAGACTTGATTCTCATGACGATTGTATCGTTAATATACGTTTAAACAACTCGAATGATGCAAATGATTATGCCAGTATTGACTTTAAGTCATATCGTTTGTTCAAGATATCATCGATTTTACAACCGAATTTGATTCAATTATTAAATCCGCATTTAAAAATCGATTCAACTAAAAATCTTTATTATGAAATGATTAAAAATGCGGAAAAAAATTATGAACTAATGTTAAACGATAAGCAAAAAATAAATTATATAGTTCAATGTGATGATGTGGTAAATGATGATACTTTAAAAGATATCAAGTTAACCGAGAGTTTTAATAAAAAAATGAAAGATGCTGAATTTAAAAATGGTGAAGAGGCTAATGTAAAAACTTCAATATGTTCGATGGTGTAAAGAAGTTAAATGTTAAATTTGTGTTAAACCGGTTGATGATTGTTTACCAGATATGTTTAAAAATAATGATAAACAAGATTTTGTATAATTTAATACCTAATTTATTTTCTAAATCTCATATATTTTTACCTCCAGTTGTTAGATTTTTTAATAAAATTTTTTCAATTTTTTTAAAATTTATGAGCAATTAACTCAAACAAGAGCCATATTCAAGGTCCTTTAATCGCCTGTCTTTTTTCAAGTGGATAAAAGTTTAGTATTGTTGTTCATGATTGAACTTTTAGCTTGCAAATAAACTGTGAAGTTTTTTTCAATTCAGCTAAATTTCAATAACCTTTTTCCTAGATGAGATAAATTCATTCTGCAAAATGCTTCAACTTGTAACAATTTTGATTTAATTAGTTTGCAGAGTTTTTGCAGACAGGTATCTAAAAGTGTAGCAAAATTGTAAAAACTTCACAGTCTCCTTGCAAAGTCATTCTGCTGACGCGTCTTTATTCAAATTAAATTTTTTAGTCCTAGAAAATTATTGCATATTTTATAAGAATTAAGTGACTAAAATCTGATTGTGAAATTCTGAATTTTCTTTTGTTTGAAAACTTGATTTACTTTTTTTTTTCGCAGGCATAAAGTAAAAAAGTAATAGAATAATGCTAAAATTAATTACTTGGAAACACGATATTTCATAAATTTCGAGTTTTTTGAGTAATCATTTCTTTTTTTTTTTATAAAGTAAGTTCTTTTACGCAGTTTTGATCAAAGATAAATTTTAATTCACTTAAATTTAAGTCTTTTAGAAAGTTTGATTTGATCTTTTTCTCATTTTGATTTATTTTATGGAGAACAGGATAAACGACTTACAACCCTGGCCATTCAAAGCTTACAAAAATGAACATTCATGAACGTTCAAGAGACCCTGAATGTTCAAAAGTCTTAAAATATTTTCAAAGGTTCAAGGGTCCTTGAAGCTTCAATTTTCTTAATGTATTTTCATTATTTTTCTAAAATTTGAAAATATGAAAATTTTATTTTAATATGAAACCGGTTTGTTTCGGATAAAATTGGTATCGTTTGATAGGTAATCTCACACGCTTTAGCACTGTAAATTTTCAGTACTAAAGCTTTTGTGTGAACGACGAAAATTACCTTTAAAAAATGAGACTTTGAAATCTCAAAAATTTGAAATTTGTTTTGAAATTTTTTTTTTCAGAATGAATTGATCTGAAAAAAAAAATTCAATGAAAATACATTAAGAAAATTGAAGCTTCATGGACCCTTGAACCTTCAAAACCTTGAACGTTCATGAATGTTCAGGAGTGTTCATGAACGTTCATTTTTGGAAGCTTTGAATGTCCAGGGTTGTACAAGTTGAAAACGCTTCTAAAAAAAAAATCTCGCAAAATTATCCCATTTTCACCTTTTTAACCTATAATCAGTTTAACAAGTTCTGAACCATATAGGTTGAATATAAGTTGGCCTACAAAATATATAAACTACAAAAGGATCGCCTTCATCTTGTTCTGGTAGCTACCGAGGTTTTGATTCCTGAACAGTATCTTGATAGGTAAAATCTTAATGATTCATATTTTCTTTGACTTTCCAAGATTAAAATATTTTAAACTCAATTTTTGGAAATATTTTGATCCTTGCAGATCCTGGTCAGGATGTAGGACATGGGTAAATATAACGTTTTATTGTATTACTTGGCCAAAGTAAATTCATAAATCTTCATTGAAAACTTTAAAATTTTTAAATATATTTTTTATTCTATACTCGATTGATTTATAATCGAATATTTACTGTATTGATAAAAAATGTAACAAAAAAAGAGGGACCATTTTAAGGATTCTTTGGTGTGGAATTCCCTGATGAAAAGTTTGGAAGCTGACCATATTCAGTAAAAAGCCCAAATTTTTGAAAGACTTACCAATACTCGAATATGGATCGGCAGTTTGATGTTATTTTCGTAAACAAGACATGAAATGATTAGAAAATTTCAACTACGGACAACATAGTTAGTCCCTGCTATCTGTAACTGGAGTTATGACGAGCTATTAATGTTATTGAGTCTAACTTTTTTGAATAAAAGAAGACTGAGAATATTCAAAAGGATTTTGCTGATCACATTATTTGAGTCAATGTCAAAATTATAACTCCATTATATTGGTAACTAATCTGCTGTAGGTTAATTATAAAAATAACAATTTTGATCTAAACATTTTTAATCAAATGTCTTTTACTGCTCTGAGTTGAGAAAACCTTGAACAAAATTCAACCTTTAATGCTATCTCAATTTTTTAATTTTGACACCAGTAACGTAATCTATGACCTCGAAAACCCTTATCCTTTTTACACATACCCCTCGGTTGTTTACAGCCTAATGGAATGGTGCTTTGTTTAAAGACTTAAGAACTCATGATAGGAAAAATATATTTTTGATCTGGAGGTTTGACCTGAAAGCTAAAAATTATTGACCATGTGACCAATATGAATGGAAGAAAAAATTTCGAAAAAAGTCGCACTCGAGCGAAAATGGTAAAATTGTTTTTGTCAAATTGTATGTAGTCCCATGGTAACTTATAACCCTAATTTTTTTCACACTAAACAAGACAAAATTCTGAACAAATCTTCATTAAAAAATAAACTTTAAAAGTTCATTAAGCTTGATAAAATTGATTATTGTATCCTTAAATTAAGAATTAGATGAAGACAATTTTTAAAGAAACATTAACAATAAAATTTTATTCGCATTTAAATTCGTAAAAAAAATAATTTGAAAGCAAGTTACATAAACACGCCTAATATTAAGCATTTTTGTTTCTTAAAATTAAAATTTTGCTGAAAAAAAATGAATAACTTAATCAAATCAATACGATCGATAAACCCTTCTAAATTTCGTTTTATTCACACTAGCTCATGTTTAAGGAGCACTCAGTTTTATCCAATTAACGACGATGTTTTCGGTCTTAACGATGAACAAAAACAATTGAGACAAATTGTTTTCAATTTTGTTCAAAAAGAGCTTGCACCAAAAGCAAAACAAATCGATCAAGATAACGACTTTAAAGACATGAGAGTAAGTTTTTTTACATCCTAAACCTCATTAAGAACCGATTCTTATGATCTTTTAGCCATTTTATAAAAAAATGGGAGAATTAGGTCTATTGGGTGTAACTGTTCCAAGTGAATACGGTGGTTCTGATTTAGGTTACTTTGAACATTGTTTAATTATGGAAGAAATAAGTCGTGCTAGTGGTGCTGTTGCTCTTAGTTACGGTGCTCACACAAATCTTTGTATCAATCAAATAAACCGAAATGGTAACGAAGAACAAAAACAAAAATATTTACCAAAAGTATAAATTTTAATAAAATCTCATCATATGAGCTTTAATCATTTTCTTCTAGTTAATTAGCGGTGATCACATAGGAGCATTGGCTATGAGTGAATCAGGTGCAGGTTCAGACGTAGTTTCAATGAGATTAAAAGCCGAAAAAAAAGGAGATTATTATGTCTTAAATGGTCATAAATTTTGGATCACAAATGGTCCAGACGCTGATGTACTTATAGTCTATGCAAAAACAAATCCAAATTCAAAAAAACCTCAACATGGAATCTCAACTTTTTTGATTGAACGAGGCATGCCTGGATTCAAATCAATGCCAAAATTAGACAAATTAGGAATGAGGGGTTCAAATACTTGTGAGTTAGTTTTTGAGGATTGTAAAGTCCCGGCTAAAAATTTAGTCGGCGAAGAAAATAAAGGAGTCTATGTTCTAATGAGTGGTTTAGATTTGGAAAGATTAGTCCTTGCTTCAGGACCTCTAGGGTAACTATCTCTATCCTTGTTAATTTTATCTTTTGGTTTCAAAATTAGAGATTTTTAGTTTAATGCAAGCTGCTTGTGACATTTCGTTCGAGTACTCTCATTTGAGAAAGGCTTTTGGTCAACCTATTGGACACTTCCAAGTAAAAAATAAAATGAATCTCTAAATAAATTGGATAAATTTTTTTTTTTTTCAAGTTGTTACAAGGTAAAATGGCGGATATGTACACAACATTGAACTCGTGTAGAGCGTATTTGTACAATGTAGCCAAAGCAGCTGATAAAGGAATTGTAAGTAACAAAGATTGTGCTGGTGTTATTTTATATTTAGCCGAGAAAGCAACTCAAGTAGCATTAGATGCAATTCAAATACTCGGTGGTAATGGTTATATTAACGATTATCCGACCGGAAGGATACTAAGAGATGCCAAGTTGTATGAAATTGGAGCTGGTACAAGTGAAATAAGACGTTTAATTATTGGCAGAGCATTGAATGACGAATATGCTAAATTACAAAAATAAACTTAATATTATTTCAAAATAAAGGAATTTTAGTTTTTTAAGCATTTTGTAAAACCTTCTTTTTTTTCGGATAGAAACTTTAAGTTTCTTTAATAAACGATGATACAATTTTAAACAGTGTTAATTATTTTATTCAAGCAATACATCTTTAAAGCTCTCTTATGTTAGACAACAGATCAAGCTTACGTCTATTGTCTTTATTTTTGGTATGTAACGATCTCCTTTTCTTAATTCTTTTCTGATGGCACCTACAAAGATAGATTTCTTCAACTTAAAGCCGATTTAGTCGAATTGCTTCGTTCCATTTTTGTTTCTCGTCCTCGTCTCTTACTACAGAAACAGTCAGAAAATTTTCACTCCTTGTGTTGATCGAAAATCCGACCTTCTACTAGCAAGATCAGCTTGCTAACCGTTCGACTATACCGGAAAAATAGTTCAAAAACTGTTTTTTTAAGGTTTTGCATGAGGATTACGAATTTTTGGCCAAAAATACCAAATTTCCTCATTTTTCCGCTTTTTTCCTGAGATTTTTTCCTTTCCAAAAAATTTTTTTTTCGAAAATGTAAAAAATACATTTTTTGGGACGCAGATTCTGAATCTGATATCGAAACTGAGAAGTTATGATAGCGTGGAAGTTTTGAATTGCCGGAACCTTAAATAAATATTTACAGATGTCTTTTGATTGAGCTTAACTACTACTAAAATAATCTCAGCTTTTCAATAGCAAATAGATGCTACTTAGTTAGTTAGTTAGTTAGTGTGAGCTACGGTATAGGAAAATTCTATACCAACGCACTAAGGGGTTTAGCCCTTGATGAGCTTTGGCAGCATTTGCTTCGTGTCAATGATGTTCTTGAAACTGTTTGTTGATGTTGCTGATACTGCACGTTCAGGTAGATCATTCCAACTTGAAGTAACTCGGTTTGTGATAAAATTATATTGATATGAGCCTTTTTTATTGATTTCACGTACTAATCGGCTTTTGTGCTGCCTTCTTAGATTGATTGTGGTAGGTTTGGCGAAATTGATACTGTTGAGCAAATTTATATCTTCATGACCATTAACCAACTTGTACATTTGTATCAAGTCGCCCCTACGACGTCTTTCCTCTAAGCTCATTAAATTGAGTTCTTTTAGGCGTACCTCATAGATTTGATCGGCTTGACCAACTTTGTTGCTCTTCTTTGTACTCTCTCTAAGATCATAATGTCGGTCTTATAATACGGACACCATGAGCTTACCGCATACTCCAAGTGTGGTCTCACTAATGCAGTGTAAATGGCTTTAATGTCTCATGACCGAGATATCTGAATGAACTTTTAATCTGCCCTTTGCTGCAGAATACGTTGGTAATCATAACACCAAGATTTTGACTTGATTTAATCAGTACATGTTTCACTCTCGAGTTAACCATTTCGTATGAGAATTTTTCTTTTCTTCTGCCTTAAGTACATCACTTTACACTTAGACAGATTCAACTCGGTTGACCATAGATCAGCCCATTCCAGCAACAAGTTAAGATCATCCTGCAGCTCCAATGACTTGTGGTCTTGACTGGAATTCAAATAAGCTTCAAATCGTCCGCATAGCCTAAACCAAAAATAGTATGATAATCTCGAGAATTTAGTGTTCCGTCAATCTCTATCGATGCTCCAAAATTATGAGACTTTTATACGTTACAGTGTTCCAAGCAAAAATTAGTATATTTGGTTCATGTTTAGGTTTAATAGAAAACACATTTAGAATCATTTTTAGCGGACTTAAAGGTTCAAATGTGAATCAGAGTAAATACTTCTGGAAGCCCGCGAGTAATGAAAAAATTTCAAAGTTTCTTTCAGAGAAAACCGTCTGATTCAGTTCTAGACTATTACAAGATAAAGAATTAAAATATTATAGTCCTTCAAGATGACATATCACTTCAAATTTATAGTTATTCACAAAGGTAACTTAATTTTCAATGTTTAAGCTACTTATTTTAACCAAGAAAAAGTTAATCATATTTTGGTGTATCAGATTTAAACACTCAAAATTTTACACTGAGTGCATTTATTGAAATAAAAAAAATTTCAAAACTAAGAAAATGCTTTTTTAATAAAAATTTCAAAAATAAAATAACTGCAGTCTCTATAAAATCAAGGTGATACGGCATGCAAATTTATACCAATACATATACACGCAAACTAAAAAAAAATTCATGCACTCTTTTTAGCAATAAAGATACATTCTACGAAAACTAAATAGAGCTGAATATTTAGAAAACGAAAATGGTGAGTGCAACAACTTTTTTTTTCAAAATTTTTTTTTGTTTTGTTTGCGTATTTGTGTGCTTACTCACAAATTTAAACCATACAACAAAATAAAAAATGTATATCCAATTAAATCAATCGATTAATTGTCTAATTTTTTCAAGCCAGCTAAACCAGCAGTAAAAAAAACAGTCAAGGGTGGCAAAAAAGGCAAATCGAAAGTAGCCGCTGCACCATTAAAATCAAAAGTTGCCGATGCTAAAAAAGTCGTTAATCCATTATTCGAGAAACGACCAAAGAACTTCGGAATTGGTAATTACCTTTTTTTTTTACTTCAAATACCCTTTTTTTTCTGTTGCTATGATGAACTGTTTTTTTGATTTTATAAATGATAATCTCATAACATAGACAAGCATATGACTGAGCATAACCAGAAAAAAAAGGAATTTTTAATACTTAAACTCATTTTTACCTTTTTTTCAGGTCAAAACATCCAACCAAAACGTGATTTGACCCGTTTCTTGAGATGGCCACGATACATTCGTTTACAAAGACAAAAGGCTATTTTATTAAAAAGACTTAAAGTCCCACCATCGATCAACCAATTTTCATCAACTTTGGACAGACAAACAGGTCAGTGACTCTTCTAATTCAAAGACCCGGTGACGAAGAATCGTTAAAAACAGATTTTAACTGAAGATTCTCTATCACCAAGATCTCTGAGGGTCGTTTTATAAAAACTTGAAACTATCCTGGTGATGATTTTATCTACTGAATTATCATGTTGAATTTTAATTCTACTACCACTAAGATCTCTGAGGGATAGACATGAATAGGATTATTAATATTTTTTTTATTTTTAGCCAGTCAAATGTTCAAATTGTTGGACAAATACAGACCAGAAACCAAAAAAGATCGTAGAGCTCGTTTGATCCAAAGAGCTAAAGAAAGAGCTGAAGGCAAGCCAGATCAACCATCCAAAAGACCATTAGTTGTTCGCACTGGTGTCAACACAGTCACAACTTTAGTCGAGCAAAAAAAAGCTCAATTAGTCGTCATTGCTCACGATGTCGACCCAATTGAGGTAAGTCTCATCTATTTATAATATCGTCTTGCAGTGATTATTATGATTGAATTTCTTCACCTGAAATTGTAATGAAGACAAAAATTTGTATTTCAATGAGCAAGACCCTAAAATTGAAAATAAGATTTTAAATTTTATTTTTTCAAGATTGTTCTATTTTTGCCAGCTTTGTGCAAAAAAATGGGCGTACCATATTGTATTGTAAAAGGTAAAGCTCGTTTGGGACAAGTTGTTCGTCGTAAAACTTGCACTGCCTTGGCTTTGACAAACGTTAACGCTGAAGACAAAACAAGTTTGAATAAATTAGTCGAAGTATGCAAGACAAACTTCAATGAACGATACGACGAGATGAGACGTCACTCTGGTGGTGGTATTTTGGGCGCTAAATCATTGGCCAAAATTGCCAAATTAGAAAAACTTAAAGCTCGTGAATTACAACAAAAATTGGGATCATAAAAAGTTTTTTACTTTCCAAAGGCAAAAAAATGGTCCTTAATTTAAAATAAATAACTTAAAAAAAAAAAATCAATTCTTTTCGTTTGATCCCTTCGTGTCTCGTTTGCAAAAAATTGCGGTGATGAATGTTTGATTTGATTATTAAAATGAAAATTTTTAAATCTAGACAAGCATATGACTGAGCAATTTTTTGTTTTCTCCATTTTAAAAAACCTCGCACATTCAGCTCCAAGTTGTAAATTTTAAAATTGCATACTTTGGCGTTCCCTATATGTGCAATAAAATCAACTTTACTTGCTATACTCTCTGGTCATTTTCAAATTGACTTGAGAGTACGTTGTAAATTAACATTTTTTTTTAAGTTAGCACATAAAACTCGGTTGGGTGTCTCTATTAATAGGCTCCTAAATCTTAACATTGTGCTTATAATAAATGATTTCTCTGCTTAATATGAATGATTTAAATAAAATGTGTTCATATTCAATGATTTAATCAACAAAACTTTATTATTTAAAGTAAATATAAAATTTGAAAATTAAAAAAATTCAGACTTGATGTTGCCATAAATCTTGCTTCTTGGACTAGCTCGACTTGATCTTGTATACTTAAATTTAAATGCTTTCAAAAATTCTAAAAAGAAAGCACATAAAACTCGGTTAGGGGTCTCTATTAATAGACTCCTAAATCATAACATTGTGCTTATAATAAATGATTTCTCTGCTTAATATGAATGATTTAGATAAAATGTGTTCATATTCAATGATTTAATCAACAAATTATATGGAAAATTATAAAATTATGCTTTGGTGTTGCTTTAATACTTGAAACCACTGATTGAGAAATAAACTTTAAAAATTCTTGAAACAATTTTTGAGATTGGATTTTTGAAAAATTTATAAAAAAATTGAAGATGAGGACCTATGAAAAACTACTTAATATATATTACCTTCGTTCGGTTATACAATGACCGGGAAACAAGTCACCAGAGGATCAAATGTAACAGAAGAGTTTTACTGAAACGCTTTTTGACTACAAAAATTATTCCATTTCGATTGGACAAACAACTTTCATTAGTTTTATGAATTTTATGTAAAGCTTGATTATTCCTAAACTGCGGAATCGGAAAAAAGAAGATACTAATGCTAAAATTTATATTTGCAAAAACTGACATTATGAAGCATTGTGAAGTTTAGTTCAAAAAGTTCAGTTCAATTTTGAAAAATCGAAATAACTTTTTTACAGGTGTAACAAACTTTGTTACACCATTGAGTGACCTCTGCAAAAGGTGTGCATATTCTCTGCAAAATGCACACCATTAAAAAGTATTTAAATAGATGCGCAATTAGTTTGCAGAGTTTTTTGCAGAAGTCACTCAATGGTGTAACAAAGTTTGTTACACATTGTTACATATGCAGATAAAGCATATGTCACGTTTTATGAAAACCTAAAATTCACAAATTTTTATTGGGTTAAAAATAGTTAATTTTGTATTGAGGGGTACCAAGTTAATGATCAAGAGTTGTTTTTTGCTTACAGTACTGCTACGATTTTGTGTTTTTAGTAATTTTTACGTGAATTTACGTGATTTTACGTAAAATTACCTGTAAAAAACGTTTGTAAAAAACGGTAAATTTACCTTTATTTACCGGATTTTACGCAAATTTACCTGAAATTACGTAAATTTTCGTAAAAAGTAAAAATTCCATTTGTTTTCTTGATTGCTATACTTCGACATCGAATAACTCATCAAAAAAAATTCAAAAAAAATGTAACCCATCCTAAGTACGTCTATAAGATTACGAAGTATTCTTCAATAGTTTTGGTATCACAAAAAAATAAAAATTAATAAAAATTAACCATTTCTATTTTTGATGCTTTGAACAAAAATGCTCTGAATAATCCTAAATTTTAATTTTTTTGTGATACCAAAACTATTGAAGAATACTTCGTAATCTTATAGACGTACTTAGGATGGGTTACAGTTTTTTTGAATTTTTTTTGATGAGTTATTCGATGTCGAATCAAGAAAACAAATGGAATTTTTACTTTTTACGAAAATTTACGTAATTTCAGGTAAATTTGCGTAAAATCCGGTAAATAAAGGTAAATTTACCGTTTTTTACAAACGTTTTTTACAGGTAATTTTACGTAAAATTACCTGTTTTTACGTGAATTTTGGTAAAATCACGTAAATTCACGTTAAAATTCCTAAAAACACAAAATCGTAGCAGTACTGTATTGTAAATAAATATGTAAAAAAATCAAATATGATATTTATGATACTGATTCTGAAAGAGTGTAAAATTTTGCCAATTTTATTTTGCCAATTTATACAGTCTAATGGGGGTGAATGAAATTTTCGGAAAGATTGTAAAGATTTAGAATAAAGCTATCGATAGACAAAGACCCTTCAGATAATTCATTCTTCTACAAGCAAATATATATTGTTCATAACACTTATGGTTTAGACCCTGTCAAAGTGATTTTGGGGTAAATGGATAAAAATGGTACAATTATCTAAGGGATTTATTCACCCGAAAGAGATTTTAACAACTCAAAGTTAAATATATCAGTAAGTAGTATATCCTGTCCTCTTTTAAATGAACTTGAAATAGTTAGAAAAATATATAATCAGAAGGTTTATGATTTAAATTTATGGCTTAAAAATGTATAACATTTTTTTTGTTTTTCTTGTTAAAAAAGTATGGTTTAGAAAATGTGTT
Source organism: Brachionus rubens (assembly GCA_022207745.1). NCBI lineage: Eukaryota > Metazoa > Rotifera > Eurotatoria > Ploima > Brachionidae > Brachionus > Brachionus rubens. The sequence goes on from JAJVHD010000063.1 coordinate 455,384, forward strand.
CATACATTTTTTCTTATAATTCATATCCCTTATTTATAGTTCATTTAAAAGAGGACAGGATATGCTACTTACTGATATATTTAACTTTGACATGTTAAAATCTTTTATGGGTGAAAAAGTCTCAGATAATTGTCCCATTTTTATCCATTTACTTCAAAATCACTTTGTCAGGGTCTGTACCATAAACAATATGAATAAGTACTTAAACAAAAAATATCGACTTGTAGAGGACTAAATTCTCTACAATAAGAAGGGTCAAAGTATATTTAAAAAATAAATTTTACATCTAAAATATCGATACGCGGCCAAAATTCCAAAGACGATGACGATGCTTGATGGCACTTAGAGCTTTGACGATGTAGATAACAGCATTTTGTAAAGAATATTTATTTAATCAAAGATACCCAAAGTAGGATTTTTGTGTAAAAAAAATGTTAATTTTTCTTTTCGCTTCCGCAGTTTAAGGACAACGGTAAAGCTTCAAAAATATTTCTAGACTTCTGAATATCATCAAAGCTATTTGATTTTCTGTTAGACTGTTGTGCTTGATTGAAATAAATTCAAAATTTTAGATTTCCTTTGAATCGATGGTTTAACATAATTTTGTTTTTCATTTTGTTATCAAAAAGGTTATTTTAAAAAAAATAAAAAAAAAATTTGACACAAAAAATTCGGAAAACATTTGTATTGTTTTGTTTCGCAGAACAAATTGACTTTACAAAATTGAATTAAATTGTAACTTTAAAAGTATTAAACCAACCTAAGATCATGATCGCAAAAAATTTAATGTTTTAGCAATCCTTTTTGTTTTTTTCTTAATGATTTTTTTGACAATTTAAATTTACACTTTTATTTGAAAATTATACTTATCACAAAGCCTATAAAAAGCTTTACAAGATTTTTAATGTAAAAATCATCATCAAAAAAATTTACATTGATAACAAAAAATGATATCTCGAATCATTATTTTAAGTTTTGTTTTTACAATTTGTCTTGCTAAAAACAAAACAGAATCAACCAATGGAACTCAAATATCAACCCAAGTGTCTAGAAATTTACCTTATGAAGAATATACTGGAGATGACATTAGTTTCAAAGATGTTTTTGATCAATATGGTTATACACCAGAACATATGACTGGGTACGATAATGATTACAAGGAAATGGCAAATGAGTATAAAAAAAAAGACCATAAAAATAGTATGGAAAATTATGGTAAAAAGGGTTACAAAAAGTACGAAAAAACTAATAGTTATGAAAAAGTCCGTGATAAAGACTACATGAGTTCGGAAAAATATGGCAAAAATAACGAATACAAAGATTCAAAATCTGCAGAAAGATACGACAAAGATTATACTAAAAAGTATGATGAAGAATACAAAAGCTATGAGAGAAACGAAAAAGAATATCAAGGAAAATACAGCAGTGAACATAAAGATTATAAAAATAGTGATGAGTATCGTTCAAACAAAGAGTATAAAGATAGAGACTACGGAAACGATCACAAGTATGGGGGTAAGAGTGATGAGTATAAAGATGGAAAAGTCTACAAGGACAACAAAAAGCAAGGAAACAAGGGTTACAAACATAAAGACTATAAAGGTAGCCAAGATCATATGGATTATAAACATGATTCTAAAAACGAATACAAAGACAAAGACTATGAAAAAAAACACAAGTATAATGGTCAAAGTGATGAGTATAAAGACAAAAATTATAAGCATGGAGGTCATTCAAATAAAGAGTACAAAGATAATGATGAATATAAGAATAAGAGTTATGGAAAAGATGATAAAAAGCACGGTAAATATTATAAAGATGGTAAACGTACCAATGAATACAATGATAAGAGCGATGAAAAGAAGTATAAAAAAGGTGATGGTTACAAAGAAGAAAAAAATGGTGAAACATCAGGAAACTCAAATAGCTTTAAATCAGACCTTTCGATGAGTCATGTTGTTCATGTTAACATTTATGGTAAAGATGGACAAGTTTATAAAGAAACAAGTAATGATGGAACAACTAGTACAACATCAGTTTATAAAACTACTGAATCAACAACAACAGCAACAACAACAACTACAATTGATTATTATACAATAGAAAGTGATACATTGACTTGTGATTCTTCAATTGATTTGACATCTTTACCTGGTAATTGTCGTAAATTTAGACGATGTGCCAATGGTATTTTGTACATTATGGATTGTCCAGCCAATTTGGTTTTCGATGATACTATTAAAGTATGTAATTATCCAGAAAATGTTGGTGCACCATGTGGAACAAACAATTATAAATAATTTCTTTAAAAGAATAGATTTATAATGAAATGTCACAATTTCAGTTAATTTTAGATTATTTTGGTTTTTATTTTAAAATTTTATTTCAATAAAATATTCCTTACACAAAATAAACGATTTTTTTTAGCTTTCTTTTGGCATATATATAAGAAGGTGAGTATGTCGAACTAGTACGACAGAACAGACAAAAACAGACATACAATTTTTGGAAATTTTTTTTTTAAGAAATTTTCAAGGAAAAATCTGAGGAATACTTTTGGATTTTTTTAGGAAATTTTTTTTATTTCAAGAAAAATTTAAGAAAAAAAAAGAAAGTTATATGACTTTTATGACGTACGACCATTAAAAAAGGCAGTTAAATAACCAGCGGCTAGTTCCTCTCTGGTTATTTCCTGGTTTACAAAAATATCTTGTAGATCTTCTATCAAATTATCATCCGAAAAATCGTCCAATAAGTCTTGATAATATTGAATTGATCTTGTTTGCTCATCGTCTCTGTCATCACACGTTGCTTCTAAGGCCCTCGTTATTTTATAATTTTAGTAGACATTTGTATTGAAAGTTTTAGAATAAAGTTAAAAATAAAGTGAGATGAGATGAGAAAAAAACTAGATAACTACAATTTGTTGAGAATCTTTCTTTTCCAATATTTTTATCAAGTTTTTTTATTTCAAGTAAAAGAGTTATAGTTATCATTTAAAAGAGGACAGGATATGCTACTTACTGATATATTTAACTTTGACATGTTGAAATCTCTTATGGGTGAAAAAGTCCTCCAGATAATTGTCCCATTTTTATCCATTTACTTCAAAACCACTTTGACAGGGTCTGTACCATTGCCAATATGAATAAATACATAAACAAAATGTATTGGCTTGTAGAAGAATGAATTATCTGAGGGTTCTTTGTCTAGCGATTAGGCCGTCTTACAATATATATCAACTTCTGGTATAAACAAGTATAAACGAAGTCAACCCTTCTCGACCACTTTGCTTACACATCAAACTAAAGAATACATAACTTTTTCATGATTTAAAACAATTAAAATATTTTAATAAATTTTTTTATTGATTAAAATAAATAATTTTAAAAAACTGGTCACTTTTTTTTTCAATTTTCTTTTTTTTTAGGTTTAAAATTTAAAAAAATTAAAAAAAAAAAAAAGATTAAAATAATTTTTTCTCCCGAACAAAAGAAAACGATTTCGATCCACAAAAAAAAAATGAAAAATAGCTTAAAAAAACATGACTGATAGTTCCAACAGACAATTTATTTAATCATCCTACAATAAATACATTTACATTACATCTTTCCCACACACAAATTTTGTTGTTGTTGTTGTTGTTGTTTCTAGTTGTTTATTTGATCGCTTAGATGTTTCAAAAACTCATAGTACGATATTGAACTTTCGGTTTTGTCGTCGAATAAGTGTTGGAAAAACAATGAACTGTGATGACTGCCCTCTCTTTTTAAAAATAAAAATATAACTTTGATTCTCTCTTGAGGGGGGGGTGTTTTAAACTTACTTGAAGCATAGGAATTTAATACCAAACGGTCGACTGTCATATAGATATGCAATAAATTGTCTTACTTTTTCTGATAACTCATTCTCTAATTCAGGCAAGTCGTGCTAAACGTTTTTTAATTTAAAAGAAAATTTGAATCAATCAAATTTTTAAATAAACTTACGAGAACTTCTGGTAGTTCACCAAATGACTTGACATCAAATACTTGATTTAGGTAAATATCACTTATCGAACGACCAACCCACATGTATATTGCATCACCACAATCCATTACATACAAACCATGTCGATCTATATTCTCTGATGATAAATGTAATCTTGGTGGAATATAAATGTCTATATCTTCCGCATCAGTGATTACTTTCTGTTTTAAATTTTTAAAATAAAAGTCAATGGTTAAAATTTTTAAATTTACCTTGTCATCGAGATTATGAACAGCGTACAAGTTTGGATAAATCGTGAGCATTAAGTATCTTAATGGTAATGTCTTGCACAAATTCATAGCGTAAACTCGTTCATCCATTTTATGGTTTCCGAATTTAAATGCCATCTAAAATTGAAAAATTTAAGCCCGTGACTGGGGGGGGGGGGTAGTGACTTACATGTTTAAGTAGAGCAATGACATATAGAGGTACAAGTCTAAGGGAATATGGTGAAATTAAAGACCCAGTGCGATGTGATGTTACATGTTGTCCATAAGCTTGTAGATAATCAATAGCCACATTTACCATGGCATCTCTAGCGTCTTTCAACGAATTCATAGCTGTTCGATCGACTGCCATTTTTGATATAAGACCAATTATAGCCTCTTGATCTGCACCATTTACAATTTCATTCATATTTTTAGTAACTGGTAAACAGTACGTGTGTATTCGAATACGACGTTCACTTTTACTTGAAGTGTACAAAACAGCTGCTTGAAAACAAACATTTGGTATATCGGATAAAGACTCTTCGATGTTAACTTGCATTCCAAAACCAGCATCAGGATTAACATTTGGCAAAGCAAGTAAATCGGTTGAGCGTACAAAAAAATTTCCATGAAACGTGTGTATAGCCATACCACGAGTACAACGGATCCTCATAACAGCTTCGAAACCAATCTTACGTGTCAAATAACGTTTAAGATCAGATGAGTATTTGATAACTTGTTCTGGATGATGTTCAGGATGATAACCAGGATAAAATTTAACCTCACCACCAGAATATTTTGAAACACATGAAAGTGTAGCCAAGTCAGCATTTAGCGAATTTAACATGAATAGATCAACAGCGACCTGGGCACCGGCACAATCAAGTGCCAATTTTTTATAAAAATCTGTTTGAGGGGCTAAATTAGAAGCGTCTTTGTCTATATTATCGTCTCTTTGTTTTAACCCACCGACACCTATATTTGGCAAACACGTCTGCATTATGGTCATTCGACCACCAGTTGTTTTTAATAATTGAAAACCAGCGGTCAAAGCGGTTCCCAATGCTGAGTCTGTCTCGTAAGTATCAGTGAATAAACTTGGTAATGATTGTAAAAATTGTTGTATACACTCTCGATTTTCGTTTAAATTAACCATAAGACCATCGGGCATTGGTAATTGTAATTCTTCCAAGTCCGGATAGATCATCATTTTTGGTTGGGATAATTGATCGGATAAATTGTAAAAATGTATTGAATTCGAATAAGTTATGAAACCAATTTGTGCCCGTGAATCACCTGGTATTTTATCCAAATTTTCCGATAAAGTTTCACAAAAATTTTGTAAATAACCCGTGTTAATTGCGTTGTGTGAAACATCAAGTAAGTATAAATACATTGCTGGTGGTGGTGGACGTAGAGTGTATTCAGGTGGTGCTATAAACTCAATTGTTGATGAATTTATTTCAGGTCGTTTTGATGGATCACCGTACGATCGTGTTACCGGATCAAATAAAAACTCTTCTGGGACTTAAAAAAAAAAGTACGTAATAAGTATATACCCCCTTTATTGGAATATTTTAATCCCAAAAATAATGAAATTTTGTTAGAATAAATATTTAATGATATCGATATCAAGGTGTAGAAAAAAAATAAGAGGTTTCAACTTACGGTCATTAATTGAATAACACATATTACATCTCCATTTTGAATTATCAAGAAAATGAACAAAAGGATTAATGTAACTGCGACAATTTCTGCAACGAACAATAATTGAACTTTGAACAACTTTTAAGCTTTCTAAATCTTTAAATGGATGAATTAAAATACCAAGTGGTAGTCGAGATTTGCTTAATAATTGTTGTGATTCGGGTATACTCGATAAAGTACATCGAATTGTATCCGAATGACAATTAACTTGGGTGTAAAATTCATGCGGAAATAATGGTCTTGGTATATCGTTATCTTCATCTTCGTACGGATGAATTAACTTTTTTTCTCGAAGTAAATCAAGTGCATTCGGTTGATTGCGCATTTGTGGATTATTTAATTGTTGATGTTGAAGTGGTTGTTGTTGTTGTTGTTGTTGGGTTTGTAAAGGCTGTTGATTTTGTGGAATTCGATTCATCAATGGTTGTTGACCTGGAGCGTATTGTTGTGCATTTTGATATTGTTCGTTTGATGGTGGTGGTGGATAAAATTGACCACCCAAAGGAGGACCTGTAGGTGGTCCAGTTGGTTTATTTTGCTGAAATTGTGCATTCGGAATACCACCATTTATTTGACTAATATTTTGTGTAGGGGGTCCTTGATTTAGCCCCATTGATGGTCCTAAAGGTGGACCGGTCTGAAATTGAGGTGGATTCATCGGTTGCCCAATTGCTGTCGGTTGATTTTGTGCCATCATGGGTCGTAAAGGAGGACCATTTTGAAATGATGGCTGATTAATCGATTGTCCAATAGGAGGTCCAAGAGGCGGACCAGTTTGAAATTGAGGTGGATTGACAGGGGCTCCGATGACTTGCGGTGGACCTAATGGTGGACCAGCTTGAAACTGTGATGTACTTATAGGTGGTCCACTTAGAGAAGGTCCTTGAAAAGGCGTGTTTTTTAATCCACCATTCATCTGTCCAACAGTTGGCGCATTCATAAATGAACCTGTCGGTGGACCAGTTGGAACAGGTTGTTGTTGAAATTGAGCTGGTTGTCCTACCGGTGGACCAGTTGTTCGAGGTCCTAGAGGAGCCGTATTAAGAGTTGGTGCAAATTGTCCTTGATTTGAAGGAAATGGTGATTGATTCGGTGCAATAGGAAAAGAATTGGACGGAGGTCCATTTATTTGTGGAGGACCAAGAGATTGTCCAGTAGGTGCCGGTGAATATCGAACTTGATTTGTCGAAGCAGGACCTAAAAGTGGTCCATTTTGTGTCGAATTTTGTGTAGTCAATTGGGTTAGACTTTTATTCAAACTTTGTGGTTGTGGTAAATTTTGAAACAAATTCGAAGCATTTGGTAATTGATTGCTAAATAATTGACTTGTTGAACCAGACGATAGGGAATTATTTAACGACGACGAATTATTAAGAGATAAATTTTGCATTGAATTGTTTAAAGATTGATTCGAAAGTTCTAATGATTTTTTTGATTGTGCAATAAGATTTGAACCGATAAGGGGTTGATTTTGTTGCTGTAGGATCGAAGGCGATGGTGATAACGAACTATTTGCAGTCGATAATGATCCATTTATATTTTTTGAAGGATTTGTTAAGAGTGCATTTAAAGGTGGTGGTCTTGTAAGAGCTTTACTCAAAGTAGCCGAGTTGAGAGTGGGTTTTATGAGCGCGGGATTCGATTGGTCCGGGTTATTCGACATAATCAAAGGACTCAATTATCTAATAAACAAAAAAATTTTAGAAAAAAACGCAACAAAAAAGTCTATTTATGAATCCACATCATCATTCAAATTTAAAAAAATAAAAATAAAGTGCATTTTAGACACAAGTAAGTTGATATTTCAAATTAAACTCAAAAGCATAATTATTCTTTTTTTTTAAAGTTATAGGAAAATTCGCGATTGCAATTCATTTTTTATTTCGTGTTCTATGTGTATGTGTTTTAAGTTTAGTTTTAATTTTGTTTCGTGTTATTATTTCGCTTTCGTTTTTGAATTGTTGCAATTTGCAATTTGAAATATTAAGGAAAGTGAACTAAATTTGTCTGATTGATTTTGTGCATTTGAAATTAAAACCTCATAGCCTTGTGTTAATTTTTCGAGTCCATATACAAAGTAAAAAAAATTCAAAAAAACTTTTTTATTCGAGACAATGCACCCAGTTGATAGTGGTGTTTTTCAAATATAATGGGGCTTCAAGAGTTCAAAAGAATTTAGGTTAATATCCCAGTCGGATAAATTTTTATCTAACATTGATCCGCATCATTAATTTTAATGTCAGATAGACAAACTTTGATGTCAACAAATTTTTTAAAAATGATAAAATTAGTAGGAGTAGTAGTAGTTTTAACTGCGACTCGATAAATCGAGTAGAGCCTTACGGCTATAGCAGTTTTTTTGCAAGCCCATGTGACTTGCCCTTCCACCATTCATCTAGTTTTGCCTTGAAATTTTCAGTTGTAGTTGCTTCGATTACTCTCTGTGGCAAACTATTCCAGTCGTTAACAACTCGATTTGTGAAAAAATTAAAACGAACTGCACAGTTCTTAACCAATTCTCTATTAATGCCCATTTTGTGACCCCTTAAATTGTATGACTCTTGACCAACTCAGGAACATGCTCTTAATAAAGAGAAATATGTTTATAAATGTTTTCACACGTAAGGATTACGAATTTTTGGTCAAAAATCCAAATTCGCTCATCTTTGTGATTTTTGATTTTTTTAGAGGTTTTTCGGCCTTTACTGTACAAAAAGTAAAACGAAAATGAAAAAACTAAGGTGCGCGCGGAGCAAAACTTCCAAGCTATCTGAATTTGTCATTCCGTAAAATTAAATGAAAAAATTCTGTAAGTTTAAAATTGGGTAAAAACGGTAAAAAAACAGCTTTTTTTGAAATTAATTTAGCATTTTAAAAATCGAACAAAAAACAAAATAAAAATATTTTTGTCTCACTTTTCGTTGGTAATCTTCGTCGTTCACACGAATTTTTACATCAATAAAGAGTGTGAGATTACCTTTCGATCGAACCGATTAGCGAACCAAAACCTACCGTACGTTGTCCGATCTTGTTGAGCGCGTTTTATTTGTTCAAAACAATTTCAAGACTTCAATTTCAAGTGCGCTTTTTAATAATTCATAATTTATTCAATTTATGATAAATGTAAATATTTATTTTTTGTCTTTTTAAAAAAAAATTGTAAATTTCCTTTTTTGTTTTTGTTTTTTAATTTATTAATTTGTAAATAAAGTTATCTATTTGTAATTTTCTGTTCTTTCCTGTAGTCATGGTAAAGTCGAATAAGGATAAATTATCATGCCCTAACTGTGACAAGTCATATGTTAGTGCTGCTTGGTACAAAAAGCACTTGATCGAGTGTAACTCTGTTAGTGAAAATAAGTTTAAGACTAAGACTAAGAAGAGCTTGAAACGAATAGACCAGGGGAAGATTGATCCAACACCTTTTCCAGCTGATCTACTCCCCCTAGTTTTCAATTTTGAAGATGATTTTTTTTCTAAAAGAATTAATACCCCATCATTTCCAAACTATTTGCAAAACCTTTGGAGCTAAAAATGCTGGTAACATAAAAATTCTTCACCTAAATATTAATTCCCTTTTTCTTAAAAAGAGTGACTTGATTGAAGTTGTTTCTTTAGCTATTTATGATTTGATTTCGATAAATGAGACCAAGCTTGATGAAACCATCCCGAATAGTTTTTTTACACACCCGAGTTATACTCTAATAGGAAGAGATAGGCTAAGGGATGGCGGGGGAATAATGGTTCTGGTGAAGAAAAACTTAAAAGTGATTCGGAGTGAGGTCTCAACAAATTTTGAGGGAATCTCTGTGACTTTAATGGCAAAGGGACAGCAAATTAATGTTCTTTGTTGCTATAAACCACCATCCTTGACAATTATGGTGTACTAAGGGGTGCCAAAAGGCATTTTTTTTGAAATCTGGTAAAGATATGGAAATCGATAAGCTTTGACTAAAAATTTGAAATCTCTAGAAAACATCCCTAGAAACAGACATGTGTACCCATTTATTTTCGGGTATTGGGTCGGTTTGAGTAACTCGAAAAAATTGGATTTTAGGGTTCGGGTAGGGTATAGGTTACCCATAAATTTCGAGTTTTGGGTATTGGTTGGGTTGGGTCACTCATAAAAATAGGGTAGGTATACTTATAAACTCAAATTATAAACCCAATTTTTAACCCAAATACCCTATTTTTATGGGTGACCCAACCCAACCTATACCCTCCCCGAACCCTAAAATCCAATTTTTTCGAGTTACTCAAACCGACCCAATACCCAAAAATAAATGGGTACACATGTCTGCCTAGAAACATCTTTTTAAAGTCTCTAAGAACTTTTATTCGATTTTTGGAAAAATGACCCGATTTCAGACATTTAATAGCAACCAAAACCAAAATTCTGAAATTATGATTTTAGGATCAACGGACTCATGTTTTCTAAGGTTTTTTGGGGCGCAGATTCCGAATCTGATGTCGTAATAGCAAATTTTTGATAGCTTGGAAGTTTTGAATTGCCGGAACCTTACTTGTAGTAGTTTCTAATAATAAAATTTAATTCTTTAAAATCATGTATATTGATCGGTATTTCAATTAGAACAATCAGATGTGACTCCATCATTTTTTTTGATATAAAATCTCGATGGGGCAACAAAGAGATAGAGCATAGCACACCGACGTGACAACAAAATCACATCAATTTTAAAACAACATCACGTCAAAATTAATCTCCTTGGGAAACTGCAAACCATGTGTTCCTACATGATATAATTTCGCCAAAAGAAAAGTAAAAGATCTTATCTATTGTAGACTGTTTCAACGGGGGATAAAAAAGCCCGTTAAACTGTGTCGAAATAAAAAAGCGTCGTGAGCAATAAATTTTGAAAAATTCTCCTGTTAAACAATTAATTTACATATTTTTAAAATAAAAATTCTAAAACAATTATGATATCCTTTTAATTCTTGAAAACACCCACCTTTCTTTATTAAGAAATGACTTCCTGGACAATATTTCTCGACAATATTTTTACCAAGAAAATGTTTTTCTACAGTTCTTGCAAAAAAGTAACGTTCCGTTCCAGGTAAGGATTTCGTTCCAAGTAGGGAAAACCATGGTCATGATTTTGCGAACTTGGGACCCAGTTAATCACATCGACAAGCTCAATTTCAAGAATCAACTACTACTACTACCAGTACTACTTATTTTGGCCCTGAGAAACTTTTTTTATTATTTTTTAAAAAATGATCATTTTTAATATTATTATTTTTTAAGCCTTGAAAAGGCGAAATGAGTGGTATATATTAATGTAAAATGCGACCACAAAAACAATGTTTTTTGTTAAAATCAAAAATTTTATAATTGCTACTAACGCATAACTAGACCGCCAATAACCCTATTTTATTATGCATCAAAAATTCAAAAATAAAAATTCAAAAATGAGCCCAAAGCAGATTCATAATTAGATGATTTTTTTCAAAGTTAAAAAATTGAAAAAATTTAGTTTATGTTTTATTAAAAGTAAAACGATTTTTTTCAATTTTTCATAATGCACATTGATAATTGTACCATCGAGCTCTCGCTACATAAAACTTACACCATTCAGCCATGCGCTCTAATTCTTTGTCAGGTCCTTAGCAACCAATTCATCGCTTGATTTATTTTCATTAAGTGTTTTAGAATTTTGATTGTTTCGTGCCTACTTGAGAAATTTCAAGTCACGAAAATTTCTACTAAAAAACAAAAATGAAACGTTTTTTCAGTTTAAGTACACGTGTAAAAAACAGAAATAGTGTCACTTCAAGAGTTTAAAATCTAGAATCTCTTTAAAGGTCGATGAGTTTATCAAATTTTAATTTAAAACTATTTATGACAATACAAATTTTTTTTAGCGCAACACATTTTTAATTTTTGGTTTATGTTAATTTTTTTGAAATCCTTTAAAAATTTCAATTTTTCTTCTAATTTTAATCGACTTGAGAAAACTATTAAACTTTAAAACCAATCGTCCAGTTGTGATTCTGGTAATCGAGACATTGTTTTTATTAAAATTAAATCTTTATTTTTTAAAAGATAAAATTGGGAAATAAAATGAAAACGAATAAAAATGCCGATTCAAATTTTATCAAATATTTTAGTTTAGTTATTCTCATTCTTCAGACGTCAACACTTGTCCTTGTTATGCGGTATTCCCGAACTGCAAGCACTACCAATGAAAATGGTCAATCAGGCCAACGGTATCTCTCATCAACTGCTGTTGTTTGTGCTGAAATAATGAAATTAATCACCTGTGTCATCATTATATGGGTTCAAACAGGTATTTTTTTTCATAATTTTTGTTTAGGTCAAAGCAGATGGGTTAATAATGTTCTTTTTAAAGGATACTCAATAAATTTAACTTTAAAGCAACTAAATGAAGAGATAATAAAAAAACCTGGTGAAACTATGAAATTATTAATTCCGTCAGGTCTTTACACCTTACAGAATAATCTTCTATTCGTTGCTCTATCTAACTTGGATGCCGCTACTTATCAAGTCACATATCAATTGAAAATTTTAACGACCGCTTTGTTTAGTGTTTTAATGTTGGGCAAAAAGTTAGACTCATTTAAATGGATTTCTTTGGTTATTTTAATGATGGGTGTCTCTTTTGTTCAAGTATTTTTAATTTTAGGCTGAATTTAGGGTCTAGTCGGTTAAAAGAACACTTTTTCACCTAATATATTTTCCACGTACAAATTCTAGTAAAACTTGTGATCGCTTTTTTGAAGGTGAAACTAAAATCGTTCATTATACATACAGGTGATAGGTGAACAAGTGTTTATATAACCGACTAGACCTGTATTTTAAAATAAAATAAAATCGTTGTTTTGTATTAAGTGGCCAAGTGGCTCGAGTTCAAAATCAACATCTGATAAAAACTTCAATGAAAGATTAATTGGCCTACTCGCTGTTTTATTCGCTTGTTTTAGCAGTGGTTTCGCTGGAGTTTACTTTGAAAAATTACTTAAAGGTTCATCAACCGGTGTTTGGATGCGAAATATTCAATTAGGTACATTCATTTTTTAATTTTAAAAAATAATCTTAGAAAATATTTATTAATAATTTAAGGCTTCTTTGGGACTATTATTGGATATATGAGTGTTTATACATATGACTACAAAGCGGTGTCCGAACACGGGTTTTTCCAAGGTTATAACAAAATTGTCTGGACTGTAATCGCGCTACAAGTAAAACACTTAAACGTTAATGACATTATTCAAAAATGTTCTTACAATCACTTTTCTCAAGGCTCTTGGAGGACTCGTAATAGCAGCTGTAATTAAATATGCTGATAATATTCTCAAAGGTTTTGCCACCTCATTATCAATTGTGTTATCGTCTGTTTTTTCTTACTTTTTGTTAAAAGACTTTGCTCCAAGCAGGTAAGTATTAATTTAACAAAAATCAATAAATTTAATTATATAATTTTTCTCTTTTAAGCATGTTTTTACTCGGATCGGCATTTGTAATTGGTGCGACATTTATGTATGGATACGAAAAGCCAGTTATTAACAAAGTCAAAGATAATCAAACAGTATGAAATTTTTATTCTAGTTTTTGAATCATAATTCGAGATCTTAATTTTTATTTTTTTTTTAAATTTTCTAATTTAAATTTACAAAGCATTAAATTAATGTTTTTTCTTATCTTCATAATTTTTGAATAAAATTTTTTAACCGGAAACGTCTTTCACTTTAAAAATTTACCGAGCATCTTCGTCTCTTTATTTTAAATCACAATTAAAAAACCTATGAGAAAAACCGAATAAATTTAGACATAAGGACTTGAATGATTAAATTTCAAATTTTTAAAAATTAATTCATGTCACAGAATTTTTGTTTCAAAAAATTTTTTTGGGCTATCAATTTATGCTTTATTATAAAAATTGAAAAGAGAATGTTTGTCGAAAAATTAGAATTCTTTAACAACAAGATATTATTATTTCTATTGGATTTATCTTTCGATTATTAGAATATCCCGTTAGTGGTAAACGTTTTAAAAAAAACTTGATTTTGATATTTCTTTGTAAGAAAGGCATTGTTTCAAAAGCCTCGTATGTTTAGTTACCGTAATCACTCGATAGATATAACATGGTACAAATCTAAAATTTTAAATTTGTCCCATGGTATATTTTCATTTTTGTACCCATTTTAAGGGGGTAAATTGGACCGGTCTAATTCCAAATTTAGACCTGTTATACTTTTAAAATCAGACCTATGCAAAACTAAAAAGCGATCATTTTCCAAGTAAAAAGGTCGAGAGAATATCATCCACTATTTTCTCATGTTTCTTGTTATATCAATTTCCAGTCATGGCCAAAAAATCTTTTTTTCCAACTAATCGGGTATTCAAAAGGGTATTCGGCTATTCTGGTATGCGAAAGAGTTGAAAGGGGGACTTGTGACCTGGGGGTTTCGGAGTTAAAGGGGGCAATCTGTATCAAGCTTAGAAAAAAGCCAAATTCAAACTGAAATATCAGAGTAATTAAATCCGGCGTCGACGGCCAATCCAAATAACGGCCGTCGACGTCGGTTTTACTACTAACGGTTCTAGGAATTCTTGTCAAATGTGACTGGTCTCAGTTTCTCTTTCAAAAACAATAGTTTATTTTGTCCTTAGCGTTTACCATTTGAAGTCTTTAGCCCTAATTTAAAAGGGGTTCAAAATAAAAAATAAAATTAAACTCTTTCTAAAGGGGCCTGTGATTTGGGGGTCTTAGAGTCTATGGGGGAAACTGTATCAAGTTTAGAGAAAAGCCTGCTTTAATTTGACTATCAGGGTAGTTAGAACCGGCATGGACGGCCAATCCAAATAACGGCCGTCGACGTCGGTTCAACTACCTTAAGCTCGTGAGACAAAGGGCATCAAATTATTTTTAGCCGATTAAGTGTCAAAATGAATAATTGATTAATCCTTACGCGTTTACCATCGGTATGAGAAACAATTTGTTTGATTGTTAACCAAAGACAAAAGAGTTTAAAACATTTTCGGAACGGGTCCTGTGACCTCGGGGCTTTTAAGATTCGAGGGGGAGACTGTGACAAGCTTATAAAAAAAGCCATTTACATCTGATTGTCAGGGTAGTTAAACCGACGTCGACGGCCGTTATTTTGATTGAAGAGTTCTTTTCAAATATGACTCGTCTCAGTTTCTCTTTCAAAAACAATAGTTTATTTTGTCCTTAGCGTTTACCATTTGAAGTCTTTAGCCCTAATTTAAAAGGGGTTCAAAATAAAAAATAAAATTAAACTCTTTCTAAAGGGGCCTGTGATTTGGGGGTCTTAGAGTCTATGGGGGAAACTGTATCAAGTTTAGAGAAAAGCCTGCTTTAATTTGACTATCAGGGTAGTTAGAACCGGCATGGACGGCCAATCCAAATAACGGCCGTCGACGTCGGTTCAACTACCTTAAGCTCGTGAGACAAAGGGCATCAAATTATTTTTAGCCGATTAAGTGTCAAAATGAATAATTGATTAATCCTTACGCGTTTACCATCGGTATGAGAAACAATTTGTTTGATTGTTAACCAAAGACAAAAGAGTTTAAAACATTTTCGGAACGGGTCCTGTGACCTCGGGGCTTTTAAGATTCGAGGGGGAGACTGTGACAAGCTTATAAAAAAAGCCATTTACATCTGATTGTCAGGGTAGTTAAACCGACGTCGACGGCCGTTATTTTGATTGAAGAGTTCTTTTCAAATATGACTCGTCTCAGTTTCTCTGTCAAAAACAATAGTTGATTCTGTTTTAAGCGTATACCATATTAAGTTTTAAGCCCTAGGAAAAATGATTTTGAATAATCGTATAATATTCCTAGGAAAAGAGAAATTTGAATCGTATAATTCTAATGAGTTCTTTAAATAAAATATTGCCCATATCTTCTTTTGAATGGGCATTCGAATAGCCGAATACACTTTTGAATGGGAAGTCGAATAGCCGAATACCCTTTTGGAATCTGTTAAAGTTTTTAAAGGATGAATACCCTTTGAATAATTGGATAAAAGAAAATTTTGTCCATACCTCATCAATTTCAAGTTTTTCGCTTGTTATATCAAAAGGGTGTTATCTAGTTTTTGTTAACTTCAAAAATCTTATAAAAGCCGTTTAGCACTTAAAATTTATGAAAGCAAAGGAAAAATCAAAATATGTCCTACAGGAGAATAACTAAAATGATCAGAAATAAGTCGAGTACACCAAATGAACTCAAAAAGAAGAGAAGAAGAATCTAAAAATTAAAAAAACAGGATTATAAGAAGTTATTATTTTGTGTTACTTAATGAAAAAATGTTTGATGTTTATTGCGAAGCATTGTATTAAAAATGACCATGATTATTTTCATATTTTGCTTGCATAACTTCATTTTGTATTAAGTACCATTGATGAGTCACCTAAAGACCAAACATGTCTGGTCGTTTCACAATCAGAGTATTTTAAACAATTAAAAGAACAGAAAAAAATACACAAGGAAACTCTGTTAAAAGGGTGATTTAAACTTCTAATGGATAACTAAATATATAATAGGTATCAATTTTTCGATGAAATTGTCCCATGGCATAAATCCAAAATATTCAAAATTGTACCGAGATAACTATCGAATGTTTACGGTAAATTATTTTTATATTTTTTTCTGAAAATGATATATAAGCTCACCCAATTTGTGTGGTCCAGTAGTAAAAAATTTAATTTTTTAACTTAAATTATTTTCATTTGTTAAAGAGCAAATGGGCGAAACCCTATTAACCCTTTTACCGCTATAGTTCATCAAATCAGAAATGAAAAAAACTAAAATTTTACAAAAAAAGATTATTTTAATTTAGTTCATTTTCCTTCTTCTAAGAAACAAGAAACAACTTTTTATGGTTCACAGCATCACAAAAACAAACTATTCAAATTTTAAAATTTTCAATCTAAAACTATTTTAAACTTATGTTTTGGGACCTCAGCTTTCATTTTTTACCGGAATGTTTTAGGGCTAGGTGAAAAAAAAATATATTTTTTGACTTTCTGACCATCTAAGGGTAATCAGACCCGTTAAAAACGAAAATTTACTTATTTTCAGCCTTTTCCGCTTATTTAAAGTGTCATTTTGACAATTTTAAGTCCTTTTTTTGGTATACTTGTGTTTTAAGCGATATAACTTTTTAACCAAGCTTCCAATATTAAATATCTATACAGATTCTTGTAGAGCATAAAATTTAAAATATTTTGGTCTGATTAGATTTTTGAAATTTATTTTTTATTTTCCAAAATAGTCTGGTTAAACATTTTTTTAAGGGTTCCGGCAATTCAAAACTTCGACACTTTCTAAACTTTGGAATCTGCGTCAAAAAAAAACACACAAAAATGAATTTTTTTACTTTTCAGTAAAAAAAAATTTTTTGAAACCCCCCTCCCCATATTTTATAAAACAAGAGTAAGTTGGTAACCATTTTTGACCGGTATCTTAGTTATTTGACCATGAATCGTATACGATGGGCATATACTCTGAAAGCGCATATTCTACTCTACAAGATGATGTGTTAAATTTTCCGGAAAAAAAAATCTTCCTGCCTATTTATTAATGCACAATTTTCCGCTTTTTATCTTAGATACAAACACGGAAGATTTTTTTTTCCGGAACATTTAACACATCATCTTGTAGAGTAGAATATGCGCTTTTGTAGTTAGACTACTACTATTACGACTACTACGATTACTTCAACGTATTTTTTTTAATGTTAAAGTCATGCATTGAAAAGTCAATTTTGGCGCGAGAAATTACATTTTTTCTTAGTTTAATTCTTGGACAGAATGATCATAGATTGACTAATTAATCGATTGCAAAAACTTAAAGATCAGAAAGAAAATTCATTCTCGAATGTTCATAATATCAAGAATATCTTAGAACAACTAAGAATAACTGAGAACAACTGAGAACGAAAACTTTTTCTGTTCTCAGAAGTTTCTAAGAACTGAGATTTTTCTTCACATAGGTCAACTTTTTTATCTTTTCTTTGAAAAAGAAAAACAAGGAATTTTCT
The DNA here is from genome assembly GCA_022207745.1 of Brachionus rubens. Lineage (NCBI taxonomy): Eukaryota > Metazoa > Rotifera > Eurotatoria > Ploima > Brachionidae > Brachionus > Brachionus rubens. The sequence continues at coordinate 473,382 of JAJVHD010000063.1, forward strand.
TGTTTCTAGAAAGGAAATAGAAAAGCAACACCCCTAAGAAAAACAACTGACCTTAAAAAGTATATGAGATTTATAAAATAGAAACTTCAACACTCATTCCCATGAATTGACATCGATCAAATAAAAAATCTTTAAGTATCATCTCGAATCCTTTATGTCCTCTATGTCCTTTATGTACTTTTTATTATTTTGTCTTTTTATCTTTCATTTTGTTCAGTTTGAGCGCTTTTTTATCATTTAATTTGTTATGAAAAAGTTTGACACAATCAAAAACAGATCAAATTTTGTAAAAAAACATGGCGATCAAATAAAAAATACGAAGCGCAGAGGCCCACTTCGTATTTTTTTTAATTTGACCGGCAAAATATCACGATTTTGATTTCTATTAATAAAGCATAGGGTACCAGCATTGAAAGCACTTATAGTGTATGAAGGAAATAAGCAATATAGAGAAGCTATTGTCCTTAAGAAACAAAGATGACTTAAAGCACATAAAGGACATAGAGTACATTCATTTATTTTATAGGATAAAGAACATCAGGAATCCTAAAGATTACATAAAGTATTTTTATACATCATGTCAATTCGGCCTCATCTCATGTCAAATTCTTCGCTGAGTCTCCTAAGAGATCTCAAAGAGAAAAGTGAGGAGAAAATTAGAGAACACAAGAAGATTCTGTAGAGATCTATTGGAGATCTTAGTAACCTTTTTCTCTAAAAGATCTCTCATTTTTCACATTAAAAAAAGGCTCAATCCTTTATAGATCTCATCGAGAATCTCTAGAATTTCTCTTGAAGAGATACTGTAAGATCTGATGAGATCATCCTACAAATTTTCTAAAGAGATTCTATATCGTCTGATAATTGAGAATTTATCCAAATACTTTAGTATGGTAAAGGTTCAAGGGTAAAGGTTTATTCTCTCAAGCAGATTCAAAAATTTTAAGCTTATTTAAGATCAAGAATCATTTAAATTCTTCGTAGGAACCCTAAATAACCCAAAAAAGAATTAATCTTATTTTAAGTCTTTTAGTTTTTCTCAAGGAGATTTCAAAGAAACAAAGGGTTATTTTTCGCAAATCTATCACATCGATTTCCCGTTGAGTCTTCAGCTTTTTTTTCTCAGAGAAGTCTCATAGGCATCTACGAGAATCTCCGATTTTTTTATCATTTTTTCTCATTTATTTCTCGTTTTTTTCTACAAAAAATCTCCTTAATTTGGTTTTCAGATTATCTCTTTGCGATCTCTCAGGAGAATTCGACAAAGAATTTCTTTGTAGGAATCAGATATTTCATCATCCATTGGCTTTTATAGACACAACCATGGCAAGCTCTTATGCAAGATAAAAGTCAAATAAACTTGATAAGACTCAGTATACAACGGTAGGAAATTGATATTCTTTGTAGTGTTTGTAGTGTTTTTCAAAACTTGTCAAAGACTTCTGAAGCTTAAAATTTATTAAATTTTTTCAAAAAAATACTTTCCAAACTTATAGATTTCGGTCTGGTAAGCTTAATAAAAGTTTTTATCGTAGAATAGAATTAAAACTTCCTAGGCGGTCATCCAAACGGCCAAATTAAAAAAATGGCGGCCAGATGTCCGCGTGGCCGTTACCTAACACCAATTCTTTTTTTTCTCATTTTTTAGGAAAATGAAACTTTTTTTAAAAAAAGTGCTTCGATAATAAGTGTGCAATCTTGCAGAGCAGGACCGGCGCTACGATGTGGCGAGATGTGGCGGCCGCCACAAAGACGACGGGAAAAAATTAATTAATTTTGTTATTGCAAGTCGAAAGGAGAGTGAAATTCTTTTTTTTTTTTTAAAATCTTTTTTTGAAAGTTCAACATAAAGTTCGCTAACAAAAAAAATGTTATTTTAAACATAAAATAGAACATAAAATCCGCTAATTGATTCATTTTCTCATGTGTCTTTTTAAGAAATCAATGATCACTCTCGAAGCTCTCCTTTTCTTAATTTAATAATTCGGTCTTATTCAGAGATTAAATTTTTGACTAAATTTAAAAAGTTGGCTGCCGAGTCAATAAAGAAAAATCTGCGTTGTCTGAAGGAGCTTACGCTCAAAACAGATAAACAAATAAAAAAAAATCGTTTTTCTTTGTTATAGAAAAAAATTTCTCATCAGGTCATTGGCGATGAATGATTGAAGAGTCTGTCATGAACTCTAGGCAAGTTACAAGAGAAAAATCTAAGGTACGCGTGGAGCAAAAGTTCGACAGTTTCCGAATCTGTAGCTTTAGACATCATATATGTAATATAAGACCCCGGATATCCGAAAAAGCAAATTTTTTACGGGATTAAAAGACAAAAAGTTTTAGGCGCATCCCTCAGCTTTTTCAACCGAAATGTCAATTTACTTTTTTTAAACATTTTAGTACTCATGATTTGAAAGGGCTTTAATTGATTTAAAAATATGTTCAAAAGCTAAAAAATTACTTTTTACGCTTTGGCCCGAATCGGCAGGAAAAGAAGTTTCAAAAAGCCATATTCGGGTGAAAATGGGAAAAGAAAGGACATTCGAAATCTATCTAGCCCCAGGGGAAACGAAATTCCCATTATTTATGCATCTGCTTCAACAAGATATGATTCTCTACCACTCTCAAGATACACTTTTGTAATTATTTTCCTTTTTCTACACTAGAGGACGAAAAAACTGCATACCCCCCTCTCCCGGGACCCTTCACCATAAAGACCAAATCATCCTGGCGCCGGCCCTGTTGCAGAGTATTGCAAAATTACACGCCAAGATTCCGTTGCCATCATCTTCATCATCATTCGGGTGTTTTTACGAAAGCAAATCACTCAACACTCGTAGTACACGCGATCACTAGTCTTCTCCACTCTTTCCGATCTTGTGCTGCCTTCTCGATCTCCTCAACAGACGGGGGAATGTTTGCTTATTAAATTAGCAATATATCTAGCATAATTTGTTGCATGTGTTGCCGTTGTATTGATAAAAAACTAATAAAATATGGGGGTCGTTAAAAATCTTTTATTTTTTGAAAGATAAAATTGGAAAGCTAAAATGAAACCGAATAAAAATACCGATTCAAATTTCATCAAATATTTTAGTTTAGTTACTCTCATTCTTCAGACGTCAATAATATACCTTGTTTTGCGATATTCTTGAACTGCAAGCACTACTAATGAAAATGGTCTATCAGGTCAGTTGTATCTATCATCAACTGTTGTTGTTTGTACCGAAATATTGAAATTAGTCACCTGTGTCATCATTATATGGGTTCAAACAGGTATTTTTATTCATTATTTTTTTCAGGTCTAAGCAGATGGGCTAATAACGTATTTTCTCGAATTTAACGACATGTCGTTAATTGGTGGACTGTAAGGTCTAGTTAAGGATTGTAAAACCATCTTTCAGTTGATGTCCATAAATCAATGATAGCTTTGCCTAATCACAAGAGGGACACGTTGAAGGTTCACAAGAGGAACACGTGAATTAATACAACAATAAATGTCTTTGGATTTCTCTAATAAATCTATCAAACGATAGGTGAGTGTTTGTTGTTATTTAAATAAACTCCTAATTTTTTTTATAAATTTGAACCATTTTAACTTAAAATTTAGTGAGACCGTCATTTTGGACTTCTTGTAATTTCGAAAGTTACTTATTATTTTAAAAACGCTCACTTATTCTTGTAGATGAAAACTTACTCTACATAACAAATAGCTTTGCGTCAAATTTGGTCATGGAACCGACGAGAAATAAGGTCTCAAAAACTAAAAAAAACAAGATTTATGATCTGGGACTGGATAATGCTTTTTTAGAAAGAACAACCAACCCCGTTTTTTTTCTTTTTGATTTTTTACAAACGATCCCAAATCGACATGTCGATTAACCATTTTTGACCATATTCGACATTAACGACATGTCGTTAAATTCGAGCAAATACGTTAATGTTCTTTTTAAAGGATACTCAATAAATTTAACTTTAAAGCAACTAAATGAAGAGATAATAAAAAAACCTGGTGAAACTATGAAATTATTAATTCCGTCAGGTCTTTACACCTTACAGAATAATCTTCTATTCGTTGCTCTATCTAACTTGGATGCCGCTACTTATCAAGTCACATATCAATTGAAAATTTTAACGACCGCTTTGTTTAGTGTTTTAATGCTGGGTAAAAAGTTGGACTCATTTAAATGGATTTCTTTGGTTATTTTAATGATGGGTGTCTCTTTTGTTCAAGTATTTTTAATTTTAAAGTTGAATTTTATGATAAAATTAAAACGTTATTTTGTTTCAAAAGTGGCCAAGTGGCTCGAGTTCAAAATCAACAGTAATATTTTAAAATTAAAACTGTACACCATTAACTTCTCTTAGAACAAAATATGGATATCTTCTAACTGTAACGAAAACATGTTCCCGGGAATCCCCTTACAATCCTTGGCTTGTAAGATAGGTTTTGCGGTTTAAAAATTTTTTAATTTTCTTTGTAGGAATTTTCAATTTACGGTTTTTTTATAGAGAAAATGCACAGTTCCATAGAGTATTTCCCTAATATTGCATTGTTCTAAGAGTAGTAGGCTTACCGTAACATTATTCTAAAATATATTCTTACGATCACTGTTCTGAAGTTCTCGGTGGACTTGCAATAGCAGCTGTAATTAAATACGCAGATAATATTCTCAAAGGTTTTGTCACCTCATTATCAATTGTGTTATCGTCTGTTTTTTCTTACTTTTTGTTAAAAGACTTTGCTCCAAGCAGGTAAGTATTAATTTAACAAAAATCAATAAATTTAATTATATAATTTTTCTCTTTTAAGCATGTTTTTACTCGGATCGGCATTTGTAATTGGTGCGACATTTATGTATGGATACGATAGACCAGTTGCCAACAAAGTCAATCAAACATTATGAAATATAATTTTAAAATGAATTAAATTTTACAAACCGAAAACCTGTTTCACTTGAAAAATCTAGCGAATAACAACCGGTTGTTATTTGGATTGGCCGTAGACACCGGTTTTAACTACCTTTTTAGTCAAAATAAAGCAGACTTTTCTCTTAAAATTAAAACCCGTGAAAATTTTTTTAAAAAATTTTCATTTGTTGAAAAAAAAAACTAATAAATTTTTTAATAAAATTTTTGAAAATCGATTAAAATTTAATGTCTGAACGATTGGCCAATGATATTTTGTGAAAAAGAATACTTTCATCTAATCTATCATTTGAACCAATATTCTTGTACATTTTGCATTTATTTTGATTGAAATAGGTAAATTTACAGTTGAGTTGTTCATTGCATTTTGTCAAGCATGAAATCTTGTTGTTACAATAAACATTTTCTAAAACCTCAGAAGCCAAACCATTTAAATAAGCCTTGTTTTGATCACCCTCAAGTATTTGATAAAAAGAGGCTTAAATTTTGAGATAATGAGTTTTGGAAAATTATTGTTTTTTTTTTCGAAAAAAATACTTTTTGGCGATTCAAACGAAAGTTTAATAAAAGCAACCAAGAACATTATGGTTAACCAATTCGATTTCATTGTTGGAATAATTTTGTCTAAATAAAATTTGATTTAACGTAAAATCTCAATAAATATGACATGTCACTAAAAAGCGAATTTCCCATCCCTTTAGCATGGAGTGTTCGGTATTTGTGACATGTCATATTTATCGAGATTTTACATTAGCATCAAAATAAATTTCTTAAATATTGAAAATTAAAAGATTTTTAAATTTAAGATGGAAAAAAAATCAAATGAATTTGAAATCAATAAATCTAGAAGTTTGCTAGTTTAATTTTTAAATAAATATTTTTCAATATGTGACTTAAATCGTTTTTTTTTGTTGTCAAGATTTTAAACTATTTGATTTTGGATTGATGATTTAAGGTTTTCAAAGAAATTTATTCGATATCTCAGTTTAACAGGTTTATTTAATTAAGCTCTAAAACAATCCGAATAGTCAAAAAAATTTTCAAGTCATTACCAGTATACTTATGAGTAAAATTCTCAAAAAAGTTGGGTTTTTGGGTTTGATTATGGGCTGAGTATGCCTACCATGTGCTTGATATCGATACCCCACATCGATGAAAAGTATCGTGGTTCTTTGTATGCATTCATTTTTCAGCTTTTAAACCATTCAAAAAATACCCTATTTTTAGACTCTTAATCAGACTTATTTTCAGTATCCCTACTTTTTGATCATCTTACCTCAATTAAAATGATTCTTTTCATTGCATTTTACTCTCAAAGTTTCAATTATCAGTGATTTTATTTTCAATCGAGTCAATCGTTTAGAATGGTCAATTTAGGTCAAAATTGTTTCAAAGAAGCAAAGAAACTTGCAAAAGCATTATACCATTTGTGTAAAATCGAGTAAAACACCGAAGCCTTAGCTCTTAAATAATTTCAATTCAAAGGTACAATACTATCCCTAGTCAAAATCTCCGTTGAGATCTTTGGGAGATGTAATGAGAATCCAAAGGCTTTTTTCTCTTCGTTTTCTATTTGAGATCTCTTGTTGAACTTCAAGAGAATCTCGCATCAGTTTTCAACCGAGACTAAAGTCGAGATTCAAAGAAGATTCTCTGGATTTTTCTAAAGAGATTTTAATGGAAATAAAAGGGTAAATCAATTGGAGAAAACCAATCTGATCACACGAGTTTCTCCTTAGAAAATATTAATTTTTCCTTAAGTGCATAACATTTAACAAGAAATCATTACTTGACACCATCGGTGTATGAATGTTTTATTCAATTAGATTTACAAATTGTTCCAGATATTTTTCAAGCGCTGCGAAAGTCTTCCAAAAACACAGACAATTGAAATTTATTTTCCTGACCTTAACACTATCCTGTATGTATTGTTATATGTTTTCGAATTTTGTTAGACGGGACTACGAGATTCGATCCAATTTTTTAGTTTTCTTCTTAAGCAATAAAACTGAATTACTTTAATTATTAAGAAAAGATACGAGAAAAAAATTGTTAAAAATAATAACTTTTGATTGGAAAAAATTTTCCAATTATAAATAGTATAAAAATTATAATTAGTTCGTTATCAGAATTTGACCTTAACCTTTTGTATTTTTTAAACATCGAAATTGTATTGTTTTATGTATCTTTATTTTTTATATTCAAAAAAATTTAATTTTTCAAACGTTACAAAGGTCAAGTAGATTTTCTTTTCAAATTTTTAAAACTTTTTTTATATTCTTAGATTAGCCGACAAGAAAACTGGCGAGAGTTTTTATTTGAACTTTTCTTTTGGCGACATTATCAAATAACTATTCAATTTTTTATTTTAGATATGAAATTCCCGATCCCCTTCTACTAGCTAAAATAATTTTATTGAAATAGCGCAAGTGATAAAAAAAGAGCTGAGTCAATTATTTAATTTGATTAAGATGAAAAAAAAACAAGGGATTGTATTAAGCACTCGTTAAAATATGATATTTTTTTCAAAATTGATTTTATTTTATTTGAACTTAAAAAATTATTTCGAAAATTTCCGCTTATTTTCTTAAAAACTTTTGCTCTCTCTCCAATTTAATGACAATTCAGTTTTCTAGAAGTCCTTAATCCGATCTCGTGAAGAATTATCCCCTGATCAGCCTTCCTCGTCTTAATCTCACCTGAGAATTGTAACGAAGATCACGTTACAGAGGATTTTATGAGATTCTAGTTATGCTATGTTAGTTACTTGAGACTCAATGAGAAACTATAAGATTTCAAGTGATAAATAAAAAAATTGACAAGATCTCATGTCTTCTCATTGAGTCTAAGTGAGATCTACGTTACAGACTCGAAAGAAATTTTTTGGACGTACTTGTTGACCCATTAACTTAACAGAAACCAACAGAAATAATTGATTTTGAGTTTTGAATAAAGTATAATAATTTGGAATTAATAAAGGCTGATATATAGACTGGGAAAAAAAACAATTTTTTAAGGAGATTCTCTTTGAGATCTAAAATACTTCCTCGTTTAGATCTCAAGAGAAGTGCGAGAGAAAATGGTGTCGAGATCTCTCGTGAATCTTCGATAGATTCTGTTAAGAAACTAAAAAGATCTCCATTGGATCTCATATAGAGAATCTCCATGAGATGTAAAGGAGATTGAGACTAGGGATGTAAGTGCCACTAACTGTGCTAGCATTATTTAATTAAATAATGAACTTATAGATCTCATATGTTTGAAGGAGAATCCGTATCAAGAAAGGCTTTTGGACTTAGACTTAATGAGTTAGAAGACCGTAGAACAAGAGGGGACCTTATCCAAATGTTCAAAATAGTCAACCGTCATGAGAACTTAGTTAAAGGATATAACTTTTTGACGAACAAAATGGTTTCAAAGTGGAACGTTTTTCCGCAAAGTGTTGTCAACGCAGAAACAGTAAAAATACCTAAAATGTCTATATGCTTGCCTATGGTGTCTCTTTTCAATCTATTTGCTAAATTTTTTATTTAATGAACAATAACATAAATTCCATATTTTGAACAGTTAAAAACACCCTTAACCTAATGTAAATTAACCTAAAAATTATTAGTAATCAAGTGGTCCTTTTTTTGTTCAATGTTTCGATTATCAAATCGAAAGTAAAAGACACTTAAAAGGATCCGATTGAGATCTTTTCAAAATATTCTTCTTAATTTTCAATGGCATTTCAAAGGAGGAATTGTTTGGATTTTAAAATTTGTTACTTCTTTGGACCCTTGAAAAACATACACCCAGGTGTAACTTTTACACGAAGTGAGGTTTTCATTTTTATGCCTTTTTTCGCCAAAAACGCCATTTTCCTTTGGAGATATGTATCTCTATAACCGAACATCCTAGATAAAAATGGATTAAATATCTATGTAGATCTCGTTGAGAGCTTTCGATTGATTTTTAAAAAATGGTGGGTGTATACAACAACTATGAAGGGTTTATAAGGGTTCTTTAAGACTGAAAAGTGAAAACTCAGTTTTCTTCCCCAAATAACTTCACAGGGGGTCTAAATATGGTATAATTTAGCAGCCCTTCATTTACTCTACCTTATATGAAAATAATTTTGTGCATACCTCACTTCGTGTAAAAATTACACCGGAAGTATGTTTTTCAAGGGTCCACTTCTTTCACCTCGTATTTTAGTTAAAGTCACAATTAAAAAAACTCTAAGAAAAACCGAATCATTTTAGACATAAGGACTTGAATGATAAAATTTCAAATCTTTAAAAATTAATTCGTGTCACACAAATTTAAAATAAAAATTTACAGACTTTTTGTTTTATTAAAAATTTTTTTGGTTATCAATTTATGCTTTATTAAAAAAATTGAAAAGAGCATGTTTTTAAAAAAATTAGAGTCCTTAAAAAACAAGAAATTATTATTACTATTTGATTTATCTTTCGATTATTACAATATCCCCTAAAAATCTAAGAGATTCTTAAAATAGATTCATAAAAAGTGCAGCTCACATTCTTCATTTTCATCTTAGGAATTAAATGGCAAATTTTTTTTTTCAATTAGATTTTTTTTAGGTTTTTTTCTTTTCTTTAAAAGGCCGAAACAAGAAAGTTCCAATTCAAGATTTTAAATCTTCTTAATAAAGCTTTTTTCTATTGATAACTGAAGACGGAACTTTATCAAATTTTAGAAGACATTATGCTATTGAAAATATTGCATTTCAAATAAATTTTGTCTTCTAAAGTTTTATCAACAAGATCTTAATTTTAAATCTTGAATTGGAACTTTCTTGTTTCGACCTTTTAAAAAAAAAAAAACCTAAAAAAAATCTAATTGAAAAAAAAAGTTGCAAAATATTTTATCATCTTATCTCTCTTGTTCAGATTCAATATTTTTGGTCAACTTTTTTTTATTAAAATTAACAGAAATCTATATTTTTTTGAAAGATAAAATCGGAAAGCTAAAATGAAACCGAATAAAAATGCCGATTCAAATTTTATCAAATATTTTAGTTTAGTTATTCTCATTCTTCAGACGTCAACACTTGTTCTTGTTATGCGGTATTCCCGAAATGCAAGCACTACTAATGAAAATGGTCATTCAGGTCAGTTGTATCTGTCATCAACTGCTGTTGTTTGTACCGAAATATTGAAATTAGTCACCTGTGTCATCATTATATGGGTTCAAACAGGTATTTTCATTCATAATTTTTTTCTCTTGGGTTAACAATGTTCTTTTTAAAGGATACTCAATAAATTTAACTATAAAGCATTTAAATGAAGAGATAATAAAAAAACCTGGTGAAACTATGAAATTATTAATTCCGTCAGGTCTTTACACCTTACAGAATAATCTTCTATTCGTTGCTCTATCTAACTTGGATGCCGCTACTTATCAAGTCACGTATCAATTGAAAATTTTAACAACCGCTTTGTTTAGTGTTTTAATGTTGGGCAAAAAGTTGGACTCATTTAAATGGATTTCTTTGGTTATTTTAATGACGGGTGTCTCTTTTGTTCAAGTATTTTTAATTTTAAAGTTGAATTTAGGGTCTAGTCGGTTAAAAGAACACTTTTCATCTTATATGTTTTTCTCTTATATATTCTAGTAAAATTTATGATCGCTTTTTTGAGGGTGGAAAAAGTTTAAAATTAAAAATAACTAAGTGAATTTTATTCATTAAGTGGCCAAGTTGCTCGAGTTCAAAATCAACATCTGATAAAAATTTCAATGAAAGATTAATTGGCTTACTCGCTGTTTTATTCACTTGTTTTAGCAGCGGTTTCGCTGGAGTTTACTTTGAAAAGTTACTTAAAGGTTCATCGGCCAGTGTATGGATGCGAAATATTCAATTAGGTACTTTCAATTTTTAATTTTAATCTTGAAAAATATTTATTAATAATTTAAGGCTTCTTTGGGACTATTATTGGATATATGAGTGTTTATACATATGACTACAAAGCGGTGTCCGAACACGGGTTTTTCCAAGGTTATAACAAAATTGTCTGGACTGTTATCGCGCTACAAGTAAACCACTTAAACGTTAATGACATTATTCAAAAATGTTCTTACAATCACTTTTCTAAAGGCTCTTGGAGGACTCGTAATAGCAGCTGTAATTAAATATGCAGATAATATTCTTAAAGGTTTTGCTTCCTCATTTTCAATTATTTTATCATCTATTTTTTCGTATTTTTTGTTAAAAGATTTTGCTCCAAGCAGGTAAGTATCAATTTAACAAAAATCAATAAATGAAATTATATAATTTTTCTCTTTTAAGCATGTTTTTACTCGGATCCGCATTTGTAATTGGTGCGACATTTATGTATGGATACGATAGACCAGTTGCCAACAAAGTCAATGTTAATCAAACCGTATGAATTTTTTTTAGCTTTTAAAATCTCAAAATTTTTGAATAAAATTTTATAAAAGGTAAATCTATTTCACTTGAAAATTAAGTGAGTAAGTTACACATGTAGTGTCTTACATTAGTACCTTTGGGCCCGTCTATCCGATGCTCTCGTTAGACGTCTTGAGCATGCTTTTATGCTCAAACTAACTCACTTTTCTAAAGTTAAGTTAATTAACTAAACCAGTGATATCAGCGAGATGTCGCTATATCACAACACATTTCTCCGCTTGCGAGTCATCAAGCTTCGTCTCTCTTACGACAGTCTATTCCAATCATTCATAACTCTATTAACAAAAATAGTCATTGCCTTCATTGCCTTGTTTTTCAAGGTAAGAAAAAAATTTAAAAATCTTGTAATTTATTTTAAAAATACGACTAAAATATAAAACAACTAAAAAAAATAAATAATCTCTTTTTGTTCTAAATGAATTTCATCAAATTAGTTGGTGCCAAATCAAGTTTGCTTTTCTTTTCCAAAGTCGTATTAAACTCATAATTTAAACCGTCCATTTTATTCACTTTAAACAAGGCTGAATTTCGTGTCCTAATCCATTTTAATGCATTCATTTGACCATCAGTTAAATTCAAAAAGTGTACATCGTTAACTTTTTCATTCATTTCTTCATTCATTTCGATTGATTTTGATGTGCCCGCAACTGAACTTATTCCATTATCTTCATTCAATAGATCAACTGTACTTGTTGGTAGAAAATTTTTTTCCTTCTTTTTGAATCTATTCATTTTAACACCATTGGTTGTTGAATTACATACTTGACACACACTTGATGTTTCTAAACACGCTTGATGAAACGAATGACCACAATGAAATATTAAAACATCTAAACCTTCATCATAAAAATCAAATTGTCTCGTACAAGTTTGACAATAATTACTCAACGATGAATAAGACTTGCAACTTATTTTTTTATACTGTAACATTTTTGTATAAACATCATTTGAGACTAAATCATTGGTCTTATTCAATAGGGTTTGCTCATACGAACACATTTCAAGCATTTTAATCATTAAATGTTTTATATCACCAAAATTTGAAGCACCGTAAAGTGGATCACAAATCATACGATCAATAATAGTCGTTAAATTTAAATACCCGACCATACTGTTTATTATATAAGAGCCTAAATTTTTAAAAAACTCTCTTGTCTCGTCTAAACGCTCAACTGTTTTTTCATCACCATCGGCCATCATTAAAATTTTAACACTAGGCTCGATAAAAAGACTTTGTATTGGTCTCATAACTTCATCGAATAATGAAAACCAAATTTTTTCTTTAACCGAATCTTCTAATGAACAACTGTTCGTTTGACATAGTTTAACAATCATAATCAACAAGGCGTCTATTCGTTGCTTTAAAGAGTCCAGTTCACGGTTGCTTAAATTTTCTAGATTTTTTTGTAAATTTTTGATTAGAGAACTCATTTTTTCTAAATGGAGACTAAACGCTGATTCGATTTGACCGGATTTTTCTAACAAATAAGCCAAACCATCGACTTGTTGACGCTCACGGCATATACGTAAACACTCGTCAATTCGAAACGAGTAATCACTTAGCGTAGTTTTTAAGATATTAATCAAATTATCAGGTTCAAATTGACAGACTAAATCGACATATAATTCACAGTATTCACCTCCAAATTGACTTATGTAATTGATGTATTTACGGTCTGTTTTTATCAACTCGAACAAATCGAACAAACTTTTTAAAAATTTAAACAAAACATCAGGGTTGTTTTTGATTGAGTGAGTCAACGTTTTGAGGTCTATGTTCATTTCGATCCATAATATATGAATTGTTTCTGTTGGGTTTAAGTTTAACATTCGGTTAATTACGTCTGGTCGAGAGACTTTTTCGTGAAGTTTTTTCAATTGTACATCACGTGGTTCATGTAAAGTACTTCGACGAATCGTTGACTTTCGTCGACTAGTCTCGGTCTGATCGTAAAGAATGTTTAGAATGTTTCGTATTAAGTCGAATACTTGAGCTTGACGTTCCAATGAATTTTCATCGTTCAAGTAACAATCGATTATTTCATAATACTCGCATTTAAATTCGTATAAAATTTCACATGCGCGAAAAAATTTGGCTTTTTTGCACAAAGTTAAAAGTCGATCTAAATCAAAACGTTCAAGGAGTTGAGTTGAAAATGAATTTAACAAACTCAAGAGGGTTTGTTCACGTTCTTCCACACGTGTTATCTCTTCACGGTTACACAAATATTCAATCATCTTAGAAATTAAATGTCGAAAAAAATTCATCAAGTTGAAGGTTCACCAATCCAGAAACCCTGGTGTGTCAAAAACACGTTAAGGCTAAGTCATTTCACTTACAATGCTCCTCTCCTAACAAGCTCGAAGCCAAAGGACGAAATGAGAAGTTAACATCGTGATATGCTTGATATTATCAGCAATTGACCTAACATCTGTCAGACTGGTCAAGAGAATCATTGAAGAACACACTCATTCATTCGCGAGTTAGTTAAAATGCCGCATAAACAGCACAAAAATAATGAACAAAGTCTACGAGAACAGTTTTGTTCTAGAGTACCTAAGGATTCTGAGAAATGGATTTTCGGGCATATAAATAACAGGACTAAACCATGAGAAACAAATCCAGCGAGCACATTCGAAAGTCCTTTAAAATAATCCCCTAATAGAGAGTTCTTTGTTAGTTCTCACTGTAATAAATCATTCACAGCTGAGGCGGGACACACATACGCCTTTATCACAAAACCGAATCAGGAAGTTCAAAACTTCAGTGCTATCTGAATTTTTATTTTTGACATCAGAGACGTAATCTACGACCTCGAAAACCCCAAAAAATTAGTTTTTTCATGGGGGTAAAAAAATTAAAAATTTTACACATACCCCTCGGCCTAATGAAATGGTGCTGATGTTTCAACACTTAAGATCCCATGGTTGTAAAAATATATTTTCCACGAGTCGCACTCAGGCGAAAACGGTAATAAAAGGCTTTTTTTAGCATCAAATTGTCCCGTTAATTCTCGTTCAATGTTACATGAAACTAAATCTGAATACACATGTTTTAGCGAAATTTCTGATTGATTGAAAAACAATAAGCCAATCAAAAAGTCCGCTAAAATTCCAGTATTCAGGTTTAGTAACATTTAACATTGAACGAGAATTTACGGTATGTAGTCCAAGGGTCACTAATCAAACCCCTTTACGACAAAAAAATCGAAATTCTCGTGTATGATATATCTCTTTCTATAAATTATACTTTTATCATACATGTTACCCATTTATTTTCGGGTATTGGGTCGGTTTGAGTAACCCGAAAAAATTGTGTTTTAGGGTTCGGGTAGGGTATAGGTTACCCATAAATTTGGGGGGTTTTAGGTATAGGTTGGATTGGGTCACCACTAAAAATAGGGTAGGTACACCTCAAAAATCAAATTATAAACCCAATTTTTAACCCAAATACCCTATTTTTATGGGTGACCCAATCCAACCTATACCCAAAAACCCCAAATTTATGGGTAACCTATACCCTACCCGAACCCTAAAACCCAATTTTTTCGGGTTCAATCCCCGAAAACAAATGGGTACACATGTCTGACTTTTATTGAAAACCGATTTTGGGTTCTGAAAACAGTTTAAAAAAAGTTTCTTTTTGAGGAATCATATATGTTTTATGGTCGAGGGTTACCCTTAGGGGATTTTTATTTCAAATGAATTTATTAATTATAGCTGTAAGCTACAAATTTTGGTAGTTTTTTTCAAGATCTAAAAACTAGGCTTTATGGGTTGGTGAACCTTACGGATTTATTATTTAATCTTACCTGTGTAAAAATCGAATTGTCTATTTGAATATTATTATTCTTATTAGCAACTTGTCTTGCCAAAAAAGTAAACACATGTGCCGCAATTCGATTATTCAAATACGATGCTGTGTTTAAATCATTTTTTTCCAAACAAATCTCAATTAATATGTCAATTAAATGTTGTTTTTTATCCAAACCAACAACTGCTTCAAAACTCGCCTCATTAAAACTCATTGTAATAACATTCAAAAAATCAAGAATATTAAAATTAAGAAATATTCTCATAATAGGATACTTGAATGAACCAATACTTTCATCTTCTTTCAATAATTCATCAATCATTTTATTCGAATGACTAGTTAAATACTCAAATGTTGTTCTTCTAACATTATCACACAATTCAAGATCGTCTATAGACCCATACGGGTATCCTTGTCCACACAAACAACAATGTAAATACACCAATAACTTATTACCATACGAAGTTATTTCTTTACTAACTACAACTTTATCTGAACTATTTTTTAAAAATTTTAACGGTTGCATCATTTTTAAAACATCTTCAAACGGTGTCACATAATCTCCAAGTGCTTTATTAAATAAATTTATATAAGCATCAATTAACGAGTATTTTTTACACGTTTGTATTACATCATGAAAATCAATGTTCGAAATACTAAATTGTAACAGACATTTTTCCAAATTTCCTAACAGTCTTTGATTATTTTTGTAATGTTTTATAAATTTTTTGATAATAACAGGCGGAATTTCGGTTAATTTTTTGCTCAGAAGAGGCTCTTCTAAACTTTCAAAAAAGTAGCCCTCTAGTAACGAATCACAAACTATTAGGTCATATAAATTGTTAAAGAGGATATCTTGACGTTCAATTTGGGTACAAATAGAAACCAATTTTTGACTTGTTTTGAAATAATGCTTTTCTAGTGCTTCTGATGTAAGTTTTAATCCGTCTTGTTTGATCGATCGATTTACGTACAAATGAAGGATATCGATTATCTTGTCGCATATTTTTTCTTTACGAAGTTTAATTTCGTTTGGTAGTCCGATTAAAGCTTTTGTTTGACCACGGTACATTGCAATTGCAAGATCAATAGCCAAGTCAAGATTATTTTCACTCAAAAAGTCATCGATTCGAGCCGACCAATTTTGAAGTGAAAATAAACATATTGACTCTGTGCCTAACATAAACAATTGACCAAGATAATTACAAAAACTTTGATAACATGAATTTTCCCCAGCATAAGCCAACGCTTGAGACACATAACCTCCAGTTGATAACGATTTAAAAAACGATGAGTTATAAACAAGCTTTACGTTTATGTTTAAACATTGAAGTTCTTCATTTGTTTTAATATCGTAAATATGAAGTTTTTCTAAATGATCTAAAATTGCCAAAGTCTTTGCGTTTAACCATGTAAAATTCAAAATATTGAAATTGTAATCACTTTTTTTTGAGTAAATAAACTTGAATTTTTTGGTCAAATCATCATCTGGCGCGTCCATGAAATAGTCTAGTTGAAAAAAATGAATAGTTGACTCTCTTGCACATGTGAGTATAGGGGTTATGTAACGTTTAGTCTCTTCTGATTGTAATATAACAAATTGCCATGATAAAATCGGCAAATATTTCAATTTATTATTTAACGGAAAAGTGAACAGCACCGTCAATTTTGGTTTTAAAGCGACTAAAAATATTTTTGTAAAACTCGCCATGGCTAAGATTGAGTACTTAGAGAATAATAGACTCAAGTTTTCAAGGTTTTTTTTGACCGAGTTCTTGTTAGTTCCTAATTTTTCGGTCAGATTTTCGGAAAATTTTTCAAACTTCAGAGGTTCAATGTGACATACCTCACCACGACTTCCTGAAAATAAACACTGTGATTCGGCTGAACGAACACCCATTACACGTTTAAATTCTAACATAAAAACCGAGCCACCTGAGTCCGAGAAAACGGCTGTTTTAGGATCATCTGTAAACCGAAGATTTAAAATAGCGTTTCCCATTGGATGAGCATCGGATATTTTACGTAATAATTTACCGTTTGTATCGTACATTAGAATAAGACCGGAAGAGTTACCGACTAGAAGACGATCGCATGTATTGTTTAAAGACAAGGCACTAATGGCGTCTTTTGAATCAGTGGTGATGTAAAGTTTTAATATTTGGTTTGAGTCAAATATTAAAACAAGTCCTCGAGATGTTCCAATTGCGATTAGCGATGAAACATCCAAAGCTGTTGGTAGACCAGCATCGGATCGATCGATAGCTGTTTTAAGTTGAGTCGATATTTGTTTTAAATAAGTTTGTTTACAAACTATTCCGTTTTTTTCCAAGAGAAATTGAGTATTCACCGAGCTTGATCTTGATTTTGAATCAACATCTAATTTGGTTAAGGATTGAGTTAGACTTTTAAGGATTTCATCGTTCTCAAAGTCATCGTCTTCGTTTAGAATACTTTCTAGTGTTGGTTCTTGTTCATCAGGTAAAGCTAGTTGTTGATCGCCTAAAACAAGTTCAAAATCATTTTCAGCTTCGAGTAAATCATCGTCCAAGTCATCCAAGTTAATTGACATATTTTCCATTTTTTTAAATGAAAATATTTCAAATTATGCGAGGAAATAAGAAAAAAATAAAATTTTGTTCAAATGTGTTATACAAAGTCACGGGTTTTTTTTCAAATGAAAGCTATTTTAACTTTTGTATAGTAAAAAATAGATAAGATTTTTGAAAATTAGAATAAAATTTTTAATAAAGGGGTAATACAGAAAGTTTCCCAAGGTAAAATTTTAATATTAGTCTCTCTTTTGTTTTAGAACTTCTTGGAGAACAACAAAAAGTTAAATTTAGTTTGACGAGTCTGTAGCTATTTAGAGTACACTAGGATCATAAGTTGTTAGTGAATCATCAAGAGTAATGTGATTAACAGAGAACATTCTAAAAAAGCCAATTAAAGGATAAATTAATTGATTGAATCAGACTCTCTAAATGAATTTAATCTAAAAATATTTTTTTCCTGATCCTTAAACTCAAATGCTTACTCATGCTAATACTTCTGTGTTAATCTTTTGCGGGTCAATATAAAAGGTGGTGAAATGATCTTTGAAAAAGTATTGTACCTCTTAAAGGAACCAGCTTAATATTTCAACAATAGTCTTGTACAACAATTACTAACATCACCGACTTCCAGCAAATGCTGACCATTCTATACAATTTCGTTACCAAACCTGAAAATCTATGAGTATAACTGTTATACCAGCTCTAAAAATATTCCTTCGACAATATGACAACAAAGATGCACGTAATGAAACAGACTTGAGCTTTGCCAAAAAAACTACTTTGAAAACCCTCAACAGCTACAATAAGCGAATCTTGTTGCTAAACGGCGCGAGTCATATGCTTCATAAATTAAGATCTTCAGTCAACTTCATCTTCAAAACGTTCCAATTGAAAACATTCAAGTTCATGCAGTTGACGACAATTTCCTCAAATAAACGTTTATCAAAAGCAGGGATAAGGTTTTAGTTCTGTATAGTTATTCCATCAAGTAAACATTTAATGTAAAACCTTAGGATATGTTCTGCAAATACTTCTTGCAGAGTTCAGAATGCAGACAGTTTTGATACCATAAGGTTTTACATTTAATGTTTACTTGATGGAAAACCGTATCCCTGCTTTTGTTAAAACTTTTAAAATTTTAATTGAGTTTTTTGATTTTTTATGAATTTATTTGCAACTTCAAGTCGCCGTTTAATTATGCTGTTCAAGACAATCAAAGGCTAACGGGCCGTCACATCGATTTAGCATTCGATAACATTCAGTCCAAAGTATCAAGCATCTATTTTACAATTTCAAACAATTGAGGAAATGGTTCGAAACAACTTTTTTATGCATGAGTCACTGAATTGGGTATTGTTCCATTTAATATTATATTTGATCAAAGACATATCCGCCTTACCTGTAATAGTTTTATTAACTTTGATAGTTAATCTTTTGCCAACTATAAAAATAACTGTCGACTTAAGAATGGCTTTCAATCGAAAGAATGGTAAGGTTTACTCATTTCTTTCAAAGACAATTTTGATTGTCTTTGAGGGAGGAATAATTATGAAAATTTAGAAATTGTCTAAATTTTGAAAATTATTATTTTTCATTTTAGAAAATTTTATTTCAAATCAAAAAATGTTTGCCAACGATGACCCTTTTGATGCGATATCAAATCTAAACACAGACTCATACAATTCTGGCTATAGAGAAGGAGTATTAAACGGTAAAAAACTCGCATTGACACAAGGTTTCAAGATTGGAATTCAAACATCTTTAAAAATAGCCAAAGACATTGGTTCTATTTACGGAACGTGTTCACTTTACAAAAAACAAAAAATTGAAAATGATAAAATCCTTAAATTAGCCGAACAAATATGTGAACTAATCGAAGGGTTTGATATCACAAATTGTCACAATGAATCGTTTGAGACAAATTTAAATTTAATAAAAGATAAATTTAAACAATTTTGTTCGCTCACAAACACGAAGAGTTCCAACTTAAAAAATGAAACAAAACATCTAAATTTTTAGAAAATATAATTTTTATTTAATAAAAAAAAAGTTTTTTCATTTAAACTTTATGTACATTTCTTATTTTGATTCGGTCCGTTGTCAATACAGGTCCTAAAACATTACTCAAAAATCCGTTTATTACACCAGCAAACAAACCTAGCATCTTAAAAAATTACAAAATTAGAAATAATTGGTATTTTAAACCGATTAAAATTTACCGATAAATCTTTACTAATCGAATAGGCACCTCTGGTATATTCGTATAAACTATTTGTGCATTCATATTTCCAAAATTTTAAAATACAGTGTTTGATTGTTCGTTCGTTTGACCTGTGTAGTTCGTGTTGAGTAGTAGGTGGGGTATTAACACTCCAATATATTGATATCATGATTAGAATAATGGATGAAATTATTGTTAAAAACGCCGAAAACGCGTCTATTTCACTTGATTTTCTGCCAAATATTATCATCAAGTGGATTAATGTGATGAAAATATGCGTAAATGCGAGTAATTTGACTTAAAATAATATAATCAGTATTCGGTATTAGGTTACAGTCAAAGGTTGATCCAGAAATTGATTTATCAAATATTAGGTTGATATGTTAGATACTAATCGAAAGAACAACTCTTCCAAATTTTAAGTAATTCAAAAGAACTCTAAATAAAATCCAACAGTAAAAACGCCTCCTTAGTCGCTGAAGGGTTTTTTTCGATATATTGGGATGAAGCTCTTGTAAATCGTACCTGTCGAAATTACTGTAGAGTACGACCTAAACGACAAACCAGTGTCTTTCGTTGAAGCTACTCTAACATAAGGAAGCAATTTCTGATTGACTCTTTTCATAGCTGTTGACGTATTTGAGTGACGTTAGTATTTACAAAGAAAAACTCAAATTGTTCCGTTTCATGCAAACGCAAGGCCACATTTTTCAGGAAAAACTTGAGCTACGATCCTACCAGACGTTTCTAGCATTATTAAGCCCTTCTGATTACTACTAGATCTGGTCGATGAAGCTACTTTTTGGCATGTATTCCGAATACATGTGTGTGTTCCGGATACATTTTTTTTAAACGAATACAGACATTACTTCTTTTAAGAAGAATACATACATTATGAGATCAGTAAGAGGCATGATAGATTGTTACAATCACAGATGCGAACCAACCAACAAAGCACGCGTGAAAGAGTTAAACACATGCTAATGTTATACAGCTAATAGATGAAATTATTTTTTTTTCTCGTTTCGTTGTCACGACCCGGAAAGCTCCAAAAGATCATTTTTTTCAAAAATTTCTCTCTACTACTCCGCCTTTTGCAGCCCAATGATAAGGTGCTTAACTTTTAAGAACTCATGATTGGAAAAAGAAATTTTTGATCGAATAGACATCTTTGGTATATTCATATAAACTATTTGTGCATTCATATTTCCAAAATTTCCACCTTCGGACGAAAACGGTAAAAAAAGTAATTTTTTTAATCAAATTATATGTAGTCCCAGGGGTCACTTTTCGTCACACTTTTTTTAAATTCACATGTACAGTGGTGCTATGATATTTGTATTTTACTAAATTTTACGTAAATTATTGTAAATTTACTATTTTTTCCGTAAAATCAGGTAAATTAACGTAATTTTACCAAAGTAAAAAGTGGTAAATTGACTAATTTTGACGTAAAAAATAATGATTTTACGTAAATTTACGTAAATTTTGGTAAATATCAAAATGTCCAAAAAAAATTCTGACTAATTTTACAACAATTGTTGATAAAAACTTAATATTTAACTCACTTAGAAAAAAATCGATATTTACTGATACATCAACCTTTATACTACCAACAAAAAAACCCATTTCTACTTCAGTGTTTTTTTTGCGATTTTTGTCACTAAAAGACTAATTAAGGGTCGAAAATTTTTTTGGACATTTTAATATTTACCAAAATTTACGTAAATTTACGTAAAATTATCATTTTTTACGTCAAAATTAGTCAATTTACCACTTTTTACTTTGGTAAAATTACGTTAATTTACCTGATTTTACGGAAAAAATAGTAAATTTACAATAATTTACGTAAAATTTAGTAAAATACAAATATCGTAGCACCACTGTATGAAAACCTAAAAAAGATATATCATTCTATAAAATAGTCTCTTTACGGTTTTAGGCGCTGAAAACGGTACAAATAAGAGTCTTTCTAGGAAAACTGAAAAAATCACTTTTAAAAATAATCATACATTTTTCGTAATTTTTCGATCAGAAAATGACAAATCCCTCATCTTTATGGTTTTTATTCTGCGAATCTACCATGCCAAAAAGTAGGTTCGCAGGAGCCATCTATACCAAATATGTGGTCAGTACTGAAATAAGACTCTCTGATCATAGATGCAAGATGTGGTCATTAAACTTTGTGAAATAAAATTGCTGGATGCCAGGAGGGACAAAATGGACCAAAATAACTTAAGACACTAAGCATCAATAAGTTATTCGAAAAGTTCCATTTAGATAAAATTCTCGGTCGGTTTGTGGTAATTCATCTTTACTACCGCGAATTCCGTTTTTTTGATAATGCGATGAAAATTACGTGCCAATTGCTGATTAGCTTTGCCCTCGCACTAGCTGTCAGGATATAGACCTAACTTTTTTTCATTTTTTACCTTTTGAAATTTTTAAACCGTCGCCTTACTGTAAGCGCATAAAATTTTATGGTTTTAATTAACAGATGTTAATGAACTAAAAAACATAGCTTACTTGTCGATAAAAATCCAAAATCCTTGGTTTCAACACCCAAGTTAATTAGATAATTTTGTATTCTAGTCGAAAAAATAATGTACAAAATCCACACACATAAACTAATAAAATGTGTGACAATGATAGCTACAAATGCTGATATTTGTTTTATGCACATTTTAAAACTTTATAAACTAAAAAAAACAAAAAAGTAAAGCGACACATCTGACTTTTTTAAAATAAAAAATTAATTTCAATCTAATTTTTGTTGCCTTAAGGAAAAAATTCAAAAAAAAATAATATCAAATCACATAAATTTTATTAATAGAAATGAAAATTAAATTCAATTTTTTTTTAAAAGCTTCGACCTTCAAGTCGATTCATTAGTCGTCAAATTAAAATCAACAAGTCTACTTATAAAATCTTCATTTGAAATGTTTAATCTTGTTATATTGTCTTGATTTTTACAATAAAGACTTTGTTTTATTGTTTTCGATTCACTTTCAGTTAAATAGTCCAAGTTTATCCAATTTTGTTCGGGTTCTTGTACATTTCGACTTATTTGACTTGAATATTTCATAGTGACCAACTCGGCCTTTTCCAATTCGCTTTCAACGTCTTCTTCAGTGTCATATTCAGGCTCGTCTTTAGCATCTTTTAAATCTTTAGTCTTCTTTTCGACTAGATCAAAATAATCAAAACTTGGTTTCATTTGTAATATAGCTTGGATTGGAGTTAAATGTAATTTATCTTCTTTGAGTAAACCAAGATGGTATAAACGGTTCATTTGACCTAATGTAGCATTCATTGAAGTCAATATTTGTTTATCCATGACATTTGATTTATAATAACGTTGTTGTTCGGGTTGTTTTTGTTTTGAGCCTGGTTTAGTTTGTATAACTGTTTGTTTACCATCAACATTTAAAGCGTATTGTTCACCTTTAACTTTTGAATAGTTGTCATTACGAGTGTCAAGTTCAATTTCTAGTTCAACTTTGTTTAGTTTTGGTTTTATTTTAGCAGCTAAAAATTTTGAATTATCGTAATTACGATCTTGTGGACGAATTGGAAATTGTAAAATGTATATTTTATTTTCAAGTGATTTACTTAAATAGACATCGATTTCTTTTACTATAGGATCATTTTCGTCATCGTTATATTCTTTGTCATGATTATTGTTTGAGTTATCGATTGGTTCGTGTTTGATTTGCGAAACCTCACTCATCGTTTTTTAAAAAATTTCCAAATTTTTTTTTTCAATAAAAATTATTTTTTTTTGAATTTTTTTTAAAAATTTTTTTTTAAATTTTCAAAATTAAGTTTACATTCATGTGTTTACCCAAAATGTGAAGTTACACTTTAATTGGCCTTTGCAAATGGTATGTTTGAAATGATTAAGAAGCGTATGAATTGCAGCCGAATATGTGGTCCAGAATCAAATAAAAAATGCAACGGCAAAAGCAAATAGTAAGCATCCTTTCCGAAAGAAAATCAAGTATTGTTCACTAGTGAGACCACTTTTAGAGTACGTGGTTAGTTCGTTCATGGTGTCCATTTTTGAAAAATTTTAATTTTAACATATACATCAATTACAGTCTAAGTACAAAGCCCAGTGGCGGGACTAAATTGTGGCGAACTGTTTTTTTAGGATAGAATTTACTGAAGTTGCGCTTTTGTAGATCTACTCTAACGACACATCTGTTTATTTTTATTCTTTCTATTCTTGACTTGCTCTTAAAAGATAAATGAACCTTCTTCCTAAAAAATCTAACCAAAGGTCTAGTTTAGGTTTGGTTTAGTGTGAATGCCTGAATTTAGATGATAGCTAAGCTTCTATGATCCTATATGCGATCCCTAATAAACGAGCGCAATTAAGCGTTGAATGCAGTCAGTCAGCCAAATAATGGCGAAGTGGGCGCACATCCACCACCCCAATTTTCCGAAAATTTAAAGTTGCGATTTTTCAATAGAAAAAAGAAGAAATTAAAAGAGTGCAACCAAGGGTTCCATACCCCCCTCCTCCTAAACACACACCAAGCGAAATGCACAGAATCTTGCCACACCATTTTTAGATTCCGCGGTTGACAAAGCCTGAAGCTAGAAGACAATATTGGTATACAGAATCTACACGAATGAAGGGGTGTAGATTTCCAAGAAATTGGTGGTAAGTTTCGCCCACTGCAAATTCCATATCATTAAATTTTGGACCCCTCAGTATAAAAATCGAAGTCTTTTCCGATCCCCTAAAAATTACAGGTTTGCGTAAATAGGTATATCAAGTCAGTTTATTCAGATTTAGGTAGAGTGGAACTTATTGGTTGAGTGAATTTTAGACCAAATGGTGTTAAGGGTTATGACGAATTTCCGATGATGTGTTTCCTTAAGTAGTTCGTTTTTGATAGCTTCCAAAATTGTGAAATTATACCCGGGTGTATGTTTCTGGATCAAAAGTGGGTGTTATTTTTTAAGAATCCATTTTTGCAGTTTTGCAAAAAAATGTTCGTTTAAGCGAAAATTGGGTCTTAAAGTGAAAAATATTTTTCACCAAACCGACTAGACCCTAAAGCTTGATGTTTGGATGGTTCCGACATAACGATAATTAGGATATGAACCGTTGAATTCTGTAAGTTTTTTTTAATTTTCCTTTTTAAAGTCCAGTAAGAGATTTATTAACTCTCTGCTTCAATCCAATTAATTATTTTTAATAAATAAAAAATATCGACACCTTTAAAAAATTAAATTATAATCATTTACAGAAGACTCGGATGAAGGAGACAAAAAAAAAAAAATTTTTTTTCATTTTGTTGAAAGGCCCTTAAACACACACACGCACACAATAAAATTAATAAAGCATTAGACTCTCATGTTTTCAATATCATCAAGGGTATTGTCAATAATTTCTAAAAAAAAAAGATCTTATCAATTTTAATAAAAAGAAAAGATAATGACTCAACTTGTTCCATAATCTAATCAGACAATAAACGAGTCATTTTAATTAAAATAAAAATCCAATAAAAAAGTGATTTTGTATTTGTTGTTTTTTTGTTTAATGCTTGATCGATCTTTCGATAGATTTATATCGTCAAACACAATTCGATCGAATCCGAATACCATACGAAACAAAAAAAAATAAATTTCCGAATAGCATTTTCGATCAAAATTATAATAATAAATTAAGACCTTTTTTCTCTCTTTTTTTTCAAAAAAATATTTGCAACTATAAGGTAAGAGAATCGAAATGAATAGAAACTCTATGTTTTCTCATTTTTATTTCTATTGATATTTCAATGTCATGTCCTAATTACATTCAAAATTTACGACGAATGAATTCGTTCGTTCGTTTGCTTGTTGTTGTTGTTGTTTTTTTTTTCTTCTATGTTGTTGATTTTAGTTTTCATAATGAAACTTAAATAAAATTGAGACGAGATTAGTCATTTCATAATTTAACTCATCATTTTCAAACGAGAGAGAAACAAAAAATAAAAAACTTAATTTTTTATTGTTAAAGATAAGATAAAAATTTTGAATCTCATCGGTCTTGTGATCTGTACAAAAAATGTGGAAAGCAACAATTACACAATCAAATCCATTAATGAAACAAATTATGGCTGAGCAAAGTAATGATCCTGACGATTGGGAGACTGATCCAGATTTTGTTGTAAATATTATTTTTTTAAAAAAAAATAATTTTTTAGGTCTAATAAAAAGTTGATTTTTGTTTTCTTAAGAATAATATATCTGAAAAAGAGCAACGATGGGGGTCAAAAACAGTAGCTGGTTCTGGACGACAAGAGTCTATCGAGTAAATTTTTTTGTTGTTTTCAAAAATTGACATGTTTATTATGTAAAATCAAGGTAGAGAAGTTGAAATTTATTCAAGTCAGAATTGACATTATAATTGAACTCTGTGACTCCGAAAAGCATTTTTTAAGTGTTAAGGTTCGCGCCATGCATAGCTTCTACGCTATCTGAATTTACAAAATCAGACTTGATAACTTTGTTCTCCATATATGAAAACCTAGGAATGCCAGATTTCTAGTAGAGGTCAAAAAAAATTTTCACCAGACGGGCCCCAAATCCTTCAAAAGCCAAAAAGATAGGACCCCTCTAGTGAAAAATTTTTTTGACCCCTACTAAAAATCTGCCATTCATTATTTTTAAGTCTGATTTTGCAAATTCAGTTAGCGTGGAAGTTTTGCATGGCGTCTAACTTCTTGCAGCCAAATTCCAAGTGCTTTATTTAAACATTCAAGAACTGTTTATTGTAAAAAGTTTTGATTGATTTTAAGACACGTTCTGAAAGCTAAGAAGTTCTAGTTGATGTTGGTAATAATATTGAAGGGAAAAAAATATTCTTAAAACAATAATAAGATGAAAACGAGACATAAAGGGGATGAATTTTTAAAAATTTTTGTTTTAAAGTCTTGGAAAGCTATGTGAAAATGTAAAAAAAGGTGCTGAAAATACAAATACAGCAAAAAATTTTAGTGCTGGATACGGTGGTAAATTTGGTGTTCAACAAGATCGGGTTGATAAATCAGCCGTCGGTTGGGAATATCAAGCTAAAAGTGAAAAGCATTCGTCCCAGATGGATTACGCCAAAGGATTCGGTGGTAAATACGGTGTCGCTCAAGACCGAGTTGATAAATCAGCTGTTGGCTTCGAATACGAGGGAAAAACAGAAAAGCATTCATCACAAGTTGATTATGCAAAAGGTTTTGGTGGTAAGTACGGTGTGGCACAAGATCGTGTGGACAAAAGTGCTGTTGGTTTTGATCATGTCGAACAATTATCAAAACATTCGTCTCAAGTTGATTATTCAAAAGGCTTCGGTGGTAAATACGGTGTACAAAATACTAAAGATAAAAGTGCTGCTATGTTTAATGAACCAGCTGAGCCGATCGGAACACGATACGAAAAACCAAAATTAGACGCTAAAGCAGATATTAAGAGTTTAAAGAATCGTTTCGAAAATACGAATGCAGAAGATTCAAAAAAACGAACTGAAGAAATTCGTAAAGAAAGATTAGAAAAAGAAAAATTAGAAAAGGAACTCGAAAAAAAAAGAGCTATGAGTAAAAACGATAATGAGCCACTTCCAGAAAATAACATTAAACCGTCCAATCAAGTCGAAAATCGACCAGCTTTTAAAACAGTTTCAAATTCACCTTTCAAAAATAACACAATTCAAACAACTACAACAACATCTACTTCAAAGCCAACTCCAAGCGGAAAGCTAAAAATAAGTGAACAATTTTTACAAACAAGCTCGACTAGTGTTCAAAATAAAATTGAAGTTAATGAACAAGTAAATACTGAAACTTATTCATCGTCTGTATCGCCATCATTGTCATCAAATTCCAATACAAATCAAAACAGTCCTGTAAATCCAGTTCAAACAAATCAAATTGGTTTTAAACCACCACAATTTTTAGCTGCTCAAAATCAAAGTGATGAAGACGAATGGGGTGATGATGCTGAACCTGTTGAAATACGTCCAACTTACGCAGAACCAGTCGAAACATACCAAGAAACCCATGAACAACATAACTCGAGTGGTCTTAAAGCAAAAGCTTTATACGATTATCAAGCATCTGCTGAAGATGAAATTTCATTTGACCCAGAAGACATTATAACTGATATAACTCAAATAGACGATGGATGGTGGCAAGGTAATTGCAGAGGAAAAATTGGTCTATTTCCAGCAAATTATGTTGAATTAATTTAAACAAAAAAAAAATTTTCGAACCGATTTAAATGACAGATAATAATATTTTATTGACATTTTTTACTTAAATTTTAAATCGTATTTTTTCTTCTTTTTTTTTTTATAATATCCATTTGAGTAGTCAATTGAGTAGTTTTTAAAAATAAATTTTTATAAAAACTTTTTTATTAAAACAATAAAATATTTTATAAAAAATTGTTTGTTTTCATACCCTAAGGGCTGCTAAATCATATATAGCTTCAAATTTTACATTGAGTACAACAATGGTGTACTGAAAACAAAATGCGTTTGAACACAAAAAAATGGGACTCTTGAAAAACATACAGGTGTAACTTTTTTATGCAAATAATTATTTTCATATAAGGTAGAGTAAATGAAGGGCTACAAAATTATACCATATTTAGACCCCTAGTGAAGTTATTTGTGGAAGAAAACTGATTTTTCACTTTTCAGCCTTAAAGGACCTTCATATACCCCCTTAGTTGTTGTATCCACCGCCTATTTTATATATATCAATCGAAAGCTCTCAACGAGATCTACATAGATCTCTAGTCTAATTTTAGCTGGGATGCTTAGTTTTGTGTGCATAACTAAAGTTAAATCGAATCTCGTCCTTCAAAATACCTAAAAATATTCAATTAACTTATTTACAGGTACAACTGATCATCAAAAAAAAATTATAATATTTGCATTGAGTGTATGTACAGGTGAGACAGGTGATGATTTTTCGTTTATTTTCTCTTCAGTTAGAAAAATTCTTAAACGACTATTCGATTATGATTATCGTCCAAAAACGTTAGTTGCTGATGGGGCAGGTTCTATTACGAATGGCTTTATGGAGGCTTTTGATTACGACAATCACAACGAATTTAAGCGTGTAATGTGTTGGGCACATGTTGTAAAGAAGATAGATAAGTACATAGTTATGGTTTCAAATCAAGATTATCAGAATAAAATTTACGAAGATATAAAAATCTTACAAAAATCTTACTGCACTGAGTTGTTTACTCTTGGATTTGAACTTTTTGAAAAAAAGTGGAGTGATATTGGTGATGAGGAAGTCAAAAAATTCGTTGTAGGTTATTTTAAGAAAGAATGGTTCGTCTCAACAAATTCAGGTTGGTACGAAGGACTTACTCAAGGTGAGCACACTCCATCTACTGATAATGCTTTGGAAAGTATTAATGCTAAAGTCAAATCTATTCATACGTTGAGAGAACGACTGGCAGTCAATTCATATCTGAGAAACGCTAACGACATGCTTCGTAATTGGTCGAAAGACACATTGGTCGAGAAAAAGTTTTCTACATCCTACAAGGTAACTGCACAAACATGGACAATGGCGTATGACTATTTGAATTCAACTGATTCAATAATCAAAAAGTTTGGCAAGAATTCGAGTTTGTTTATTATGACCTTCAAAGAAAATCAGCAATTAATCAATAGCGATTTCATTCTAAAGAACTATCGTAAAATTAAGAATTTGGATTTTGATAAGCTATTCGAATTTAGTGATAAACTTAATATAATCGACTTTGTTCAGCAAAATTGGGCTACAAGCAAATGTAGCTGCTGGTTTTATTTAAAAAACTACCACTGTTATCATATTATAGCATTGGCGGTTAATCAAAATTGTCTTACGATCCCTAATCGGTACATAATGGTAGCGATAGAGCCGAAAAAAAAAGCTGGTAAGGTAGCTAAGGCAAAAAAAGCTTTAGAGAAACAGTAAATTTTTGTATATTTGTTAAAATTTGATGTTAAAATTCTGTAAATTTTTGTTTATTTTTGAAGCAAATGACTAAAAATAAAGGACATAAATTTAAACAATTAGGATATTATTACTTTGAAATAAATTTTGTAGCAATAAACTAATAAATTTGGACTTCAATTAATAATTTATGATATATTTTAGAACAGTTAAGTAATAAATTAGAAAACACAGGTAATATTTAGTCATAAATTCCTTATGATATAACAAACAAAAAACTTCAAGCAATATGAGAACATAGTGACATTTTTTCTCTCGACTTTTTTTTCTTGCAAAATGATCGGTTTTCACTTTTTCACCGGTCTTATTTTAAAAATATACCAGGTCTAAATTCGGAATTAGACCGGTCCAATTTATCCCCCTAAAACGGGTACAAAAAATGGAATTGTATCATGGGACAAATTTAAAATTTCAGATTTGTACCATGGTACAACTATCGAGTGATTACGGTATTTGGGTTAAAAATACGGTAGGTATACCTCAAAATTCAAATTATAAACCCAATTTTTAACCCAAATACCCTATTTTTATGGATGACCCAATCCAACCTACATCCTAAAACGTAAATTCTAATAATAATTCTAATCTGGAATTGGGTCGGTTCGATTAACCGACCCAATACCCGAAAATAAATGGGTACACATGTCTGAATACTCCTAATTTTTACTATAGATTTTGAAACCAGACAAAATTCTGAACAAAATATTGGGATTAGTTTATTCGTTTTCGTTTTACTTTTGTATTTGAATTTGGAATTTTTGACCAAAAATTCGTAATCCTTGTGCATGAAAACATATTTAACTTAACTAAGAGCGTACCTTAAACCCCCTCTATTTGTATCCAGTAGTTTTTTTAAAATATTCCGATAGGTAAAGTACTGTTTCCAAATCTCATACTTTTAGTTTATAGACTAGGTTGAGGGGTTTAGAATGAGGTATATTCGAGCCATTGATTTAAAAAAAATTAAACATAAATTGAATCTTAAAGACCAAATTTTCTGGGTACAAATAGTGGGGGTTTAAGGTATTCCTGTAAAGACTATTTTTGGCGCTGAAAAAGGCAACAATTTGGTCATTTTTTGGAAAATTTTGAAAATTCTCTTATAAAAAATCCGTGTATCTTTTTTTTGGGTTTTCATGCACAAGGATTACGAATTTTTGGTCATAAATTCCAAATTCCCTCATCTTAGTGATTTTTGATTTTTTTGAATTTTTTCGGCCTTTGCTTTACCAAAAGTAAAACGAAAAAGAATAAACTAATCCCAACATTTTGTTCAAAATTTTGTCTAGTTTCAGAATCTATAGTAAAAATTTGGCGTTTTTGGTATTTTGAATGACGAGATTCGATTTAACTAGAATTATGCACATTTTTCCTCTTTTTTCCTAAGATAAAATCACACATTATTTTTTTCCGCAACATTAAACACATTATCTTGTAGATTAGAATTTGCGCTTTCCTAATATATGTCCATTATATATGATAAATGATCAAATAGCTGAGATTTCGGCCAGAAATGGTCACCATCTTACTCTTGTTCTATAAAACTAGGGAAGGGGGCGTCAAAAAAATTCTTGGGAAGCTGATTCCGAATCTGATATCGAAATAGCAAAGTTTTGACCTTTATTCGTAACACTTAAAATATTTGATTTCATAGCTTCACATATCTTACTTAGTGTAAAAGTTACACCTGGGTATATGTTGTTAAAGGGTCCAAAAAATTTTTAAAATTGAGTTTTAAAAAACTCAGATTAGCCACCAAGCCTTATGCTAAATGACACAGAATTACTAGCCATAGAATCAAATCGAATTTTGATAAAACGTTTAGATATGTCATTTTAACCTGACCAGTCAAAAAATCACTCAAAAAATTCTTCCCACACCGGGAATCGAACCCGGGCCGCCTGCGTGAAAGGCAAGAATCCTAACCACTAGACCATATGGGACCCTTATTACAATTTGTTGTTTCATGCTTAACTGTTTAAAAGAGTTTCTAATTTAACAAATTTAGCCCAATTGAATTGTGAAACGTCTTACAAAAAAAAACATAGTTTTAAAATTCATGAAAAAAAAATGAAGAATTTTTTTAATAATACAAACCTATCAGACCAAGAGTTTATACTCGATCAATCGCCAGGGATTTTGTTCGAACATTCGTCGAATAATGAGACTGATTCAACAATTATCGACCATAACAATAACTCGACTAACCAAAAAAGACGCCTAGAGTCAAATTTCGATGATTTTACATTTCAAACATCAAACTTTAGGTCAGAAATTTTTTCGTTTACATTAAACAATACAAGTCCTGCAATTTTACCAGTCATTAAAAAAAGAAAGTTTTCGTCTTCAAAATATTTTACTCCGTGTCTTTCACTTAATCAACCGGAATCTTCGACACCAATCGATTATGCTCACAACAATCCCGAAAGTATTTCAATATCACCATTGGCTAAAAATAGAAAAAATGATCGTAAAATCGAACTAGAACATCAAGTCCTAGTTTTTCCACCTACCAAATTGGGAAAAAATTCAAACCAAAAATTAACTATAATAAACAATGGAGATACAGAGGAAACTCTAAAGGTCTATGGGGTTTATGAACCTTACTTTTGTAAAGACGAACGAATTAAAATTGAATCAAATGGCTCCAAAGACTTGGACATTGTTTACATACCAAGTGAATTAGGTCGAGATTCTGGTCTTATAATGCTTCAATTGGACATTGATAAATTTTTAACCTGCAGACTAAAGGCTGTCTGTGAATAGACAAAATTTTTGTAAAAATTATTTAAAATATTTTATTTTTTATAAGTTGTATAAAATTGAATAAAAATATTTTTTTTTGTTCAGAAAAAAAAAAAGCTCGTCATTTTCAGCTTAAAACAAAAAACGCCGTTTTTATTAACAAATCCTAAAATTTTATAAATTAAAATAAAATAAAAATTTTAATGGAATATTTGTCAGTCGAGGTGATTAAATATAACATGATTATACAATTTTCTTGCCAGTACCGAATAGAAAATAAATTGCAAAGCCAAAAAAGCATAAACCAGCTGTTTGATTGAATACAATAGACCAACTTTTAGTTGTTTCTAAAACGTAGCCCGAAAATTTGACACCTATAAAACCGGGTAATGCACCTATTGTATTCATTACACCAAATACAGAGCCAGCGTATTTTGGAGCTAGATCTTGTGGGTTAACCATAATGCCTGCATTGTGAAAACCACAACAAGCAACTGTACATGCCATTAAAAATAATGTACCCGAATAACTGCTTACTTGTGAGATTAATACTAGAAAAAAACCGCTACCACATAGTGATATACATGCTGTGAATTTACGCACTAATGTTGTTGTATATCGACGAGCAATTAGTTTATCGGCTAGCCAACCCGCAAATATTGTACTTGGCATTGAGATTAACCATGGTACTACGTTAAATATCCAACCTCTTGAACCAGGAAAATTTTCTTGAAAATATGTCGGCAACCATGTAAGCAGCATGTAATACGCATTGTTTTGACAAACGTGTGCAATTATCAGGGACCTTTTAAGAATGACAAAATTATTGTTGAACCCTTTAAGTAAATGAATAGGTCAAGCTTCTTAATGGAGAATGAGACTATGAAAAAGGCAATGATGGCCCCGAGATAAATAAATGTTAAGGACCTTTTGCACGAAGACATTTTATACAAATTCTAACAATTAGTGTGTATTCAGGGCCTAATGAAACTCTAAAAAATTCCATAATTTTGATTCAAAAATGATCAAATCAAAATCAATTTAAGGTTCAGGAAATTCAAAACTTTAGTGCTATCTGAATTTGTCATTTTTGACATCGGAACCGTAATCAACGACCCAGAAAAAACCCAAAATATCTTTTTTTTCATGGGGGTCAAAAATAAAAAAATTTACCCCTACCCCTCCGCTTTTTGCAGGCTTGCATCATTATGGAAAAAGATATTTTTGATCTGGAGGTATCAACTGAAAGCTTTCCAGAAAGTCACCCTCGGACAAAAACGGTAAAATAAAGCAATTTTTTTAGTCAAATTGTATGTAGTCCCAGGGATAACTTTTCACTCCACTTTTTTTTTAGGTTACCGTATTTCCTGGCTGATAAGCGCCCCCAAAATCGACACTTTGATCGAAAAATTTATCGCGCTTATCAGCAAGGAAATACGTAAAATATCATTAAGAGAATTACGAACACTATGCATAGCAAACGAATACTGATGGAAACTGACATCAAATTAGGTCAGCTGATGTCATGTGACAAGTTAATTTCCGGAACTGTATTTAATGGAAAGATATATATGTTTTTTAGGGTTTTCATGCACGAGAATTTTGATTTTTTGTCCAGAAAGTTAAAAATCAGTCATCTTGAGAGTTTTTTTTTATGTCACTTTTTGCCCGCTTTTTTAAATGAAATAAAGCTTGAAACGATACTTGGAATCCAAAATTTCTTGGTAACCCATGCCCACTCAATACCTTAAAATTAATAGATATGTCTGACATAGAGTAATAATTTTAAAGAGTGTAAGAATACGTTTTTATCTTTTTTCTTACAAATTAACATTGTTTAAAGATGTTTTATTTGAAAACTTAATTTTATAAATTAATGAAATATTTTATTCTGATCATGTAAAAGTAAAAGAGATCACGTTTTGACAAATTAGAGTGTCAGTACTACAGGACAACGACTATTTAAATCAATAAAAAATAACTTACCAAAATGATGGTTTAGTTAAAATGTCTTTCCATGGTACTCCTCCTCCAGAATTTTGACTAGGTAAAACAGGTTCTTCTGGATTCAAAAAACTTTCTTTTGAATTTAAAATATTCAATTTAGCTCTTGATTTAATCAAAACAAAATTTCTATAATAAATAACCCAACACAAACACATTAGACCAATCATTTGAAATGTGTACCTCCAACCGTATTTTTCTAATATTATAGATGCAAACATTCCACAAAACAGCGTGCTACAAAACAAAAAATTTCATTCAAAGTAAAAAAAGTTTTTAGGATTTTGTTAAAATTACCCTAAATGTTGACCAGATGTTATAAAACTAAACGAAAAAGCTCGTTCGTTTTCGACTATTTTTTTCGACACCAAACTACTTGTTCCAGGATAATGAAAACCCTGAAAACCACCCGTTAGACACCGAAAAAATGTTATTAACGTTAATATTGAATACTTGTCACTACTTAATACTGTTACATAAGGTAAACAAAAAGTCAATATCGACCATACTATAGCCGCATAATAAATAATTAAATCCCCGCCTAATTTATCGCTTAAAAATCCACCAGGCACTTGTGTAACTGGATAACCGTAAAAAAAACTCGACAATAATGTAGCCATTTGATTTTTATCATAATTAAACTCTTTTGATATTTCCAAGGCACATACAGACATTATGGTACGAACAGAAAAAAGACACATTGCACCAAAAAATAAAGTTATTGTCCATATCTTTTTTTCTTCTCTAAAAAATAAAGTAATGACATAAAAGTGGGAGGGACTCATTAAGAAAACTTACTTATTCCATTTTTTATTTTGAAGTATAGTTTCATCAGGTGATATGAGTGGTTGTATTAGAATGTTTGATGCAGATGTTGGTAACAAGAGGCTATTAGACGACATGGTTATAAAGTTATAGACTTTATTGAATAAATTATTTTTGTTTTTCATGCATTCAAGTTAGATACTAACAACGACAATGACGACGACAATGAGTTTGGTATGCTCATTTAATAAAAATAGAGAGAGAGAGAGAGAGCGAATAACTTTAAAAAAAATCTAAAAAAATAAAAAAGAATTTAAAGAAAATTCCATGATTGAAATTTTAAAAAAAGAATTTTTTTTTACTAAGTTGTGTGTGTATGAGTTATACTAAAGGTGTCCCATATAAAATATAAAAAATTTTTTTTTTTTTTTTATTTTTTCTCTTCGTCAAAATATTAATAATAATTTAAAAATTAAAATAATTTGAAATTCTTGCAATATTTTTTGTTGTTGTGTTGTTTTTTTTGTTATATCCAAAGTGTTTCATTTGATTTTTTTTTAGATTTTATGTTTCGTGGAAAGTACAAAAAGTTTGTCTATAAATTTAACCGAAAATTTATAATTTTTTTGGTTGAAAAAATCGTTAACATCCCTTTTTAGAATTTAGTCACAAGTGTAACCAAGGAAACAATTCCCGAATCAAAATTATGCAAGGGTATTTTTTGTTTTCCAATTAAATTATGTCTCGATACCCTGAGTTTGAGAAAATTTTTTTTAATTTTTTGTTACTCAATATTACGTAATTGGTATAGAATTACATTTGTTTCAATTGAACCATTGTTTAAGGTCACGTATTTTAACTTGGATACAAAAAAAGTGAATCAACAACGCTTTTGTTTTTGTCTTAAGGAGACAACAACCCAAATCCACGATTATCAAAGGCTCGGCTGCTCCAACTTCTGGCGTATTTCGTTATTTCTTCTTCTGATAATTTGTCTTTCCGGTCTAGGTATGATGTGAGCAATAGACAATAAAAATATTAAAGGATAGAACTTTTTGCACTTTTTGGTATTTTGCCAAGATAACTGACCTTTTTGCACTTTTTCACTTTTTGGTATTCCACAAGGATATCTTTTAAAACCTAACCTCTACTAATGCTTTCCCTAAACCCTACCTCTCTGAAGGCGGCCATGAATCTAAACAAATGTAACCCTAAAATTAGCCCTACTCATCAATGTGACGAGTCTGTCGACTCGTATAAATGATTATGGGTAATTTTATGGTAAGATTTCTTTGATACAGTTTTTGGTTTTTTGGACAAGTTCTAAAGAGTATAATACGTATAGATAACTTTGGAAATTACCAAAAAGTGCAAAAAGATTATTATGTCTTTTCAAGTTCATTGTCTATCTATGTATGATGTTGGTCTTCTGCCTATTCGAATCAACTGAAAGAAATTGTACCGATCATCATCATCAATAACGCCCTAAAAACAAGTTTAGAGAACTTAGCAGACTCAATGTCTAACATAACGGCGAGTATAACCGATTCTAGTGTAACTCAATGGTGTTACAAAGTTGGTTACATTTTGTTACAAAAGCAGATCCATCATAAGATCAATAGAAAAAAAATGTTTGTCTTCTTGTTCTTAACTTTACAGTGCCTTGAATTTTGTGTCTTTTACTTTTTGTAATTTACCGTTTTTTAATGCTTCCTTTTTGCGTTTTCAATAAATCGAAAATGAAAAAAAAATATAAAAAAGTTTGAACTGGTCAAAGGCCTATTTTTAGGTCAAAAGAACTTGGATTATGCTTGCGACAAATCTGTTCAAAAATTCAATGATTGCGCTTTCTTACGAGTTCAATTTCAAGGTTAAACAACCGGCTAGTGTCCTTGCCTAGCCTAAGTTTAAATTTTATTCTTCAGAATTTTTGTTGCTTCGCTATAAATTAGATTAATTGCGAGTCGACATCATCTATACGGATTTTGTCAAAGCTTTTGATAAAGTCTCTCACAGAAAACTTTTGTACAAGCTTAAGTACTTTGGTTTTGGAGATGATCTGATTAACTGGGTAAAAGCGTTTTTGTCTGGTCGTTCTCAAAGAATAGTGCGTAAGCAGCGGAGTTCCACAAGGTTCAGTACTCGGTCCATTATTTTTTATTATTTATAAGGTTCACCAAGTCATAAACCTTAGTATTTATAGCCGCTTTTTCAAAAAGATTCAATTGATCAAAATCTTATCGAAATTTATCCTAAAATTTTCATGCAAACAATTTGTGATATTCACTACAGAACTTGCTATAAATCGTTTTAAAATATATAAAAATATGCGAAATTAGAGGTATGTAAAGTTCGGTTTTAACGTGATTTTTCTAAAAATTTTCGGTGAAAACCCGCTTCTAAAACTTTTCATACCCTTCATTCTTAGAAATTAAAACATTTTTTAAAAAATTTATAGTAAGATTTGTAGTTAACATGGAAAAATATATACCCATAAATTTTCAAGTCCCTTTGAACATAGTTGAAAGGTGCTGAAACTTTTCTTGGAAACTAAGGTTTATGACTTGGGGAACCTTATAAACGATATGTTGGAGCTGGTCAAGAACAGCTGTGAAACGTATGCGGATGACACAAAAATTGTATCAGCTATCAAAAATTTTTATTCAATTATCAAGTTGCAATCGGATATTGACAATGTGTGCAAATGGTCTAGAGACTGGTCTACTCAACTTAACGTTGACAAGTGTAAAGTGGTTCATATAGGTAACAACAACATATAATTCGATTACACGTACAACTCGAAACCCCTTAGCAAGTTTATCTGCGAAAGTGATCTTGGAATCTTTATTCAAAAGGATCTAAAATGGAACACTAAGGTAAAGAATGCGACGGCTAAAGCAAATCGTATATTGGGTTTGATAGTTTGGATGCCAAAACTGCTACAGCTCAATTGAGTTAAACTTGAAGTTGCAGTATAAACTACTACTACTAATGTTGTTGAAAATCGACAGCTTGAAAGTTGTGAATTTTAAGACCAGTCTGTTAACAATAAACATGTAAGCTATTTTTGAATACACATACCCAAATTTATTCTCACCACTCTTCGTTCTGGAGCTTGGTATCATAAAATCATTTTTATTTCTTAAGTTGTATTCAATCTTTCTTGATCTCATTCGTGACTTATTGTTTTTTAAGATGAGCCGGAGTTATTATTTTGTAAGAGAAGCATAACATTCTTTCCAAAGCTCGATGTTGAAACGCAAAAAGCCCATACTTTTCTAGTTTATTACATTAAACGTCTTTAACTGGACACTTGGAGATGGTTTTGGCAAATGAAAAAAAAAAGCTTTTGACCAACAATGGGTAATTTAGTTTTTAGATCAAAGATTATAGTAAGACCGGTTAGCACCGGTTGACCGGGTGATTGTAAGAAGCTGATCGTCTAGCTGACTCTCGCTATTCAATAGTACAGCCAATCGAAACCCTCGTTAAAACTAAATCTTCTTTTTTGAACATAAAGAACTGTCCACGTGTTCATAATGACTAAAATTGATTTTTGAGCTATCAAACTAGGTGAAGTTAAAATTAGACATAATAAAACAAGATTATAGCTTTTAAATCACTGAGGCATGTATTGACCAAACTTTTAATCACGCTATTGACATTTGAAATAACTATCAATACCCTTCGATTCTGTAATCGTTGAATTATATTGTTTCAAAAAAGACACTATCCTTTATCAAATAATAGACCTACAAAAGAAAATAATTAAGATTTCATTGTGTAGCCTAGAGGGACCGAATGTGTGTGTGGTATTAAATTAATTGAATTAAGATTGTCAAGTTGAGATAATTGCAAATTTTTTGATCAAAAAAAAAATCTTCTTTTATCAAGATTAAATTTAGCTTAATGAAAAGGATAACATCCTAAAAATAGGACAAAATATAATATTCTAAAAATATTTTAAATAATATCTGCTCTCTTCAAAAATCTTTTCAACAACAACACAAAAATTATTAATACACATCAAGTGAGAATCAAGTTTGTATGAAAGAATTGAAAAATTTCAAATTTTCTGTATTTTTTTGTTTCATATTCGTTTTTTTTTCTTTTAAAGCTTATTTTTTCGATTGAACACAAAATTACATCCAATTTATAAGAAAAAATACAAAATGGAAAATTCAACTAGTAATTATGGATTCATGGCGCCCAAAGTACCTAGTACTTTACCAAAAAAAACAAATGAAAATGGTAAACCACAAACGACTTCAACACCTTTTCATGATAATCAAAATATAATTCCATCTCATGTTGGATCGATTCATGAATACTTTATGAATGGCTCTGAAATAAACACTTCACACAATTCAACTAGAAGTGTTCCCATTCTAGGCAATAATATAAACATTAATAATGTTACATCAGCGACTAATTTAACAACAACGTCTGATGCTATTAATTATCAACGAGTCAAAAGAGCTGTTTATGAAAATGCTGAGTCTCGTGAGGCTGAATTAAAGCAAAAAGAGAACATGCTTAATCATTTAAAGTCAATCGATTTGTCAAAATATTCCTTTCCAAATGAGTAAGTCTTCTTTTTGTAACAAAAAACTAAAATAGAAATAAACCAAACCTTTTTTTTTAAATAACCAGTTTTAATCTTCCTTTTTTTTTTGAATAGAAACAAGCCTAGAACAGATTATACATATGCTAAATCGTAAGTCTATTTATAAAAAAATAAAAAGTTTTTTTTGTAAGAAATTTTTTCTTGTTGTTGTTCAGAAGCAGCTACTTAAAAGAGTGTAAAGAATTAGCTAATGATAACGTTGAAATGCCAAATTTATGTCGCCGTGCTCGTCGTTCACCACAAAATTCGTTTCATCAATCCGCCTCACAGTCTCTATTGAATAGATCTGATAATTTATCTGATGAACGAAGTTTTTCAGAATCAAAAATTGGGGTGTACGAAAAAATAAAATCGATTTTTTCAAAAAGTGAAAAATCATTGGAACAAAGTTTCAATCAAGACGATATCGATGTTAATCAATCGAGTAAAGATGTGTTAAACAAACAACCTGGTCGTTTAGTAACTGAGAGCACAAGTTCAGTCTTTACTGGTTCAACTACAATAACGACTAAAAGTCAAGTTTTTCAAGCGTCCGATTCAGTTCAAATTATACCTTCACCAACACTACCTGTACAAGCAAAACCTGTGAAAAAATCAAAAAATAAATGCTGTACCATTGGTATACCTCTTCTATTACTTCTTCTCTTACCTCTATTCCTTTATGGTATCAATAAATTAGACGAAAAGAAACACATTTACGATAACATTAACGAAAATTATTTAAACAAATATTTAAATATGAAAATAAACGAGGAAAAAATTGATCTATACCGTCAAGGTATTAACAAATTGTCCGATTCAACATGCCATTTTATAACTCATTATATACCCTATGTGTTTAATTCGGTAAAAAACAAGACTAGTTTGTTAACAGACACGATAATTGATTATAAAGACGCGACATTTGGTGGTTTCGATTTGGCTCGTAATTTTTTTACATCAAAAAATGAAGATCTATCAAAAAGTCTTGAGGATATAAAACAAAAGGCTATTGATCAAACAATGTCGACTTTTAAGGACTCACAATTGCCCGATGTTGATTTAATTCGAAACGAATTTGATAAAATATTTAATTATACATTGACTATAATGTCAAATAAAATAGCTGATCAATTGATTGAATCAAAACAAAGTTATGAAAGTGAGCTAAATCAAGTGAAAAAAGTAATCACAGAATTGGAATCAAGATATAACAAATTGGTAAAACAATTTGATCAAAATAAATATTCGGTTAAAAATCAATTACCAGAAGAAATGGTATCGTTCAAAAAAATTGAAGAATATATCAATAAGACTTTTTATTTGTACAATGCTGATAAGACTGGTATGAGTGATTTTGCGTCTGAGTCTATCGGTGGGTCTATTTTATTCACTAGATGTACTGAGGATTATTTGGATAATTCAAGATGGTTCACTGTACTGAATGTTCCAATTACAAGAATTCCTGTTTCACCTCGTGTTGTTATACAAGGCTCAATGCAACCTGGAAATTGTTGGTCTTTTAAAGGTTCCAAAGCTGATTTGTTTATTAAACTAGCAGCTAGAATTACACCAACGGCATTCTCTTTGGAACATATACCAAAAGAATTGTCGTTAACCGGATTGATTGATAGTGCACCACAAAATTTTACAGTCTATGGTTATGAGAGTAAAGATTTAATAAACGATGATGTTCGTATACTTCTTGGTAATTATAGATACGATAATGAATCGATAAGTACTTTACAATTTTTTAATGCACAATATGAATATGATAGACCAGTTTCTGTAATTGAATTAAAAATTGAATCAAATGCAGGTAATAAAGATTTTACATGTTTGTACAAGTTTAGAGTACATGGTAGAATTTTTAAAATGGACAAACCAATTGAAGATGATAATAAAGTTGAAAATCTTGATCAAATTAAAAATGAAGATGTAAAAAAAAATTGAGTTTTAAACAAAAAAATTTATTCGTCATGGCTATTCCTTCTTTTCCTCTTTTTTTTTTTAGATGTAATTTTGTGTGTATGTCTTTGCCTTTATTCCTTTTTTTTTTCCCTTTTAAATTAAACACATTTGCCATAAATTTGAATCTCTTTTTGTATGTAAATAAGCATCCAATTATAAAAAAAAAACAAAAAATTATAATTAATTTTCAAGCAATATTCTTTTCTTTTGTAATTTAGTCCTTTATCTTTTAAATTTTTCCCTTTTTTTTTTCTTTTGAAATCTAAGATAAATTAGAGATTTATAACTTTGAAAAATTTAAAATAAAAAATTTATATCATTTAAGAATTTTTTTTTTCAAATTATTCCGACTAGTGTAATTCGAGTCAACAAACCCAAATGCTTTAATATGTAATGTAATATCTTATCTATAAGATGAGAAGACCAATTTGTTGACCTTTTGATACTTTATCTATAAGATCTTGTATGGTTCACGCGTAGCAAAACGTCCATATAATTTGAAATTTTGAGTTTTCGACCCCGGAAAATTCCTATTCTTTTCCATTTTTGATCCCAATTTTTAGGGGTTGGCCATTATATTTATTTTAGACCCTTGGAACCTAATGTGTCAAGACCACTCAAAAGCCATACTTTACTTTTTAACACTAGAAGCACCGTTTTTTTTTATATCGAGAAGCATCAAATGCGTCAAAATGACGCAATATATTATAATGGTTTTACTGAAATTTATTCAATACAAAACTCCTTGATTGACATTTTAGTTATTAATTTGATCAATTTGACTTCGAGGATTACGAAAAAGTAGTCGTTTTTCATGTATAACCTACCATTGAGGAGATATAGGCACCCTGAGTTAGCTTCAGGGTGCTACAACTTACTGCACGGACTAAACTAATTTTCAAAAACAAACTACATAAGCGTCTTTTGTGGGATTTCTTTATCACACTTAAATTAGTCAAGTACGACTTTTTCTAATGCCAAAAATAAATTGTCTGGATTCGTCACACTGTGAAAACAAAAAAAGGTATTTTTTTAGATAGCCCTTGCGCCTTTTGATAAAACTCGACAGGGTCACGTCTGATTCAGAAAATTTTTGTTTGGCCTTTTTTTCGCTCAATTTAAAAAAAAATGTGGGAATCCTCGGGATCTGATTGACATAATTAATGTCTGAATAGTCAGAAAGTCTGAAAGTACGTTTTGAATTTTAATATAACCAAGATTTTGTTCTTTAATTGGGGAAAAAAAAATTTTTTTGAACGTTAATCAATTTTTCAATAAGATCTTGCATCCAAAAGAATCAACATCTTCCAAATTGTCTATAAAATCAAAAGAAATATTAAAAAAAATTATTTATGGTAATTTCAGATACATTTGATTGTTCGACTTGACC
The DNA here is from genome assembly GCA_022207745.1 of Brachionus rubens. Lineage (NCBI taxonomy): Eukaryota > Metazoa > Rotifera > Eurotatoria > Ploima > Brachionidae > Brachionus > Brachionus rubens. The sequence continues at coordinate 516,813 of JAJVHD010000063.1, forward strand.
AGAACCTTCTGTATAAACCGCAAAAAAGAGAGAGCACATACTTTTTTTACCGAAAAATGGTAGTTGAACATCCTTTAGTAGAACTAAAAAAGAAATGGTGGTCAATATAGCTTGTTCTCTTGTGTTTTTTATCATGCGTCAGAATGACGAAGCCGGTGCTTCTAGGTATACTCTCATGTTTTTCCGAAAAAACCTCCAAGTGAGAGAAATTTGAAATACGATTTTGATTTATCTCATGCAATGAAAAATTTCTACAAAGTTTCAGTCCCAAAGGTTTATTTAGTGACTTTTTTCAATAAGATTTTTCTTAATTTGCGTCATATTGACCTAACCGGTGCTTCTAGTGTTAATCTATAACTTTTTTATTAACGCATCAAACTTATATTATTTATACATATACTTAAAGAGCGTAAGATTTTCTTCAAGGCAAACGTATTTTAGAGGATCCCTGAGTTATTTGAAGGGTGTAAATTTAGAAAAAATAGCAAAATTTACTCCTTTATTTATTCAGGATTGTCGATTTTAGGCGCTGAAAAAGGTACCAATTAGGAAAAAAATTAAAATAGTAAACCCTGAAGTTTTTAGAGGATCGTCTCTTGTTTAAGAAGATACATAAAAAAATATGGTTATAGGATATATCCCTTTGAGACTAGATATGATTTGACTGCAAAAAGCAGAGGGCTAAACTTTTTTATTGTTTACCTACATGAAAAAATTGGTCGTAGACTACATATACGACGGCGAAAATCACTAATTCAGATTGTATACGACACGTGAACCTTAGATTGTATGTTTTTTCTAACTGAAATAGTTAATCTTTGTATCATCAGTGTAAGCTTCGAAATTCGATTCAGTAACAATAAACGTGTGATACCTTCTGACAATGAACGAATATTCGACTAGAAAATGAATTAACACAGAAACAACTGCTTACAGGATTCTCAATTTCGTGCATTTATCTCCATTATTAATGGTATACCGGGTCATTAATAATGGTTTCATCTACAAACAAAATGCATACCGACGACACCATGAAGAAATCATGATATATCGACTTGAATCCATTTTTTTTAACAAAGATAAATTTTATAATATATTGATGTTCCAACAGAAACGGACTCAGCATCGAACCAGCTGGCAAAGCTTGAAGTAAAGCAGGAAAAGTGGGTCTAGAAATTAGCATGGAGAAGACTGAGTGTATGATATTGATAGTAAACACTAAACCTTGTGAATTAAACATGGCTTGAAGACTTCAAGTATTTCGGCTGGAAAATCAAATCTTGCGAATCTGACTTCATGCATCGAAGGTCGCTTGTATTGACAGCCAATTAGAAGTTGGAAAAGATCTTGAAGGCAGTAGACCTGTCAGTACAATTGAATATTCGAATCCTCTGTAATATAAATGCTTCTGTATGAAACATGGATTGACATAGAAAGAAGGTTAAATATCCAAAATCTTCCTTTTGTATGAGTCTTAAACGACAACCTATTTCAAATATTTCTGTGGGTTATATTTTTTGCAGGAAATCTTGTAAATTTTATATTTTCAAGAGATTTTTAGTTGTTTGTCTAAAAAGAATATTATTATTATTTCAATGCTCATTCTTGAGGTTAAATTTATTTAAATAAAAAAACTTTTTTTTTAGTAATCGCCTCGAGAGTTCGAATAAAATTATCCGTAAAGGTAATATTTAAAGAGCTTAATTTATTTATTAAAAGGGTCAATAACTTTTTGTTCGTTGACAGCAAAACTGTTTTTTGTTGAAACTTTTTTTCGGATAAATTTTAAATTTAAAAAAAAAAAGTTAAAATTTAAACAAACGAAAAAATCAAGTCTCATAAATATTAATTTATTGACGGTTCATAAATACTCTCTTCTTAAAAGGTTGTTTATTCTAATTATCTCAAAAACTTTCCTTACAAAACTGTCAAAAACTCAAAAAAATTAACAGTTCATTTAAGAAATGGGATTTTTTTCCGAAAAGGTAAAATTTCAAACTAAAGCAATATTTACAAATTTTATTTAAAAAATAAAAGTTAATTAAATATTTAAGAGTCAAGAGTTTGTTTTTAGGATTTAGCAAATCGATTCTTGTAATTGGAATCTTTTAATAATGTCATGTTAAAGATCAATTTTTTTTTTTCTAATAAAAATTATTGTTTTACACTATCATTTTAATCAATTCTTGTTGTGATAAAATATAAGGAAATACGTGTTATCATATACATACTTCCTTTAATAAATCAAATTAGTTTAACCATTTAGTGTATCTCCAATACTCAATTAAGATAAAGAAACAAAATTAATCTTATCAGATAAATTTCAAGACTTATTATTTAGATCAGGTAAATGCTTGTTTTTTGTTTTAAAAACATGTTTGCTTAAATTTTTTTAAACTCTAGATTAGACTCTTTTTGAGTTGTAAATTTAATTTATCAAGATAACTCTTAGTGACTTTTTTAATGGTCTAAGACGTCTTGTTAGTAAAAATAAAATTTATTGGTTTATTAGCTGCATTACCACCTCAATGACAAATCTGAAAATCAACCAACAGCGAGGTCTTGGTCGAGTGGGTAAGACAGCAGCTTTGGCAGCTAGTGATACGAGTTCAAATCCTGCTCGGATGTTTTAATAAATAATGGAAAGAGATTAGTTTCATTAGTCTTGTGATGCTTGGAAACGACTCGACTTGAATCATGGTCGTTTTCTAGATGATGAGTCGTTGTGACGTAAAATAACGGTGTCGAAAGATGCAAACGTATCGAGTATAAAAAAATTCTGAAAACGTCTACCCGACTTAAAAGCCGAATCAGCTTCTGCAGCTAATCAAGTCTACAATTGTTCTACTAGATGTTAGATATACACAGAAAAAATTACTTCTAAGCCGTACCCTCTAGGGTACCACCGTGCCTTCACTGTACCGTACCACAACAGTATTTAAGCAGGTTTTCTATTTTAAAGGCTTAAAAGCATTCTGAGAACTGGATCACTTTAACAGTGTATTTTGTTTTAAACTTATGACTGTTCATTCGATTCAAAGAAGACATATTTAATCAGCATTTTTTGGTGGATATGGATTACCCTAAAAATTCAGGTTTTGGGTTTGGGTAGGATAAAATTTGCGTACCGTAAACTCGCTTTTCATCTTTCCGGGTTAAAAAGTGAAAATTCAGTTTTATTGAAGTCATTTAACATGTGTTTTGAATTTTTTTCAAATATAGTTTTAACACTGCAATAAAACTGAATTTTCGCTTTTTAACCCCGAAGTTGTTTCTCCGAGTTTACGGTACTTTATACGTTTTTTATTTTTTTCCCTAAACTAATTAGGTTTTGGGTATATATACCCATATTTTATGGGTTACCTATACCCTGAAGAATGATAAATTTGTAACATGTACAGTGGGTATGGTACAGTGAGAGTACGGTAGTACACAAGGGCTACGACTTAGCATCTAGTAGAACAATCGTAAATTTTTTTGGTATCCCATATCCACCCAATACCTTAAATTTAATGTGTACATACTTCTGATTCAAGTCAAGTTTATTATTGTTATTGTAGAGTTACATTAAGTATTAAGAAAAACATTTTCAGATTTGTTTTTATAAAGAAATAAAAACAGAATTATTTAAATTTTAATTAAGTTTATTTTGAAAGGAATTTATTGTCAAGTTTTTGTTAAAAACAAGTTCAAAACTAGCCACAAGTCAAAATAAAAATAAATCTCAACAAAAAAATGTGTTAAAAAAACTAAGAAAATTTATTATTATTAACAGTTAATAATTTTTAATTAAAAGCTTAAAAAATTTTTTTTTTTTTTTATTAAAAAAAATGTTCTTCTCATGTTTTTATTTGTAGTTAGTGCGTTGTTTGTGTGTGTGTGTGAGAGTGTTTCGTTTTAAGAAATAGCTTTGAGGTTTATGTTTCAAAATTTTTAATCAGTCAACAATCTTTTTTATCTTTTTTGGTCCAACTCGATTGAGAATTCTACAAGCCGCCAAAATTACTTCAAGGAATTGCTATTATTCAAATCAACAACTAAAATCTAATTAAGTACCAAAATGACATTTTTTTTTTGAAATTTCTCTCGTCCATTTGTTTTTGTTTCCTACTTACCAACAACAAAAAAAAACAAAATAAACACGGATTTATTAAACCACTTAAAGGATTTATAAGTCTAGAATGTTTTCCTGTATTTATTGGCTTTTCAAATTAAATTCAAATTTTGAATACCTGACAAAAATCACTAGTTCTAGTCAGTCATTCAAAATCTCAAGTATTGTTTGCACAAAATTTCGATTATTAATTGACTTTTTTTTTAATATTTTCCCAAATGAACTTATGCTTCCAATTAGTTTGTTATTATAACAATTTTAAAGTCGGCTTTTTTTTAAGAATACTTAAAAAAAACCTGTAATTCAAGTGGATATAACGTTTTGTATATAATAATTACATTTTAATTAGTTTTTTGTTCATGAGAAAATTGACAAGATTTGTTAAATAAACATTTTAATTTGTGTATAAAGTGGCATGACTCGTTCCAGTCGACACCAGTTTAATTTCATTCTAAAAAGACAGATAAAATGTCTACGTTTACGTCAGACATGTGTACCCATTTATTTTCGGGTATTGGGTCGGTTTGAGTAACTCGAAAAAATTGGGTTTTAGGGTTCGGGTAGGGTATAGGTTGCCCATAAATTTTGGGCATTTGGGTTAAAAATTGGGTAGGTATACCTCAAAATTCAAATTATAAACCCAATTTTTAACCCAAAAACCCAAAATTTATGGGTAACCTATACCCTACCCGAACCCTAAAACCCAATTTTTTCGGGTTACTCAAACCGACTCAATCCCCAAAAATAAATGGGTACACATGTCTTACGTATACGACTGTTAAACAGGGTTATTTTTCAGCTTTTATAAAACTAAATAAAAAAGACTGATCCTGTGCATTAGCCACTGGTCAGTCACAAATTTTTAATCATTAGAGGCGTTCAGGTTGTTTGAATGTCAATCTGAACAAAACATCCACCTCTACATGGAAACTGCACTTCTACCGAACTTTTGGTGGCAAGCGTAGCCGTACAGAAGCGTACCATACCCTTCCCGTAGCATAGCAAGGAGTCTCAGTATCGACGCGTAGTCCCTCCGAAGCATATCGTCCCGTGCTAAACATACCAAAGCGTATTCACCGTACCGTACACAACGCTACGGCACGATTCGCCCTCTTGTTGCTAAACTTCGCTTTGGTACGGTTACTCTACGGTTCGCTGTCCACCAAAAGTTCGGTAGAAGTGCAGTAACACGCTGTCATGCACTCTATGGAGGCGAGGTTCCGCTAATTGGCAAACATTTATATAAACGGGTTTCTTCGTCCACTATCGTCCTTACAGCTCTGTTGAATAGTTTTTAAATCATAACTGTTCACTACGTTTCTTCTGCCCTTAACCCGGCAGACGCCTCCTCGCGAAATGGGGAACGGATATATATACGACTGTTAAAAAGGGTTATTTTTCAGCTTTTATCAAGCTAAATAAAAAATAATTGAATTTTAAACCCACCTAAGTGATTTTAAGAGAGTCATATTTGAGGATTAATAAGTTCCATTAATTGTGTCTATGTGTGCTAAAGAGCTTAACTGATGTAAGAGCTTTATGTTGTTGTTTTTTTTTTTTATATGTACATTAAGAGTAATTAAATACTAATATTTTAATAATAGATTTAACTTATCATAATTCAATACTATTTGCCTTAAGGATTCTTGTTGTTTCTGTAAAATAGAACTAGAACGAATTGTCTAAAATTTCCATTTTGTTTTGTACAGGTCAATAATCAGCTGTGTTTAAACTTTATTAAAGTTTCAATAAAACACGATTGAAAAAAAAAAAAAGTACAGCAGAGTCTTCGGTTCAATTTTTACATGCAAACATTAAAGCCACCTGTCAAATTACGAAACATGTTTAATGCTTACCGATAAATCGGATTTAACGAGCACATGCACACAAGTTTTTTTAAATAAAAAAAATAAATATTTAAACATTTTTATCTGCAAACAAAATCATAGAGGGAAATTTGACATCAGGTAAATGAATCATTAATAATCGATTTAAGATAAGTCGATCTTAAAATCCGGACTCGAAAGCTACTTTATTTATTTCCTTGAAAAAAAAAATTATTTTGTAAAAAAATTAACAATCGGATCAATACATCGATAAGAGAAAAAAAAAAATTTTTTTTTTTTTTTTTAAATAAATCCGAATTGAATAGAAAAATTAGTTCGGTTCGTAGATTTGAAACTTTATTATTAAAAAGTCAATAAAAGAATATTAATTTAATGCTTTGTTTTGTTCTTTGTTTTCTTAAGACTAATATTAAATTTTTTTTTTTTGAAATCAAAGTCCGAAAATTCCGGTGCGTGTTTTATAAAAATCTAGGTGAAAAGAGTATATATAAATAGAAATTCAAAATCAGGTTTACAAGAAGAAGTAAAATTTTGTATTTATTTTAGTTTTTTTCTCACTAAATGTGTTTGAGTGTGTGTTTACGAATTTTTTAATACCCTCTTGATCCGGTCACAGTTCCATTAGGTTAATGCAAACTCTTAAACACTATTATTGAATTTTTTGAATCCCTTTAAATTGAAGAGCATGCTCAAATTTTATGAAGCCATAATTCTATTTTGTAAAAGATTTATGGGTTTTTAACCGGGTTAAATATCAAGATAAGTCTTCAAGATTTTTTGACTCAGACTGTGTAGAAGTTTCACCATAAAGACACGTCTAATGAGAGCATCAGATAGACGGATCCAAAGGACCTAATGAAAATTTTACTCAAAAGGAGATGTCTAATAGTTCTGAAGTAACCTAACAAGAGTCAGTTAGTACTGGCAAAAAATAATAGTCTAGAGTCTATACATGTCAATGGTCGTCATTCCTCGAATCTACATACAGTGGTGGACCCAAAAAAGTAATTCATGCAGTTGAGACTCATTTCCGGTGGTCTCCGGCTTTTGTATATCCTATAACCGCAGATTCCGACAAAAAAACCGTGTCAAAAAATGAAAACCCAGGAAAGTCCGTGACATCCTAAATTAGATTTTAAATTTTTCATCAACCCGGAAAAGGTCAGAAAATACTTTTTTTTAGCTTTCTAATATAGTTTAAGCTCTTACAAAAATTATCTAAGTTTAACAACATTTAGGCAACAAGTAATGTTAATTTTAAGACCCCTTCCCGTTCCGCTGATTTAAACCCAACCGTTCTATAAAAACATATGTTAGGAGTATTTGAAGTCTAATTCTTTAGAGAGAAGTGCTTAAACTATATGAGAAAGCTAAAAAAAGTATTTTCCGGGTTGATAAAAAATTTAAAATCTAATTTGTCAGGGGCTTTCCGTGGTTTTAATTTTTTGACACGGTTTTTTTGTCGGAATCTGCGGTTATAGGATATACAAAAGCCGGAAATCTCTCCTCAAAAGCAAGGATTACTTTTTTGGGTCCACCACTGTAAGACATGTGATAAATTATTATTGTTTTTCAAAACGTTGTGTCTTGGGATCGACTAATTTAATGCATTTATTTAATCAAGTCAAGTTTATTCGGTATAAAATAAAAGAGTAATGGAATTTTGAATTTTAATTGGCTAAGGCTGATTTATATTCAATTTCAAAAAGTCAAGATAAGGAAGTAGTAGCGAAAAGACTACTAATATAAAATATTCACGGTTCTAAAGAGAGATGAATAATTCTTTTATAGTTTAATTCGACAAAATTCTCAAATTTCTGTACAAAAGAATCAGGTATTTTTGTTTTGCTGTTTAGAACAAATATCCAGTTGAGATTTTTATTCATTAGAGACTTAACAAAATTATCGTTAATGATACGCTTGAATTTTTCTAAGATAACAAATTACAAGTGTAATAAATCAACAGGAATTAGGCATGAAAAATAACTTATCATTAAAAAAAAAATTTTGTTAAATATTTTTAATTAAAAATTTAGTTACTAGGTAACACTAGTATAAATATTAACAAAACGAGCTTAATTTTTTTTTTATTTTTTAGATTTTATTTTTTTCATGAATCAGCATGAAAATTTTATAATTACACCAACATAACAACAAAATAAAGGAAAGATGTTTAATGACGAGAAAATTCCGTTCATCAAACCAATAAAATCGATAAATCAGGTAATTACTACTTTTCTATCAAAATAAAAGCAGCAAACTTTAATCTTTTTTGGTTAAGATTGAATCTAAGAAACGTAAATTAATGGTTGTCGAAGACGATGAAACTGATTCACATTTTGAGTACAAACGTAAGCCATTAAACTGTTCATTTGAGAATCGTAGTCTCAAATTGAATGATCAAGAACTTAATGAAAAAGATTTATGGTCAATTACAAACGAATACGATTCATTAAACGATTGGAAATCACTTGCCAAGTCACTTGGTCTCACAGGACAAGATATTCTATTAATCGAGAATAAACACAAACATGATTTATTAGAATGTTTTTATCAGTGTCTATTAAAATGGCGTTTAAAACAACCAGAAAATTGTAATTTCAATCATTTGGCAAAAATAATCAACCAAAAGTTTAACAAAACAATTTCAAAAAAATCAATTCACAAGTCACACAATGATTACTTAAAGATCCTTCTAGGGGATAAATCAATCGATAATGTAAGACTTAATGAAAAGTCTATGTGGTATGCATCGGATTTTATGTGCGAAAATTGGAAGTCAATTGGTCGTTATTTAGGTCTCAAAGAGTCAAGTCTATCTCAAATAGAGTCAAAGTACTTGCTAACAGAAGGTCTAAGAGAGTGTTGTTATCAAATGTTTTTGTTATGGTCAGAGCAATATTGTTCAGATAGTTATGTAGATATTTTGTGTTTAAAGTTGATTGATATGAATTTTAATTTTTATGTAAAAGAATTTTTAGAATATTTTTGAAACCAATTTTTATTATTTAAATTATTTATTTAACTTCTTACCTTATCAAAAATCGTCCATTTTTGATTGTAAATATTTTCTTTTTTTTTTTTTGATTCTGATGTTTTATTTGTTTGTTTGTATAATGTAAATTTTTACCGTCCAATTAAATTTATTTAATTTATGTTTTTTGTTTCAATTCTATTTGTTTAGAATCAAAAAATCGTGTTTAATTCGCCAACAAAAAAAAATAGAAAAAAAAATAAAAATTTCTCAGTATTCGTAAATTTTCTCATTTTTATCTTAAATATTCTCATTTGATAAATCAAAAATCCTTTTACATATTTTGTATAATCCATAACAAAAGTATTAAATCTTTTTTTTTGGTAATGAGTTAAAATTAATGAGATTTGTTGATTTAATAAATTTTGATAATAAAAATATTTTGTTTAAATTTTATTTCGAATGACTCTTATTGAGTGAATTTACCGGCATTGAACTATTCATGATACCAGAAAAAAAGATCTAGCTTTCGAAGTTTTCTCCATCTTATCGAATTGACTCATAGCGTAATGTATTTCTTTTCGTATTCGAGATTAGTCAAATATAGCGTTTCTCCGGTTTTATGTCCTCCCATTTTCTGTTTCATGAATTACAGATGAAATTAGAATACTTTCAACATGAGGTAACATTTTAGAAATTTAGCCACACGAGGCCGGGGTGGGGGGGGGTATATTTTGCCTGTCAAAAAAGCTTTTCTGATAGCTTTTTTTAGATGTATTATAAATTTTCAAAATGTAAAAAAAGTTAAAAAATTAAGGGGGGGGGGGTGTAGTGGCAAAACTAAAAAATTTCATTTAAAAAATTCATTAATAATTTAAAACTCTTTCACTCCTACTCTACTGCTCTTCTTTCCCTCTCTTTTGATTTTTATTGAATTTTTTTTTCGGCACCAATGAAAGCAAATTTAAAATTGAATTCTCACAATCATTCAACTGAAAAATTTAGAGATTTTTTTATTTATTCGGTTTGCCTCTAAAATCAAATACCAAGCTTTGAATGGATAACGATTCTTACGAAGGGATGCATGAAAGAGATTATAATTATAGTCTAGTTTGAACCATGAATGGATCATTATTAAGAACATCTAAAAAAAATTATACACTTTTCAGTAAATGAGTAAGAAGTGAGGGATCTCCGAAGATTTTATGAAAGAAGATCCAGAGGTTCGCGACACTACTCAAAAGTTTCTGACTACGCCTCTCTTGCTTTGTTATCTAAGATAAAAAGTTTAACTCGAGTGTTAGGTAAAGATTCGATGGTAAATTTGACAATTTAGCCTCAACTTTCGTTGAGATAATGGAGGGAGATCAGCGAGCAAGTTGATGTTTTTTTTTCTATGTTTTAACAAAGACGAGGTAAACTTCTGAGTTGGAAAATTAAAGGCTTTTTAAGTTTCACATTTTTATTAACACGAGAATAAGAGCCTAAAAAAATTGGAATGTGAAATTTTAGGGGGGGGGGGGTCGTATTCTTAAATGGAAAAAGGTTTTTTGACAGGGGGGAGGGGGTCTAGACATGTAAAAATTTCTAAATAGGCCTTGTGTTGGGAATTTTTTTTTCAAGTACCCCATGCTTTCAATGTTAAATTTTTTCGATTATTTGAACTCTTATTTTATGAATGTTTGTAATTCAAATAGTGTTATCATCTGATATCATATGATTACAACTAATTGAAGCTGATAGCAAAAGCCAATGTAGCATGAATCTGTCAAAAAATTATTTTTTTTAGAAAATAAACTGCAACTAATTTTTTTCTCCTAGAAAAAGGAGAATAATATATGACCATAAAGTCAACTCTTTTTTCAAAATTTTCCTGAACCTAATCCTGACTCAGTATAATGACATTCTTTGTTTTCGTATTGTTTTAGAAGAATGAAAAGTTTATCAAAAAATTACCTCTATCATTTTTATAAATCTTATTAGGAGCATAAGTGTTGACCTTATGGTCATACATTTTTCCCCTTTTCTATAAGAAAAAATCATGCTCAAAAACATGATTTTTTCTTGCGGTGCAGTTTATTTCCTTAAAAAAAATAATTTTTGACAGATTCATGCTAGATTGCGTTTAGATTCTTTCATAATGGTCATTAATTCTTATAACAACAGATATCAGCAGAAGTAAAGTTAATTTACATGACTGTACATGTTATTATTCCTTTATCTTGAACCATAAAATTCCTGATTTGTTTTTTTGTAGGTTCTTTTCTTTAATAAAGTGCTTTTACTTTTTTTTGAAAACAACAAACCTTATTTTACCTTTATTTTCCATCTAGTAGAACAATCGTATAATTAATTAGCTAAAGAAGCTGATCAGGCTTCTTACACGGGCCGTGCCGTTATAGAATTTTTTTATACTCGCTACGTTTGCTTCTTTCGACGCCCCGATTTGAGCCCCGATATGGTGATTTTCAAAGTTGTTCTAGTATCAGGTCATCTAGTGAATGAATATTCGATGATTTTAGTCGGATCGTTTCCTAGCTGCGCTACCCTAATAACACTCATCCAAACTCGGACCATCCCTTTTCCTTTGATTAAAAGGTGGACTAGCTTACGGAGGCCGTTATTCTTGTTCATCTTTTTGTGCTCTTTCTTGCGGACTAGTTGGCTAAGCTATGTGATTTTCGGTTCGAGCTACAGACTCGCTTAAATAAAGAAAACACATTAAAAAACTAACGGACCACCACTTTTCTGCCGACCTAAAGGTCCGCCAGTTTCGGACACCGATTTTCTGAAAGAAAATTTAATTTTCTTTCTTGCAAAATTAAAAGCTAAGATCTCCATATTCGATTCGGGCTACAGACTCTTAAAAGCAACAATAGACCTGAAATTTTTAGAATACCGATGAGCCGTCATTTTTTGCCAGAAAAAGGTCCGTCCGGTTCTGGTACAACTTTTTGTGCTCTTTCTTGCTGTAACCAGAGCTAAGCACTGAAACCTTTAGTTCGGACTACAGGCGTGCCAAATCACTTAAAAATTTGAACGGAAAACCACTTTGCAGCCGAACCAAAAGCCCAGTGGTTAACGGATATCGATTTTCTGGTAGCCTTTTTAGTGCTCGTTCTTGCTTTTATATACCTTTTTTTTAAATAAAGCAAATTCATGGGTAAATGTTTTTTTTCCATCGATAATGGTTTCAGCGTCAATGGCCGCTTTTTAGCTTTCAGACCATATCTCAAAATCAATTATAGTTTTTTACAATCATGTGTATTAAGATGCCAGATAAAGCACATTGACATTTGGCTGCAAAAAAAAATTTTTGACTTTTTACCCCCATCAAAAATTTAGTTTTCTGGGTCGTAGATTACATACATGATGTCAGAAATTACGAATTCAAATAATGTGGATGCGAACCTTATTTTTGTCCTTTTTCAATTTAGAAATTTAAACAAAATTATTAAATGAATACGTAATTGTAAGCAAGTCAAATAAATACCTAAAAACGGACTTTGGAATTATTCAAAATATTTAGGTAACCTAAATTTAGAATTATCTCTGAAAAAAAAAAGATTAAAATTAAATTTTAAACTTTAGGAAATTTCAGCTGAAAAAACTAAAATGTGTAAATATCAAAAAATAATAAACTTAATCGGATGTTTAGTAATAAATGTAATACTAATATTATTCTGGTTATGTTTGTACATAAGAGGTGCTTATGTGCAACATGTACTTTCCGAATCAGCACTTGAAACAAATGAATTCGATTTTTTACCCTTGGGTAAGCACTTTTAAATCAAATTTTGTATTCAAGATGTTATATTTTGTTTAAAGTAAAAGGGCTCGCTATTATGTACATGGTGTACATTGTCGCCATGATGATAGTGATTGTTGGAATGCCAAAAAATATTGTCGAAGAAATATCGGGTGTCATGTGTTTTTTTACAATTGTGTTTTTAATGTTAGCCTGGGTCGTTTGGGGATACTATAACGAGCCCAATTTTGTTCTAAAACAAAATGAAATATACTCAAAAAAATTTTCAATTCTCGCACCCAATAGCGAGCGTAGAGATATAAATCAAGAATATTTTGAATGTTGTGGATGGCTTGGTCCCGATGATTATTCAGGACTAAAATTTAAAAAAATTTTAGTTTTCTATTCCGTCAAAAAAGTTGTTGCAAAACCAAAAGCAAACATGTTATAATTACAATGATTTATA